>BMAC01000294.1:1294738-1325647 GCA_014905375.1 Phtheirospermum japonicum | reverse complement strand
GAAATTACTTTTATCACATGACAAGTTTATATTATTTTGTATTACTCATCAATTTTCATTATCACGAGCATACACATATAAATCTGATTAAATTATAGCACCAGAAAAAAATAATATATATATATATATATATATAATATATATATATATATATAATCACATATGATGCATTGAAAAGATTTTAATTAGTAATTAAAAGTAGCAGATAACAAACTGATATTAAAAGAAGTAAAATACAAACAAAGAATACAAGTAGTGTAGTGGTAGTAGACTAGGTGTATGAAACAAAAGTTTTTAGAGGATTCAGGTTCGACTTTGCCAAATGCAGTTTCCCCTTTTATTTCTCATTAAGTAAAAGAGAATAAACAAAATAATATTAAGAGTATAAGTTGCACAAGTAATATAAGCAGTCTAGTGGTGGAAGGTGGGGAATGTAAAACAAACCACCAGGGTTCAAAACTACCCAAGTGCAAAAATTTATATTTTTTTTAATAAAGGCAATATCTCATAGAACCAATATGGGATTAAATAAAGTTTTATTTAATAAGTTGCACAAGTTTTTTTTTTTATGATTAGTTAGAGGTTTTTTTTAAATATATTTATAATTTGGTGGGTGTTTTGTGATTAATAAACTTTTTGAGTATTTTGTAATAAATTGAAAATATTTATTTTTTAATTTAAATAATTAAACATACAAAAGGGCATTGTAGACAATAACAAATTAAATATCTCAAAGAACCAATATGAGATTAAATAAAGTTGAAAGATTAGATTATAAATTAATTAAGCTTATTATAATAATTTAATAATTTTAAGATATTAGTCGAGTCTTATGATTAGTTAGGTTTTTTTTTAAATATATATTTATAATTTGGTGGGTGTTTTGTGATTAATAAACTTTTTGGGTGTTTGTAATAAATTGAAAATATTTATTTTTTAATTTAAATAATTAAACATACAAAAAGGCATTGTAAACAATAACAAATTAATATTGATTTTTTAATTAATAATATTATAATTAGATAGGACACGTGACTTTCATTGGAGGTGTGACTTTAATTAGTCAGGTACCTTATTAACGCCCTAGAATCATACCTTATTAACAGCCTAGAATCATACCTTATTAGCAGGCGGTGTAATACACTGTGGGTATTTTTGTTTTGCGATTTACTTTTTTATTGACATTGTTCAACATTTACACATTTTCTAGGGTGCAAAAAAATAAAATAATATTCAAGAGACATGAGGTTTGAACCCGCAATGTTTTGATTTTGTACCTAGCCCCAACCACTCCACCACATGATCCTAATATTATAATCTATAAACAAAGTAATATACATTCATAAATAAGTTTAATATACACACACACTAAACACTTTGTAAAAAAATATAGAATAATAATATGAGCCGTTCAAAATTATAAAGTAAGGTAAATAAATATTTAATCATGAATAATTTATATTTTAAAAATGAAAAATATAATTGAAGTATTATAAAATAAATATCAAAAATATACTTAAATTAGATAAGAATATAATAAAGTGTGATTAACTTCTAAATAAATAGTTCACACACAAATAAAGGTGTTCACAAAAGTGATGTTCACAAAAAGAGATTTTGTGTAAAGAGATTAATTGAGAACTTTTGTAGACAAATATAAAATGTTATAACACAATAATAAATAAATATCAAAGATTGATATTAGAAGAAAAAATAATAATCTATTAATTAAATTTATAAACTTATTTAATCAATTTAAAATAAGAAATTTAAGAAATATTATCTAATAATAATATAGTCGTTAAAAACTATAAAGTAAAACATAGAAAAATAAATATTTAATGATGAATAATAAGATGAATAATATTTATATTAAAAAATATTGTGATACCAAATGTCATCACCAATTATTATCAAGTTGTTATTGAAAAGGTCTCATCTTAAGTCTTGATGTGAATGAAAAACTTATATTTGTTATCACTAAATAGGACTTTAGTGTCAAAATAATGTTGTCACTATTTCTCTTAAAGCACTGACAAAATATGGTGTTGTCATGAAAACAAATATTGTGACAATGGATGTTGTCACCATTTTTCATGGAACATAGATTAGGTTCAAGCATAAATAAATGTCTCAATCAAATATATTATTATTAATATTGTTATTTTAATTGTGTAAAACACATAATTTAGTTATTTATTTTAATTAATATATTTCTTTAACGTTGATTTTTATTATTTTTATATATTGATTACTTCAAATATTATACAAATATAGTAAATTAAAATTAATTAACATTACATTTAGAGAAATTAATGAGAAATATGATGCTTTTAATAACATAAATATGCAGTGATACCAAAAATCATATCTAATTATTATCAATTTGTTATCGGAAGAGTCTCCTAAATCTGGTGTGAATTTGTAGCAAAAATAAAATTATTATGACAAATTCATATTTGACATCACCAAATAACTATTTCGTGTCAAAATAATATTGTCGTCATTTTTCTAGAACTGATGACAAATTGTAGTGTTGTCATGAAAAGAAACTTGTTGTGACAACAAATATCGTCACCATTCTTCAAGGGAACATTTGTGACAAAAATGATTCCGTCACAACTAGAAACTTATAGTGACACCCAAATCTCATCACACTTTATTATATGTTTGTCATAAAATGGGTTTTGCGAACCATTTTTTTTTTGTCATCCCAAAATTGTGACAAAATACATTTAAACGTCATCAAATATAAGTATTCGTGACGAAATCGGTAAATAATTGTGACAACAATAAATATTGTCATAAAAGGGTGTTTTTCTATGACGAAATTAAAAAACGTCACTATTGTTTAACATACTATGACGAATTTTCATGCGTGGAAAAAAAAAATCGTCACTAAATATCAGATTTCTTGTAGTGTACATCTTCATTGCCAGAAAATATTCACCACGAATGCAAAATAAAAATCTCACATCCAAAAAAGGGCCATTTTATAAATGTTGCTTGAAAAGAGCAATAAGGGAGAGTTAGTAAATGGGTCTATTACAAAGGTATCAAACTTCTTTTCCATATCTACTCGATCAGTTTCTCGTGTTTGACAAGAAACAAAAGATTCTCGGAAGATAATTAGAGACTATAGGCATGAGTTTCCTTCAAAACTTAAAAATAAGGTGGGTCGTGAGAGAGTCTCGGTGGACATAGAAAAAATTAAATCACGTCTCAATTTGTCGACGAACAAATATAAGATCATTGTCGATGGCTATTGATGATTCCAAGTCAATCGTACATAGAAGAGTTAAATAGGGGGCTATTAAGTCATATTCAAAATCTGTTAAACCATATTTGACAGAAAACAACAAGAAGACAAGACTAGAGTTTTGCTTGTCAATGATTAATACAGGTATTATTTCAACTGAACCTACTTTCGTTAATATGTATAATCAGATACACATTGATGAAAAGTGGTTTTACATGAATAAAACCTCAAATAAGTATTACCTCTATCCTGATGAGCCGGAACCTTATTGTCCGTGTAAAAGCAAAAGATTCATTACAAAGATTAGTTCTTATCCTTTGTTGCTCGTCCCCACTTTTCCGTAAGCACTAATGCACATTTTGATGGAGAAATCAAAATATGGCCTTTTTTATTTAAGGAAGCAGCTAAGAGAAATAGCAAAAAACAGGCATTGGGAACATTTGAGACGAAACCAATTGTTTTAGTTACTAAAGATGTTATTTTATCTTGCTTAATCGAAAAAGTGTTACCTATGATCAAAGAGCAATGACCAGCTTCAAGATTCAAGACTATATTCATACAACAAGATAATGCAAAGCCTCATTTGGGTTAAAAATGATTCTGAATTTGTAGCAATGACAACGGGAGATGGGCATGAAATTCGTTTGTGTTGCCAACCTCCTAACAGTCCTAATTTAAACATCTTGGATCTTGGATTTCTTAGAGCGATAGATTCCATTCAACATCAAAAGGCCCCATCAATAGTTTATGAGTTTGTGTCAGCTGTGGAAAAGGCATACAAAATGTTCCCCTGAGAAAATTTAAATAATGTCTTCTTGACATTACAATCTTGCATGGTTGAGGTGATAATGAATTAAGTGGGAACAACTACAAGATACCACACATGAACAAAAAAAAAAAAATTGATTAAGAATGAAAAGTTGTCGTAATGTATTCACTTTGACTCTCAAATCTTGAATGAGGCAAAAGCAGCTTTGGGAAGCTAGCTTAATTATTCACGAGACATTCAAATGACATCAGTTCATTTCACATAACAATTGTAATCTTAGAAAAAATCGGGGAGATAAATTTTAAGCATTTAATCAACAAGTCTTATTTCTTGAGCTGGAGAAATATACCCTTCATCTTCCATGGAAAATTCAAGTCGAGTAATCATTTTTTATTTTTTGGCACCATGGAACGTTAAATCAACCCGCTTAGTCGGTGTAGAAATATCATCATCTTCATTCGGTGGGAAAATAAATTTTGAGAGAGGTTTCTCCTTTTTTTTATTTTTTTGGTTACCATTGTTGATCTTTTTCATCAAAATCTCAATTTATTCATGCCAATCTTTTCCAAGAAAAAAGATCCTTTTAGGGGTGAGTATTTGGTCGGTTCGACCGAAAACCGAACCGAACCGAAATTAAGTCTAAAACCAAAAAGAACCGAGCCGAAAGAACCGAAAACCAAAATAAATATAAATTTCAAACCAAACTAAACCAAGAATATGTTTAAAACCGAATTAACCGAACCAAACTGAACCGAATTAATAAAAAGAAAATAATAATAATAAGTATTATAAAAATTATTTTTTTAGTTTTTAATTATATTTCGGTTAAAATGGAACCGAAATTTATTTGTAAAACCGAACCGAAGTGAAATAACCAATTTTTTTAGAATTCTCAAACCAAAAACTAAACTGAGTTTACATAAAATCGAACTGAACCAAAAATATCAGTTCGATTCGGTCGTTAATTCGGTTTTTTGATGCACCCCTACTTGTAATTAAGGAAATGAAGAACCATGCATGCATGAAGTTATATTTGTTGAAAATATGAACAGATCAATTGAAC
The DNA here is from genome assembly GCA_014905375.1 of Phtheirospermum japonicum. Taxonomy (NCBI): domain Eukaryota; kingdom Viridiplantae; phylum Streptophyta; class Magnoliopsida; order Lamiales; family Orobanchaceae; genus Phtheirospermum; species Phtheirospermum japonicum. The sequence goes on along the minus strand of BMAC01000294.1, from coordinate 1,320,556 downwards.
TAATTAAGTGTTGGTATAAATTTCTAAGTAAATAAATTGGTGAACAGCCTGTAGTAATTGTATATCAAGATAGTTAATGTCAATTAGTGTTTCAAAATATTAATTAGGGGTGGATGTGAAAATGAAAAACTAAAGAGATGTTACTATAGTAAATGGACTATTTTTGTGGGACGAACGAAAAAGGAATACTGAATTATTTTTGTGGATGGAGGGAGTAAAAGAATAACAATTGCACAGTACTAAAATAAGTCTAAATATTCAAGTAATAATTAATTACGTGATAAAATATATTTTTTTGAAATATCTATTTACATAACAGTATATAAGTAAAAAGGGGTTAAAAGAGAAATAAAATCAAAAGGCAATAAAATGATTAAAAGAGGAATAAAATCAAAAAGATATATGAGCTTATTTGAAACGCTTATAATAGTAGCATCTAGAAAAAAAAAACTCAGACTTTTCAAATAAGTTTATCCAAATAAACAAGACTTATTTGAATACAAAGAACTTATAAACTCTCTAAATAAATTAAAAATCGACTTATTGTACTTACTAAACATACACTTAGTGATTATAGGTACTCTTTAAATAACCTTTTAAAAAAGGATTACAGTTTTACACATCCTACTAACATCGTAGAAACCCCCTTTTGGATTTAACATAAAAATAAAATCGAACTTTTAAGAATCAAGAGGTGTTTGTTTATAATTTTACACACTCAAAATATGTTCCAATCATTTATAGGATATAATTGATAGCTTGCTGGAAAAGGATTAATTAGAAAATATACCATAAACTCAAAGTCAAACACACATACTTGAAGGTTCTGCACGCCACAAATATTTTCATGTTATTTAAATTATGAAAGACAGAAGTTATTCAAGATATTAGTAACACTAGAACTAACATTCAGTCAACTCTAATACGTAGGGGAAAATCAAAATTAAAAAAATACAAATATAAATTTGTCTACAAGTTATAAATAACTAGAGGAATGTGGTTGTATGTCAAAAAGATATTCTATAAAAATATTATTACTCCTTTCACATGTCGATATAAACTAATTGGTTTAGCTCGCCCAACACCAGTATTATAATTTCGTCTATGCTCAATATGAAAATGAATGGGTGAAAACAAAATGAGGGGAAATGTCGTTGATGCGATTAAAAAGATTGGTGCCTCAAGAAAATAGGGTACTGACCTTAGTTACGTAGTCAGCGACCTGAATAGCTCCAAATACGTGATCAGTGACCTGATTAATCCTGCAAATCAATACCCAATGCCAAGGCGGTGGACGGCCCCTACGTAGGCCCTCCGATACTTAAGTTAAAAAGTGCGAAAGAGGTGCGAGAGCTCAAGATACGTATGATATGAAATCAACTTAGAAAAAAGAATGAGGTCTAAGTCCTCTTTATATAGATAATTCCCCAAGCTAGGGTTCTCTTCTTCTACTATAATACCATAAATATCACAACCGACTTAGAATTAGGATTTCTCTTGTATGCTAAGTTCCCATAAATAACAGAACTCTCACTAAATTACCAGAATAGCCATGGGCTTATAATTCTGCCCATGAGTGTAATCCGTCGGGACCCCATAAGACAACCAATAATACCCCATTAAGGCCCAAGAACCATGAGGCCCAGCACTCAACGCCGAGTTACCACCTAGTATCGACCTGGTATAATAGTACATGTATCATAAGAGCTCGCTACCTCGCATAAGAGCTCGCCACTCCCATGCGTCGGGTCGCTACTCCTTAGAACATCTCGCTCAACTCCCATAAGGATTGCCCCTCCAAAGAAATGAGTTCGCTTACCCAAATTACCATAAATACCTGCATATAGCCGACGTGAATATTTGATGTCGTATCAGCTAGTCCCCCACATTCTGATTGGTTGAGGTAGGAAACCAAGTAGAATGTAATCATGTGTCTTTTAAGAAGTCAAAAGATCATAATCATTAAGAAAACACGCCACCTTTGGCCATCACATCCTCATTAAGATCATTAAATGCGTTCATGCACTATGTCGGACACGCGTCATCACCTATATTTAACCCCGCGGGCCCAAAAATTAAAGGCCCATTGTCGAATACTCTTTCTGTCCTCTCAGATTTTTACGCCACCCTACACACAAAACACCCTTCACCTTCATTTGTCTTCACTTTACACAAAAACAATATCAAAAATACTCCATTTCTATCCGCAAAAGCATCCAATTTCTGCAATAATCATCAAGTATTATCAAAACCACATCAAATTCACTGATCAACACCATGGGTAAGTCCCCCTAATCTCTTATTTTGATAGTAATTACTATAATATTACCCCTGATTGTTGCGATTATTGAGTGTAATCTTTATTTTATTTCGGTCCTGTTAATTGATGATGAACACAAATTCTTCTTCTATTCCTCAAACTCCTAACACTTCAAACCCAGGCCCACCATCGGACACCGAATCAATCGAAATCCCCCTAAAACGACCCAGTAGGAAAAGAAGAAACCCTCCAACACCCCGATCTAGTTTGAATAATGAACCAGAGGGTGATGTTAGTTGGACTAAACCCGAAGCTCAGACTAGGGCGTATACTGAGGCTAAGGACTTGATTGAAAACATAGTAGAAGACCCCCCTTCATCACAACCTGAAACCGAAAATATCCCAGAAGACATCCCTATAGTAGAACCTGAAATGCCTTCATCCTCCGAACATTTTCTGGACAATCCTGTAACTATAGTACCCCCATCGGCTCATGCTGACCTCCCTGAATTCCCACAAGCTACTAAAGTAGTTGCACAAAACCATTGGGTACTCCCGACCCATAGTGAGGAAATCATATCAGCTGTTAATCTTTCAGAAACTGCTGAACTAGTTCGCCCGAACATCTTACAAACAGACCCAAACCATCCTCCTGCACACTAGATTACAGTATTTGACGATCTTCTGATAGCAGGATTTAGATTTCCTCCCCACTAGTTTCTAATTGCCATATCAAATAAGTATAAAGTCCCTCTACTCCAAATGACCCCCGATTCAATTAGGTTTTTAACTGGATACGTAATATTGTGTGAATAATACAATGTACAGCCGGACCCAAGTTTTTTCCATTTTTTCTTTTTATTAAAATATCAAAAAGGCTCCTTCTATCTCTCCTATTGCTCTAAGCTGCACCGCTTTTTAATAAATCCCTCGTCCAAAGTTCACGAATGGCGAGCTAAATTCTTTTTTGCCCGTAACACCGAAGCCTGGCCATTTCTCACCGAGCGACAAAATTCAACTCCGAAACAAGACATACCACCTTCTTCTGAAAATCAGCCTGTCCTTTTCCAACAATACTCCAACCTTCTCGACAACTGGAGTAAAAAACTATATAATGTGATGAGGCTCACAGACTCGGAAGCTATTTTCATATTTGTAGGTCTTGACTCGCGACCTAGGGATCTGACCAAATCTGAATTCGGTAGATTCACAATTATCAGAGATCTCTTTTACCTTACTCTTGCTACAAAGCAAACTTAATGGTCTCAATCTCTTACATAAACAACCTCATTGCTAGTTGCTTATCTTCGATCTCGGAGGAGGTTGTTGTTGTTCAACCTGAAGCTAGCCTAGCGGTGACATTAGCACCACGACCTCCGACCATATTTAACGTGGACGAAGAGCTGGATCGGGCCATGGCAGCTAAATATAGTCAGGAGGAGATCGCCGACCCCGAAGAACGGATGCCTCTCCGAGATGTGCTAAACAAAGGAAAAGGGAAGAGAGTGGCTAGAGAGCGAACTCCCTCACGGTAGACACCTCCAGTCCCCAAACGCAGACATCTCCAAAAGGCATCGACTTCTAGCTCTCCAAACTTGGAGAAGAGTGTGGCTCAATGCAAGGACACTGACCAAATCAAGTCGCTTATTCACAAATGAATAACGACTCAGGTAACTTAATATCTTCAAACAATACATTGTATCAAACTTCAACAGATTTGACTTATAACCTTCTTTCCTCTACTTCCCATGTAATAGTTGAATTCCTTGGTGGCTTCCATATCTAGCCAACTGCTGGCAGTGACTCCTAAAGGTGAGTTACAAAAAACATGCGACGAGCTGACAGCTCAGACGGAGAAACAAACTCAACAGCTTTCCTTAACACAAGGAGAGTTGCACGTCGCCAATTGATCGCTCTGGAGGAAGAACTGAACATCTCGAAGAGCCAAGTGGAAACCCTGTAGGATGAAGCCACTCGCTTAAAGGATGAATCCACGCAATCAAAGGATCGAATACTGAAGCTGGAAGAGATGTTACAAGAAAAAGAGAGGCAGGTGCATGCAGTTGGTCGCATAGCCCATGAACAAGGTGTTGTTGAAGGTCGTCGCACCTTTCTGAAGAGCGAGGTGGGCAAAAAGCTCGTGGACGCATACAAGGAGGATTTGATGGAGGTTTACAAGAACACAACCCTCTGTCTGGGCAAGATGGGGCGAGGAGGCCTTGAATGGGTCCAGTATACCACGAAACGCATCAAAGATCAGCTCACTGCGATTAATATCTAGTTTGAACTAGATGTGAAGACCATATCCAAAGAGATCCCTCCTTTTACCTTTTGGAAGGGCGATAGAAGCCAGCCCTCGACAGCCAAATGGTGGATACCCTATAAGGGTAATGCAATTTTGAGAGCTGGACTCAGCACCAAGCTGAAAGCTCCTATCTACTACCTGGTGCCCGATTGTAATACCGCCAAACCTTTATAACTCAGACACTTGCTTTCCTTGCTTCCTTTTGAGTGGTAGTGTATTAACAATCTCCAGCCTATTATTATTTCTGTTATTTGAAATTCATCGTGTACCTCCTGCCAAAAGATGGCTATAGCAAATCACCTTAAAACCATGAGCAATCCATACTCCAACCATGATTAATGCAAACCAAGAATAGTTTGGTTGTCAACTCATAATGATAGTAAACCACAGAAAATCAAGATCCTACTTAGTCTCATAAGTTATTGTAATAAAAATAGGAACAACATGTTATCAAAGTTCCCACCAAGATATCATATCGCAAAAAATAGCATGTAAATCAAACATGCTCATTTTCGAAAGAAAATATGTAAATCAAAAACTCCTTTCCAACACATCCCAGAATACGTAAGTCAAACATACTCAAGAATACACAAGATATCAAGCAAATCAAAACAAGTCAGGTAAGACCACATAACTCACACAAAACCAATTAGAATCATATAAGACTTAAATCACATAAGACCAGACACAACACACATAATTTAAACATGAAAAGTGAGAAGAAACATGTAAGTAAAACATGTCTCCTCCCAAAATATCCCAAGATATGTAAATCAAACATATTCAAGGATATGCATAAATATATAAATCAAACATATTCACACACAAAAGAAATCCATCCATATCTCCTATCGCCGACCTGATAAAAGCGTCGGGATTGCACTGTACTCATAAACCAAGAATCTATAGAATGGCAAAAATAAACCCCTTATTCATAGATATCAGCCTCTAACGGGTAAAAAGTATAACAAAGTATGAGTTCACTGCCGACCTAAAAAGAGCGTCGGTTCATAATAGCAATAAGTAAAGATAGAGTTGTTTAAAGTACGAGCATGCTAGGCATAGTACTTCTTCATCAGTTTGGTAAAGTTTCTGCATCTTCAGGCACATATGCTCCCCCTTGTATGTGACCAGCTTCTTGGTAAAGCTTTCCCTTCTGCATCTTCAAGCACATATGCTCCCCCTTGTAATACTTTGATGACCTTGAATGGTCACATCCAGTTTGGGTCCAATTTCTTTATTGTATGGATCGCGTCAGCCCGCTTCCAGACGAGGTCACCAACCTGGAAGTATCTTTGCTTTACTTTTTTATTAAAGGCCGCCTGAATTCTTTTCTTGTATCTTTCCACGCGTGCGGCAGCCTTATTACGTATCTCACCGATTGTCTCAATGGCTCCTCTAGCTAATCGTTCATATTTCTCCACATTGAATGTTGATAGTCGTTGTGATCCTCCCACTATTTCCGCCTAGATGACTGCTTCCATACCATAGACCAGGCTAAAAGGTTATTCGCCTGTTGTAGTTCATGGGGTTGTCCGATAAAGCCCATGAGACCGATCCGAGCTCCTCATGCCAAAGTCCCCTTGCTTTTTCCAACCGCAATTTAATTCCCTGCACAATGATGCGATTAGTAACCTCAACCTGTCCATTTTCTTGAGGATGTGCCACAGACGAAAAGTGTTGTTTTATCCCCATCTGCTTGCACCATTCTTGAATCATCTGCCCATTAAACTAGGTTCCATTATCTGAGACTAGCACTTGCAGAACTCCATACCTGCAAAAAAAACTATTAAAAATAAAATCAACGATATTCTACTCGCCTATGCCCGTCACAGCCTTGGCCTCCACCCATTTTGTGAAGTAGTCCACCGCGACCACCAAGTATTTCTTGCCGCCGACCGTTAGTGGAAAAGGCCCCACGATATCAATTCCCCATTGTGCAAATGGGAAGGGCGAGCTCATCACCATCATTTCTTCCATGGGCGCATGGATCACAGGCACGTGCATCTGACATTTTCTGCAAGTCATGACAAGATTGCCCGCCATTCCTTTCATTCCTGGACAAAAGAAACCAGCTCGCAAGGCTATTCCCACCAGTGCTCTACTTGTCGCATGATCGCCACAATAACCTTCATGTATCTCTCGCAATACTTCCACCCCTTCTTCTATCGCCAAGCATTTTAAGTAAGGCCCAAAACGTGACCTCTTATACAAATCCCCATTCATCAAACAAAAGCGTGCTGCTGTCCTGGCTTCCTTAATTGATAATTGTGCTACCCCTGCAACCACCTTATTGAGGGTCTCCCAAATCGGTGTTCGCCAATATCCCTTTCCATCAATCTCCATAACCTATTTACCTTTTTCTATACTGCTATGTTTTAGCTCCATCAATGTGATCTTCCGTGTATCACAAGTTCCCAAAGCCCCTACCATATTGGCGAGCTGATCAGCCCGAACATTATCAGCTTGCGGTAAGTGTTCCAGCTCAAAGTTTTCAAACTGCATCGCCCCTTATTTTAACCTTTTCAAATACTCCTGCATACGTTCTTCCCGAGCTTCAAAAGATCCATCATACTGGCGAGCTACTAATTGTGAATCTATATAAGCCTTAACTCTCCTTGCTCCTAATTCGCTAGCCATCTTCATGCCTTGTAATAGCGCCTCATACTCTGCTTCGTTGTTGGAGGCCTTAAACCCCAGCCTTATTGAAAAACCCAAATTTTCTCCCGCTGGACTGGTCAAAACAATTCCAAGCCCGGGCCCTGATGTCATAGATGATCCATCTGTATGCAGTACCTATTCCTTTTGTTCCCCTTTCGGTTCAGTAGGTCGCACCATCTCTTGTAAAAAGTCTGCCAACACTTGTGCTTTGATCTCTGTTCTGGGCTCGTACACCACATCATATTCACTGAGCTCTATTGCCCATTTCACCAGCCTTCCTAACACGTTTGGGTTACTTAACCCTTGTTTGAGAGCTAGATTAGTGCGTACCTTAACCTTGTGACCCAAAAAATAAGGTCGTAGCTTCCTCGCTATATAAATCAATCAAATCCACCTTTCTCCACCTCTGAATAATACAGCTCAGCACCCCTTAACATCCTGCTTACATAGTAAATGGGCTTTTGCACGCCCCTTCCTCCCGAATGAGCACTGAACTTACCGCGGCCCTCCAACAGATATATATAAAATCATGTCCTCGCCCGGCATCGGCTTGGTTAATAATGGTATCTCCGCCAGGTATTCTTTAAGCTTATCAAAAGCTTCTGCAGCTTCCTCTGTCCATTAAAACTTGGACACTTTCCTGAGCATCCTAAAGAAAGGTACACCCTTCTCTGCCGATCTGGGAATAAAGCGACTAAGCCTTGCGATTCGACCAGTTAACACCTGTACATCGTGCACCTTGAGTGGATGTGGCATCTCCATGACAGCTCGCACTTTCTCTGGATTTACTTCGATACCCCACTCTATCACCAGGTATCCCAAAAACTTCCCAGATGGTACGCCAAACGCACACTTCTTTGGATTAAGCTTCATCCCATATTGCCTGATAACAAAGGCTTTCCGAAAATCTTCCACATGTGAGTCTGATTTTTTGCTCTTCACCAGCACATCATCTACATAAACCTTCATGGTAGACCCCAACAGATCTTTGAACACTTTATCCACCAGTCTCTGATAGGTCACACCTGCATTCTTCAACCCAAGTGGCATAGTCACAAAACAATATGTATCTGTCAAGGTGACAAAGCTCACCTTGGGTTGATCCTGCTTTGCTAGCGGGATCTGATGATACCCCTGTGATGCATCCATCATGCTTAAGAGTTCGCAGCCGAAAGTTAAATCGACCAATTGACCTATACATGGCAGCGGATAATGATCCTTTGGGCATGCCTTGTTTAGGTTGCGAAAGTCCATGCACGTCCTCCACTTTTGTCCCAGTTTAGGCACCATCATAATATTAGATAAATACTCAGGGAATTAGATTTCCCGAGTATGTCCTGCCTTTAGCAATTATTGCACCTCCTCTTCGATTACTTTATCCATCTCCGCTGTGAAATGTCTCCTTTTTTGCCTAACAGACCGTGCCTATATATCAACATTCAAATGATGTTGGGCAACCTCTGGGGATACTCCTGGAAGATATCCATCCCCAAAATCAAAGATGTCTCGAAACTGCCTCAATAATGCTATCAGCTCATCTCTTATTGCCTCTGTCATTTGGGTTCCTATTTTTGTGGTGTACTCCGGGCGACCCTCTTCTAACGAGATCTCCATCAATTCTTCATGTGGGCGAACAGAATTCTCCTCCTCCCTCCTTTTCTTGGAGCTAAGCACTCCCTCCTGCACATCTCCCATTCTCTCTCGCTTGTTCTCACTCATACCTTTCCGAACGGTCATCTGGTAGCACGATCTAGTGACCTGCTATTCTGATACAACCTCACCTACCTTATCTCCCGCTGGATATTTAATACTCATGTGATAAGTAGAATTGATCGCCTGGAATGTGTTAAGAGTAGGTCGCCCCAATATCGCATTGTAACCCGATCGTCCATGGACAATCAAGAATTTCAAATCCCTTTTTACTCACAGCTCCCCTTTGCCCAAAACCACCGAGAGTGTTAGCCCGCCCTTCGTGATGACCTATGCGCCATTAAAAGCATATATTTATGTATTCACTGGTCGCACCTTTGTCTCTAAGCTCATCTGTTCTAATCAGTCCAAGTATATGATGTTAACAGAGCTTCCATTGTCTACAAATATCCTGACAACTTCATACCCCGCTATTTCTGCTTCAATCACCAGCGCATCGTTATGCTCTACCTGTAGACCGTGTCGCTCGTTAGGACCAAACGAGATTATTAGTCCCGATGTTGGAGGTCACTTATTTATGGCAGCGACCTCATATGGTTCAGGTCGGGCTGCCTTTGCGTATTTCTTTCTCTCATTATTTGTGTCTCCATCCGTTGGCCCTCCCGAAATCATGTTAATTCTCCCCTTGTTTCCTCCTGTTCTTCTCTGTTCATTCTGTTTTTGGCCTCTATGTTGTGGTTGTCTCCAGACCTGGTTCGGGGGTGGACCTCCTGCAGGTGGGGGTGGCAGGGGATGTACGGGTTCACGTGGTTCCCTATCTTTGTATATAACTTCCTTCAAGTGCACTGCCTTGATAAGCCTTTCTATTTCCTCCCAGAGATGTCTGCATCGCTCTGTGGAGTGACCATAACTATTATGAAATAAGCAAAAGAATTCAGACCTCGGGTTAGTAGGATTTTGTGCTCGATTCTTCGGCCATTTGATGTCGTTAGTTATTAATTTCTCCATGATTGTGAACACCCTTGCTTATGGGCATGCCAAGGGTGTAAAGTCCGCGTCTCTCGAATCTTTCATATTGACTTTGGGCGCTGCTCTTCCACCTATGCCAGTGGTCAGGAGCCCGTACACAAGCCGTCGTGGTTCTCTCCTAGGTTCTGGCCTCTTAGATATGATCTTTCCAGGTTCTACTGCCTCCATACCAAACTAAAATTGATGTTCCTCCTCAGCTTCCTCCACCTGTCTATATTTGTTACACCATTCAAGGACCTCGTCATATGTTCGCGCAACTTTCTTGGCTAGAGATTTGCGTAGATCTTCCCTCCTTAATTCTTGAAGTAATGCCCCAGTTTCATCTCATCCGTAGCTGTAGGTACTTCTAATGTGGCGTTAGTGAACCGATTGACATAGTGTTTAAACTTTCCTCCGGCCGATGCACCATTGTGGAAAGGTATTGTGTTGTTTTTATGTGATGTTTAACCCTTGCAAATTGCTTCAAAAAGGCTGCCCTCAATACCTGAAGCTGGTGATTCTACCTGGTTCTAATTGATGAAATCAATATTGTGCGATTCCTCTCAAAGTAGATAGGAAGGCCCGACATCTCACAGCATCCGTATATTTATGTAATACCACATTTTCAAAAAGTTGCATGTGCCGGGTGGGGTCGGTCGACCCATGATATTGAAAATCCAATTTCTTATATCCCTTTGGTAATACAACCTATAATATGTCCTCCGAGAAAGGATGCCCCTTCTCCTCGTCAGGTCTTGATCCAACAACCTTTCTTTTCAAATCCAGTAACGCTTCTTGCATACCCCTAGATGCCCGAGTACTTGGTCCCATTTCATAATCCATTCTTTCCTCATAACGCCGGCCTCGACGTTTGTATGATCTTTTTCGTGGTTCGTAATCCGTGAATGATTCTTCACTTTCACTATCCTCCCTTTTCGAATCATAACGCCGACCTCGGCGTTTACATGTTTTATGCCTTGATCCACCACCCCCATGTCGCCCCCCTCTGGTATCATCCTCCTTGCCTTTCTCTTGTTTATAATGTTGATCTTGTGACCCTCCTTCCATGTGTAGGCGATCCTCAGTATGGTCATCCTCGGAGGATGACATAGAATATTCTGCATCTCTCCGTTTGCTTGAGCTTTTCAATAGCTCGCGGCTTAGTTTCCATGGGTAAGACTCCCTACTCCTTTCTTGCTCAGTCGTTATTGGTCCTGGCGTGTATTCGTCACCTTCTGGTCAGCTTTTCCCTTCCCTTTGTCATCCTTAGGTGTTTTACCCACCAGAATTTCTTCCATCTCCTCTTGTTTATCTGGCGATATTAGTCCCATTAAACCTACCAAGAGCCCCTTGTCAACATAACAGGGTTTATCATTTGGCAACTCCTCCCACTCCGTCGTTCCTACGACAACTGACTTTTGCTTGGTGATCTTGGGAACCTCTTTCCGAGGTTCTTCTTCCGATTTGTTTATGTTTTTCTCCCCTGGTGAAGGTGGTGAGGTGGTGGTGTGGTGGCAGGCTTCTGAACTGTCGGTTCTCTCAAGGGACGTGTTGGCCCACCCTTTGTTTGTTTGTCTTTATCTGCGTCTTTATTTACTTCCTTAGTCCAGGGCCAAAATCCAGGACCCTCGGTGACATAGTTTTCCTTTCATGTTGCGTTTATGAATAGTCTCACGCTTTTTCTCAAGGACTCGATGTCCCTCTTACCCACAAACGGCGCCACTTGATTTGACCAAAAATATTGGTGCCTCAAGAAAATAGGGTACTGACCCTATTTCGTAGTCAGCGACCTGAATAGCTCTAAATACATGATCAGCGACCTGATTGATCCTACAAAACAATGCCCAATGCCAAGACGATGGACGACCCCGGCGTAGGCCCTCCGATGCTTAAGTTAGAGAGTGCGAAAGAGATGCGAGAGTTAAAAATACGTAGGATATGAAATCAACTTAGAGAAAATAATGAGGCTCGAGTCCTCTTTATATACCTCTTTATATAGATAAGAGAAGATTCCCCAAGGTAGGGTTCCCTTCTCCTACGATAATACCATAAATATCACAACTGACTTAAAATTAGAATTCCTCCTGTATGCTAAGTTCTCATAAATAATAGAACTCTCACTAAATTACCAGAATAGCCATGGGCTTATAATTCTGCACATGAGTGTAATCCGTCGGGACCCCACAAGACAACCCATAATAGCCCGTTAAGGCCCAAAAACCATGAGGCCCAGCACTCAACGCCGAGCTACCACTCGGCACCGAGCTGGTATAATAGTACCTGTATTATAAGAGCTCGCTATCTCGTATAAGAGCTCACCACCTCGCATAAGAGCTCGCCACTCCCATGCGTCAAGTCGCTACTCCTTAGAACAGCACGCTCAACTCTCAGAATGATCGCCCCTCCTAAGAAATGAGGTCGCTTATCCAAATTATTATAAATACCTACATATAACCGACGTGAATTGATGCCGTATAAATTATCTTCGGATGTTGTTCGAAATGTTGATCAGCATGTCAGTAAACGCGAGGAATATTATGGAAGAATTTTAACTTTTGAGATATGCCCAAAAAATGTTGAGCTATATACCACATCACGAAGCTTATCAAAGAAAATACAACTATATAAATCACAACTTTGGTAACCCAGGCCCAACCTTAATTGAACAGGATTCCAAGGTTTTACATAATTTATTTTTTTCAAAAAAATCCCATCCATCCCAATCGGCTTGATTATTTTATTATTATTATTTTGTAAAAAAAGAAAATAACGGACAAATCTCAAAAAAACTACCCTCAATTGTAATTTTCAACAACTTTGAACAGTTATAAATATTCCTTATTAATTACTATTTTAATGTATGTTTGGCAAGTATAATAAGCTAACTTATAACTTATTTAGAGAGTTTATAAGTTTCATGTGTTCAAATAAATCTTGTTTAGTGGAATGATTGTATTTGAAAAGTCTGATCTTATCTCAAATGCTATTATTACAAACGTTTCAAATAAGCACATGGAACTTTTTTGATTTTATTCGTCTTTGAACCCTTTTTTTTTTAACTCTATTTTTTATTATGTAATTAATTTTATTTATTTATTTCACCACATTATTAACTGTTACTTGAATATCTACACTTATGATGATGATGATGATGATGATGATAGCTTTACTCTATAAATTGGTATGCAGTTTAAATAGGGGAAGAAAATTCTCCAACCTATTAAAAATAATTGTGCAATTATTAAAAATTGTTTCATATATATATATTTAATGAGATTGGTAATAGAAACAATAATAAATAAATTTACAATGCTGAACTTATATAAAAAAAATAAAATAAACACTATTATTTTAACCATGTACTTTTGTACAATTTCGTATTTTTGAATCAGCTTATCAGCTAAGTTGTCAAATGCTGTTATTTATATTAGCTAGCTTATCAATTGCTTTATCCGCCAAATAGTTACCAACTAACTTATCAATTATCAACTAGTTTTTCATCAGCTACTTTGTCCGCCAAACATACATTTAATGTCTTTATAAGTTTAGTTTTTCAACTATCGGCTAGTTTATCAACCGTTTTGTCTATCAAATATACCTTAATGGTTTTATAAGTTTCTCCACAGTTATATTATTTTTTCAAGAATAATTTGAGAAATAAACGAAATTCGTTATGTTATGATAATTTAGCTCCTCGGAATTTTTTTAATTCTCGAGTGCGACTGTTCATCTAACCATCCATACATTTTAAGTCGTGTATCCACTTGACTGGAGCGAAGTTGTTTTTAAAGGGAAAATTTGTAGTTTTGAAAGATAAAAGGTAGATTTTTTTTTTTTGTAATTAGGTCAATCTTCAGGGGTAGTTTTTACAATTATCTCAATAAAAATTACGGTTTGTAGTGATAGCAGACATTCTAAATTTACACAAAAAAAAAAACCTCAAAGAACAAACAACCAATTCAGCCTTTTGTGACTTGTATAACCAAAGTAATACACAACAAATTCTCATCTTCAACATAACCCAAAAACAACAAAATCCGCCCAACACCACCCCAAAATTCATCAATCAACATCCATCAAACCAGTACAATCAATATCTTGCAGTGTCAATCTTCCCATGTACAATTCACTCGCATGGTCCGAACACAACGGTGCACATTTCCTATGTAAGCTATCATGAATCACACCCATTTGAGGAACCCAATTATTCTCATCAAACGGGTTCAAATCCAGATATCTCTGCAGCAAATGAATCCTGTACACAATCGTATTCGTCCTTTCGCAGAAATGAGCCACACAACGGTGACAAGACTCATCCGACGCCAATCTGGTCAACGCCAAAGTCAAACAACCATCGACCGGCTTAGGATCCGCAAGATTTCGATCCCCCATCATTTTAATATCCTTTTCCGAAGGAAAAAAACAACTTTCCCCATCTCCATCAACACCAATTACCTTTAAATCCTTCGTAAAATGCCTAATGGTCTCGCATTTAGTGGCCTCGTGTTTTTCCGCTAACGTCAAAATACAAGAGAATCTAAGATGATAACTAACGACTATTTTAACCTTACGAAAATTATGACAACAGTTAAAAAAATCAAGCCACCTTTTTCCCACCCCAGCATACCACTTAATAATATCAACATCTTCAAGAACCATTAATAAACTCAGAGGCCTTGGACGGCCCATTCGGTTTGTAATCCCGACCGTTTTAACAGCCCGTTTTATAAGTTCTAAAGACGCATCGACTTTCACGCACCGTCTCGTTAAATCCTCAACTGTTCTTTGAGCGTATTTTTCTTCCTCTTCTAGTTCTTTTCTCCTCACTTGTTCCTCTAATTCTCTCTTAGCTTTCACGGGCTTCAAATACCTATCAACTTGATTTTGAAAATTATCGTACGCTTTGACGAGTTCGTTCGGCAGCTGTTCCCTAATCCTCGCCAGAGAGAGAAAATCGCCAGCTGTCAGTTTACGATGCCACTCCCAACGCTCGTCCACGGAGGATAAAAACTCACAGACCACTTCGTCGGCCCAAGTGCCGAAAATTTGTCTCACTTCGTTTTCTATTTCGAAGTCGAATTTGAACCCATTGCTCTGTTTCGACTTCTTGTACACGTGACTCAATAGCTTCATTCCTAATTTCTTCCTATTTCTTTCTCTTTTATTTTTCAACTCTAAGAGTTGGACTTCTTTTTGCCTGAGATACTTTTTTCGGGCTCTAATCGCTTTTTCAGTCTTTGGCGGTCGAAGAACAGAAGGGGCAACAGCTTGAAGCTCCATTCCCATAAAATCGATCTTTTCAGAAACTGCACTGTGAATTACTGTTGTCGATTTATCCACTTTCAAATCCAAATTATCTGTTAGAAATTTCACAACATGGTTCTTTAAATCCATCGTTAACATCTTAGTTCCCGATGTGATAATCAATATCTCGTTTAAATACCGGACGGCATAAATCTTCAAGGGCTTATAGAAGACGGAGGTTGGGTTCAAATTCGATTCTTTGGGGACAAGATCACTTTCGTTGAATTTTGGATTTTCTTTGTTCTTTTTCAGCCGTAATTCTTGAATTTCCTTATCAAAACCGTTGAAGTAAACATTAATCAAAATCGAACTCAGAGCACATTCTTGGGGTAGCCCTCTGCCAAATAAACAAATCCCACCAAGATCGATTGTGACTATCCTACATTCAAACAACCTTTTTATTAAATTGAGCAATGGGTTATCTTGGATTTTCTCTTCAAGCATCAAACACAGTTTATCAACATGGCTAGACCCAAACAATTCATTATCAAACTTAACACTAAACCACCAAGTGGGATTCTCAACGGAGTTCTTCAAGTAACGGGCGGCTGTGTGGCGGCCCATGTTAGCACGGCCGCCATAAGAAAACGTGGCGAACCTATCATCGTAAATGGCTTCAAGTACAATCCTAATAGCTTCGAGTACAACATTAAGCTTCAGATTGGGTAGCACAAGGAGCGTACCTTTACGGGATTCTGGAGAAAGCGAGATGCAGCATGATTCGACGTCCAAACAGTTGTTTGAGAGCTGGAAGGAAAGTTCATTGAGGGAGAAGTGAGTGGAGACCGAGTCGGGAGTGAGCGGCGGAGGCAGAGGCGGAGTTGGGCCATGGTTTCTGAGGTTGTGACAAGCGGTGAGGAGGAGGGACGGTGAAGCGACGACGTTTTGAAGGAGGCTGTGGAATTTGCCGTTGCGATAGTGGGAGAGAACTAGGGATTGGAGAGCTGGTTTTGCAAGTGGGGGTTGGGTTTCGGGAGATGGGTGGAGAAAGGTGGAGAAGTTGACGGAGAGAGGTAAATTCGCTGCGGCGGCGATGGTGGCGGGTTTGCGTTTTCTGAGGAGGGTTAAGAGCATTTGGGTGGTGGGGGCAATTTGTCCTCAGCCTGTTTGATAAATTGTCTTCGGTAAAAGAGTACTGGTGGATAACAATTCTTTGCTTGGAAAATTAAGGGATATCGACTAATAAATACGAATATAATCTATTACTAATTTTCTTCCCTCTAAGTCAATACATTCAAACTCAATTCCGGCTAGTTTCGGTATTTGTTTGATTAGAAACTTTTAACTTTGATTTCTATTATCAGTTCGAGTTAGCCAGCAAAATCTCAAATCAATCGGTGTTTATTTACTTTGTTGAATTATCGGTTAAAATTTCAATTTTCACACAAAAAATTAGCAATCTGTGCTCAGATTCGAAGTTCGCTTAACTTGAGATTCTTACCATTGATTTCTCTTATCATTTCGAGTCTACCTCAAGATTTTAGGTCAACTGGAGTCTGTTTACTTCGTTGAATAACAGTTAAAAACTTCAATTTTTACAGTTTTTCAAAATAGAAAATCAGAAACTTTCGGCTTCGATTCTGGCCTACTCTAATGTTCATTTAACTTGAACTTTTACCGTTGATTTCTATTATCATTTCGAGTCTACCTGCAAAATTTCAAGTCAGTCAGAGTTCGATTGCCCAGTTAAATCGTCGATCAAAGTTTCAATTTTCATAACTTTTCACACAAAAAAACTGAAACTTACGGCGATTTCAGTCAGATCCGACATTCGTTTAACTTGAGATTTTTTTACCATTAATTCATGTTATTAATTAGAGTCTGCCTGCAAATTCCAGGTCAATCGGAGTCTGTTTATCTCATTGGATCGTCAGCCAATTTTTCGATTTTCAAACTTTTTTCACACAAAAAATCAGCAAACTTCAGGCGTCGATTCCGGCCAACTCCGACGTTCGTTTAATCTAAAATTTATCACATTGAGTTCTTGTTATTATTTCGAATCAATTGGTACTAGTTTTTCCACCAGTCGTCACCATTTTCGATGAGCGACTGGAAACTCTTAATACACGACGAGTTCGATGCCCGGTGACAACATTACCACAATCAGCAATCGAAAAATTAACGGAAACGGTAATTATTTACCACAACCAATAATACAGTAATGAGATTATTACCGGTTGCGATAAGATTACCATAATCATTAATATATATTATCACAACCAATAAGAAATTAATACAATCAATAATACAGTAATGAGATTATCATAAGTGGTAATCACATTATCCCAATAATAAGATTATCACAACCATTAATCTAAGATAATCACAATCAGTAATTAGATTACAATTACAAGTAGTAATCACATTATCTCAATAATAAGATTACCACAACCATTTGTTTAAGATTATTACAAGTAGTAATCATATTCTCAGTATTAAGATTTTCACAACCAGTAATTAGATTACCGCAAGTTGTTTTTTGCTTTTCAGTTGTTAGGGTTTTGTGCGCTCGATGCAGGTGGCATTCTGTGCCAATATTATTGTGCTTGTGTATTTTTGTGCAAATTTAGTGTCTTGCCATGAGATTGTTGAACTTGGTCTAATTATTATTTGTGTTAATTCTTAAAAACAAGATAGTTAAAAATATATTACCACCCATTTCCACCTTCATTGTTCGTTTATAAGTTTTACTTTTATTTTCATTTTTGAATTCTTGATTATTGGACATGATTAATTTATTATTGTATGTAAACGTGAGGAATGACAACAAAGTTAATATTACCAATACCAGTAATCTTATGACCAGTGGTAGTAATTGTATTATCAGTACCAGTAATCTTATGACCGGGTAGTAATTGTATTATCAGTACCAGTAAGTAAACTTATTACCAATTGTAGTAATCATATTATCTGTACTAGCAAATCTTTTACAAGTGGTAGTAATTATATTATCAGTCTTATTTTTTTAATAAAATGATAGAGCCAAATTTTATATTTGATTTGACCTTATTCAGTACTCGGGTTAATATGTATGAAACAATATAAAAGCCAAGACAATATCAGTTTTCTAAACTTATATTCTTGTTAGTTGACTTGGATTAATATGTATCCTATTATTAGCAATACAACAAGATTCCAAAAGGATTATAAATAATTTGGGGATACTAATAATCATATCTTAAGCTTCGATATCTAAATGAAATAAAACCAGGTTCTGCATTTGAGTACAAAATTCATATAGCTTAAGTCTCGTCGTTTAAAACATAAAAAACACAAAACACAAAACTGGAGCTCGAATCACTTAGATAATCTCAATCTTGTTGGCAACATTTAGAGCATCATAATCGAGCATTAACCTAACATATGCTTTCTTAGTCCAGTCCGGCCGAAAATACGAAAACCATGAAAATCAATACAAGCCCAAATCAACAACAAAACAAAGCACACAAATTACACCTGAATTATCGCTCACCTGATAAGGGTGTTGACTATCTGGTTTGAATCTAGTACATATTCTTGACTGCATCTTGGATCTTCTTCTTGTCATCACGAATATCCACGATGAAAACCAGACTATTATTGTCTTCGATCTTCTTCATCGTCGACACGATGGTGAGTGGGTACTTGAGAATTTGGTAGTGGTCGAGTTTCTAACCGGGAGGGGTGCTGATGCGGCGATACTTTGGCTTTCTATCTGTCTTCAATGTCCTTGGTCGGGAAAATGTGACCTCAGTCATTAAATTCTTGGACATCTTGATGGCTGATGAACCAGCTTTCACGACTTCAAAAGTCTTCAAGTCTCCGACTTTGTATCTCCCTTCTTGTCCGACCCATACCCGATAGTTGGCATCAAGATGCATATTTTGAACTGAAATGGGAATCAATACTCTTGTGCCAATGCCAGTTTTCCCGTCACATATAAAAGTAAGTTGAAATGTGGTGGATAAAATAGACAAGCTTAAGTGAGCACCTTAGCAACAAAATAGAGACCAAAACATTATATGTTTCACTCTTCGAAAGAGGAATAATAATAGCAAAAAGGCATGACTTAGAAATTATCAGTCGGCACATTTCAATTTAGCAATATGCCAAGAAATAGACATTAAATTTAAAGTGATTATAACTAACAATCGTATCAAACCCTCAAACTCTTTTTCATCTGAAGACAAGTTTATAGCACATGAATCAAAATCGGAGAAGTGTAAAATATCTAGTAAGACAAGCCAGAAACAGTATACATCATATAAAGTAAAGTTTGGTATTATCGTTTGCAATCAAGAAGTGCCAGTATCCAAAAGGCAACACGAAAAATGCACCAATCCATTACATTCTGGCTTAAGGGAAAAAAAAAATAAAGCACCAAACAACTACGAATTGCAGGTAAAGATCTTGACATCTACAACCACTAACTTAAATACAATTCAGTAGCAGTGATTGTATGTCGCAAAATGAAATCTGCCAGGGGCAAAGGAATGAACCTTCAAAGAGATAAATCCCAATTGTCATGTGTTTTAATCTACATAATGCCAACAAACACAAGATCATACCATATATAATAAAAAATTAGTCACTCAGACTGCTTTTGTTTGAACAATTGGTGAGACATGTTGAAGTTCTAAAAGAAAGAATAGCATATTCACAATTGAATTTTGTTTTGTTGCATTCTCCATGGCATCTTAATCATAAATCAACGACAAACTATTTCTTCTATTATCATCTTACCACTATTTCAAAATATAGTATTAAAAAAACAAACTCACCTAAAGAACTTTTCAGCATATGAGTAAGTTTGGAGTTCTTGTTGTCTACAAAACACTTCATTACTAAACAAATTCCAGAATACTACTTGAAGGCCCAAGCATGTAAAAGAGGGGGAACAAGAAAGAATATTTGTAAGGAGTATGAGCTGACTTGGAAGCAAGACTAGAGATAACATCCACTAATGTTGATAATGATTTATTTATGAATTGTGATTCCCTTAATCTATCACCTTCAACTTCCTGCTAGGTCAACTAGCCACAAATGGCTCATTGTCCTTTGCCCATTAATTAAATCCTCCGCCACCAAAGTACCCACAACAAGTTGCAGAATAGTTTCAAGGAAAATGGAAAAGTGATCGATCCCATTCAATAAACCTACCCATTTCAGTAAATTTAGTTTCTGAATAAGCTAGGAAAAATCGAAAACAAAATGCATATTAATTCCACAAAATTAAGTTAATTACAAATTAATTTTCACAATAGTGAATCGATTTCAAAAAATAAAAACTAAAGAGAGAAAGGGCAGAAATTAGGTACATACTTACTTGGTTGTTAGGTATCCATGACTAAGAATTGAGAGAGAAATAGAAATGAAAGAGGGTTGGTGGCAATGTGGTGGCAATTTGAAGGTGGCATTGAGCGAGCTCGAGCTTCTGGCTATGGATTTTAGGTGGTCGGACTCGAGCTTCCACAGAGCGTGTCACCATTGATTCAGGGAAATGGTGTGGGATAACCTTCCCAAACAAAATATTCGTGAAAGAGAGTGAATAAAACAAAGCTTTTATTTGGATGAAAGGACTGAATTGCCTTCAAAGCCTTTAAAAGATATAAAAAAGGGAAAATGCTATTAGAACCCCAGAAAGTTTTACAAGTTTACACTTTACTCCAAAAATATAATTTTATTTTAAGATATGTCCA
Organism: Phtheirospermum japonicum; assembly: GCA_014905375.1. Lineage (NCBI taxonomy): Eukaryota > Viridiplantae > Streptophyta > Magnoliopsida > Lamiales > Orobanchaceae > Phtheirospermum > Phtheirospermum japonicum. The sequence continues at coordinate 1,299,690 of BMAC01000294.1, read as the reverse complement.
AGTTTTGTAGGATGGAAACATAACATGACCTATCGTAATATAATAATGCCTCTGAATAGAGTTTAGGGTCTAATTAGGGGTAACAATGCCACGAATGAGGACATATCTTTTTAAAGTTAATAATTAATTCTTCACAAATAATTTCACGAAGGTTGCGTCACCCCTGAAAATGGTATCAGAGTCTAGATTTATTAAGAACTTAAAAGAAAATTTATTATAATTGTGTAATTAACTCTTGGTGAGGAGAATCATCTCTAAAAATGGATCTGAACGAGTGTTCGAGATGTATTCATTTCAGGCGATATTTCCAAATATTGGAAATATACGAGTTAGATCACAAAGGGAAAGTAGCATATTGAGATAACCAATATATTGCACGAAGACTCGTAGGAGCCAACAGGGAAGTCTTGCGACAATGCGAGAAATAAAAGATGTATCATCTGAGTTACCTTTGGGTAAATTAGATTTTGAAGACGGATCTCATGTACCATAGGGATACAACTCATGAATCCCATCAATAGATCCAACTGCAGCGAGGTAACCGATTCCTCTAAGAATCTTAGAGAAATCCAAAGGACAATACAAGACATAGACCACCATATCCAAGTGCAGATGAAAGAGGTGGTTGAACATCAAAAGGAAACGCGAGAAATTCTAATTGATGTTCACAGACGAATCAAGGCCCTTGAAGCCGAGCCATGTACATCCGAAGAAAGACGACGTATAACTTTCGAAATGGAACCCCTTCTACACCAAAAGGGGAAACCGACTGAGGTTATAAGACAACCAACGGAAGAAAAGAAAATGATGGCAATAATCAAGGGAGTTCCATTACAACCTAAGAAGTAATGGAAAAAATTAACATGGAAGATCTACACGACCTTATCGAACCCTTCACAGGATTAGGTATTGTAGATCTAAAAATGAACTCAAGAGATTCTTTAGCCTTAATACCACGAGGCACTCCTGCACCACCACCAACAAGTTTTACTCAAGGCGAGAGTTCTGCTTCACATGAACCAGTACCAGACGCACCAATGCCACATTTCGGGGATTTCACCATAAAAGGAGATCCTACAGATGTAGTGGGTACCAGGCAATGTTCCCGAAGGCCCAATTTTCTCAACACTTCATACGGGAAGTTTCAACTGGATCTCATGCATCCATATGGACTAATGTTGAATTTAGATGTCCTAGACTTCAAGAACCGAGAAATACTGATAGATGATTGGGCATCTGCAATACGAATTGCAGCTGGAACTCTTGGCTTAGAGAAGGAAGGGTTCATTTTACTCCTTAAAATGAGCCTTGAAGGATTTGTAAAGATCGCCTGTGACTTAACAGGAGCAGATATAAAAATGGGAGTTATAGCGGGTGAATCACTAAAAGGAATCGTCAATAATATGGCTAAATTATTCAAAATCTATTTTATCGGCACAGGATATTTCGAGGGAATGGAAGAGGAAAAGCAGAAAGAATATCGACAAGCTCTCTATTGCCTCGAGTTACGGGATATTTATCACGTAGACGAATATATCCAACTATTCACCGAATATCGATGGAAATCCAAGGTGAATGATGGAGACGCGACTCAACTTTTCTTTGCACAAATACCTAGTCCCTGGAGAGAAATGTTGATCTAAGAATACAAGCCAGCGACTGATGTGGATACGGTGGCTAGAAGGATGTCATTCCTAAAAGCGAAGTTAGCAGAGTGGTGCCACTAAGCAGCACTCCACAAAAATTATAAGAGACTAAGAGGGATTAATAAATCGGTTCCTCTATGTTGTACTGAGAATGACATTCCAACAGTAGTGGGAGGTCAACCACAGAGACATAAGTGGAAGAAGGAAACAAGTCACTCTTACGCTCGAAGTAACAATAAAAGGTTTCCATGGAAACCAAGAAGATTTTGGTCAAAACAAAAGGCCAGAAATTATAAATCAGGACAAAGGACGGGGCCAAGTCGAAGTTGAGGCTCATTCTCGAGCCAAGGGAGCACCAGTAGGACGCCAACAAAAAGAACTTTCAGGCGAGCCTACACCAGAGCTAATGAAAATTTTAAGGATTGCAACTGCTGGACGTGCGGAGTCAAGGGGCATATTTCTACTGATTGCCCTGAGAATCAAAAAAGAGGCGTTAGACAGTTCGAGATAACTCAAGAATTCGAAGAAGCTGCCTATTATCAAAATCTGGTACAGGTGTATAAATTTGAGGATATACCCTCAGATGAAAGCATCTATGAAGAAGAGATTTAATATGAAGATGGAGGTGAATCATATTCAGAATCAGAGTGAAGAAGAATTTCTTCAACAAGTTGTAAAAGAGGATATGTCGGGATTCCTCTCACATACAACAATTTCTCATAAGACGCTTATGAGAATAATTAAAGAAGATCCAAAGATCCAAATGTATGAAGGATTTACAATAGGGTCAATGGAAAAGGCGATGGATAAGTTGGGTCTAAGAAATCGAAAACATCAAATTATCCATAGAGTTTCCACGGGAGAGCTTGCGATACCAACGGAATATACAGGGAACCAGATCGAGATGCAACTAATCCCCTACCGAGAAATCCAGGAAATTAAAAGCACACACAGGAGAGAAATGGCAAATACACTCTCGTGGATCCACATTGGAGCCATTTGAGTAATTATAAAATCAACTTTCAAAGAAGGAGTTGATTCGCCATTAAATATAGCCCTCTTCGATAAAAGAATCTCAAATCTCAAAGATTCTTGTCTGGGAGCAATCACTGGAAACTTATACGCAGGAAAACTAGCATTGTCTACCCGAGGATTACGTATAATTTGGCAGATCGAGATTTCAGTAGAGTTCTTACCCTTCATCAAGATTTCAAGAGACCAGACCTGATGACGGAGGGAAACAGACTCTACTCAATCACATACAATATTTCTTATGCACTCTCGAATACTCATCATTCAGAAGTATTCCTGAGAAAAGAGTTCATAGAAATACCAAGGATCTTTGAAGACGTAGCAAAGGCAGTATTACCAAAGATCATGCAATCTCCAACAATAAGAGAGATTGATATGAGAATTCAAGATCAACCGGTTCTTAATAAAAGTAAAAGCTTCATGATCGAACTAAGGAGAATGTCTTTCCAACAAGACAGAATGATCAGTGGACCTCAATGGGAAGGTCCAAGAATCAGCCAAAGCACTCGAACTCCTGAAGTATTCAAGACTAATGGAGAGTTGAAGTGCCCAGAAGGATGGAGAGGTGTAGAAGTAATATTCGACACTACTCAGAAGGATAACATCTTCCCTTGTGATGCATTGTATCACTTGCAACAACCTTCCCTGGAGAAATATCAAGGGATCCTCAAGACTGGAGAAATTGAAACAGTCATTGAGGGGAGTGCAGGAAGAATCCCAGAGAAACTAACTCTAGGGATAGAGTTTCTAGAGGATCATAAACCTTGGGAAAGATTAAGATATGGAATGGAGTTTACGGTGGGTGAGAAAAGATACAGAATTAAATGAGCACCAGCCCATTCTCCATATACATTCCCGTTGGAATGATATATTCAAGATATCGTGCAGAATATTTCGCAGCATACATTGGTTCAGGTGCAGGAATCTGCACGGCTAAACCAAAAGTCTTCCCTAAAGAAATGGAAGAAGAATTATCTCCAGTAGCGGGAAGAGATTTCTCTAAAAGGGTCCTAGTCCTTAAAAGAGGGATCAAGCAAGCGGAAATAATGATGGGAGGAGAAAACGGTACTCCATGGTACAAAGTTAAAACTCCACCAATCTATTTCCATGATACGAGAGCAGATATTATGTTAGGAAGTAATTTCCTACAGACATTCAAAAGATTTACGCAAGAAAATGAAACTAGAAGGCTTATTTTCACAACCCTTTGTGATCATAAGATTATAGTACAACGACTGAGAGAGGCATTCCACAAAAAAATGCCAATCAATTCTCGCAGCAAGCGTGGTGATGAAGGGAAACTTTGACACCCAAAAATGAAAGATCGAAGAAGGAATGGAGAAGCAATTCTCCAACTACGAAGCGAGAGCTTAGGAGGCCGAAAGGAAGAGATAATTAAATCACAAACGATTGTACTCCTCAAGGCTAGCCTAGACACGAGTGCACAACTAGACACCACCGTGGAAGAACAAATTACACTAGAGGACATCAAAAGAAAATTTCAAAAGAATTTCAATGAAGATCGTCTAGCGTGGTAGGATAGAAATGAACTCAAAGCATTTTTGAAGGTGAAAACCGGAAAGGAAAATGAGTTTGTCAGATTTAAGCCTATCCTGATGAATCAAGAAGATCGAAAGGATATGCAACAAATACTTAAGGAACACATGGACCTTAAGTTGATTGAAGTAGGAGTTTCTCCATACAGCATCCCAGGATTCTTGGTTCGCAACCATGGAGAAATAAAAAGAGGAAAACTAAGATTGGTAATTAATTACAAAGGAATCAATAATATCTTGGAATTCGATGGATACTATATCCCAAGCAGAGAACATTTGGTAAGTTGCATTAAGAATGCAAAAGTGTTCTCCAAGTTTGACTGCAAATTTGGATTCTACCAGATTAAGATGGAGGAAGGAAGCAAGAAGTTCACAGCTTTCTCCACGCCGTAAGGACATTATATCCGGAACGTTATGCCAATGGGTCTAGCAAATGCACCCCAGATTTACCAAAGAAAGGTGGATAATCTCTTTAAAGATTATTTCAGCTTCATGTTCGTATACATTGATGATATTGTTAAAATAGGGTGACCGACAAGCCAACTTGTGGTTGTGGTCTGACCATTTTCTTATAATACAATCGTTTTTATTCGTAATAATATCTTTTATACATATTGGCATTCCATATCTTTAATCCCTTGCTAGTTGCATAGATATGGTCCTGATGTAGTTACTCTATTACGGTGGATTGGTCTAGTTGAACCGTGAGATAATCCAG
>BMAC01000294.1:1278989-1294237 GCA_014905375.1 Phtheirospermum japonicum | reverse complement strand
CGGAATTATCTTGAACCGAGAACGTACACACAGTTATTGAACTAGAAAGAGGTCTCGATGAACCAATACCTCTTGTTCAATCGGGACATAGATCGCGAAGGGATTGTACTGTACATATAAGCTATATCACAAGGTTCTTGCAGGCACTTCATTTGTATCTAGGGAATTGTGATGCGTAGTTGCTAGGCGCCTCTCATAATTCGTTGGGTTCTGGTTTGACCAGTGATTAAGTAAAATGAGTTTTATTTAATCAGGGACTCTAAGGGACGAGTTCATATAAGAACAATGTGTTGTTCGAATCACAATGTGTTGTGAACCCACGGCTAGCTTACACCTGAACCATTGAGGGTCACACCACGTGTTTCCTGATTATTGAAAACGACAGCTATAAACTAATTGTTAATTTTAGCATTAATTAGATATCAATATGATTGAATTTAAGGTTCATAATTATGATTATGAATTGAGAAAAATACGAGAAATTTTTTTTGGACGCRAAAATATAATTGTTATATTTTTCGGAGTTATCGTTTGTGAGAAATGATTTAATTCCAATGGGGTTTTCGATTTAAAATTGGGTCGGCCCAATAAGCCTTTGAAGTTATCGAGCCGGTACTATTTTAAATTAAAAAGGTTTTGRTCTTTATTTTTTAACTTGGGCTTRTTTTAAATAAATTAAAAAAACTTGTTTTGTTTTTGTTTATTAGGCYAGCCCACAATGGTTGGGCTTGTTGAGTTTTAATAAAAAATAAAAATAAAAAATTCAAGCCCATTAAGAGTAATTGGGCTTGAGCCCTTTTAACTTGTTCAATAAAAAAAAAATTAAAAAAAAAGAATAAGAAGAAGGACAGACGGCTTTTAAAAGCTGAGAGACGAAACCCTTTTTCTGGTTCGGCAAAAACGTTTTTTAGAAAGGAACCCTAGCCACCACCGAAAGATCATCTCCCAATCGTCCAACCCCAGCCGCCGCTTCGCCGTCGGCCGCCGACATACCGAATCGTTCGGTCCTCGGTTTCTCTTTTCCGTCGTTCTCAATCCTTCGACGGATCTAGTGCTCCGTCGTAAGGACGTCGGGTAATACGGTGTGTGACACCGATTTATCGGAGACCCGGACGCCACGCACACGCCGTCGAAGCCGCCGGAGTTCTGATCGCTTCCGTACGCCGCGACGAGCGCCTGATTGTTCCGGACAGCCTGTTCTCCGCAGCCGTGACACTCCCGCACCGGAACAGCGCCAGACAAGCCCTCGCCGCCTCATCGACGGAGTTCAAGCCGGCCACCTGCTGTGAGGCCGTCGCTAAGAGAAACTGGCAGCTTTCCCCGACAGCGCTGCCGCCGATCCGTAGCCGGAGCGCCTGCTGCTGCGTTGCCGTTGCCGAGGATCGCAGCTGCGTCGCTTTATCGCCGGGCCGACCTCCGCCAGTCATCTCGTCGCTCCTCCTTTGCCGTGACGAGAGGTAAATGGTTCATCACCTTATATATATATATATGCGTGGGTGATATATGTGTGTATATGATATACATATATATTTATGCATGATGTGTATGAAATGAGTTTATATAATCTGCTAAGTATATATATGTTATATAAGTGTGCTGCGATGTATATATATAATATATGTATGACATATATATGTGCTGTGTGTGTTTTGTATATTAAATGTAATATATATCATATGTGAGCATGCTGTAATGTTTTGTATGAAATATATATTATATGTGTGCAGCATATGTGTTAAGTGTAATATGTATGTATGATGCATGTTATATAAATATATGTATGCACTGTGTATATGCAAGTTGTGGGTTAAACAAATAAGTGTGGGTTGTGCATTAACTTTCTGTATATTATATATATACTTGCATGCATGCGTATAGTATGTTTATTATATATAAATATATTTGCATGCAGAGTGTGTATAAATATTATATATATATATATATATATAATTGTTATATATATATGTTTAAATAGAAACCGATCATGCTCTTATTCGATTTTACGAAAATCAAATTGTTTCTATTTAACAAAAGCAATTAAAAACATTGTTTGAATTAATTGATTATAAAATTGTACCGTCGTCAATTGAATTTGATTCAATTATTTAAAAAATTTTGTTTTCCACTGCGCGACGGTACCACCGATTCCCAACAGATATACTCATCGCATCAAAAAAACATGAATGATCATCTAAAATATTTGGAAGTTTTCTCAGATGTTTGTCGCATGGAAGGATTAGTGCTTTCAGAAAAAAGGTGGTAATTGCTACAAAAATATCGAGTTCCTTGGTATAGAGATAGATGAGTCGGGAATCATTCTACAGAATCACATTGTAGAAAAGATATAGGGATTTCCAGACACACTCAAGGATAAGAAACAACTTCAAAGTTTCCTAGGAGTTGTTAATTTCGTCGGGATGTTCATAAATAACCTGGCGCATTACATGAAGGTGTTTAGTTCTATACTAAAAAAGGATGCCGGTTTTAAATGGGGAAAAGAACACCTCTAAGGAATTAAACTGTTAAAGGAGGTTTGCAAATAACTTCCCAAACTGGAAATTCCAAATGACGAGGACGAGCTGATTCTATACACGGATGCCAATAATTATTGGTGGGCAGCGGTTCTTACGAAAATAACGCCCAAAGGAGAAGTGCCATGTAGATATTACAGCGGGCTATTCTCAAATAGCGAGGCAAACCGATGGCATATCAACGAAAAATAGTTTTTCGTAGTTAGAAAGGTGTTTAAGAAATGGCCTTTATTTCTCCTATCTAAGAAATTCACCTTAAAAATTGATAACTCGAGTGTTAAAGCCTTTTTCAAAAACAAAATTGAATCTAAACCCAAAAAGGCTAGATTACTTAGATGGCAAGCCGAATGTCAATATTATGATTTTGATATTGTCATTATAAAATCTCATGAAAATGTTCTTGCAGATTTTTTTAACGAGAGATGGAGGGATCAGATATTGATTCATTCCTCAAAATGGCGAGGCATCTAAGGGAACACCTAGAGATGCTTCAACACGAGTTCGATGCATTAACCCTCAATGCAGAGGTAGCTGGAAGGTTACAACGAGTTGATTGGGAAACTGTTTCCCATCGAATACGAGGTTGCATACAGGCCAACGAACAGTTATAGTCTGTAATGAGAAAGCCCCTTCTCTGGGCGACATCTTCAATGGTGCAAAAGGAGACACTTCGAGTACAGGGCTCTATACCTGTATCAGGGGATTCAAGTACCCCTAGCACGAGAACTAAGATGGAATCATCTACGGATGAACCATCTCAAGTTAAAATCGATACTCCGGAGTTAAAACCCGAGTCTTCGAGTCAACCCATCGCCTCAGGGGTTAATGAGGAAGAGATCGATCTTAGGCCACATACAGGAAAATCTAAGGCTGATACTTACGAGATTTTAAAAACTTCTCATTTTCAGGTTTACCAACAGAGATGGTAGAAGTTAATAACCAGGGTGGAAATTAATCCGGCAAAATGTCTAGTAGATGTTTCCGGAAGATATCCCAGAGTGTGGATGATGCCAGAATCTCATCCACAAGATGTAAAAAGCTGGTATGAATTCGAGGCCTTAGCATCGGTTCATACAAGATCACCAAGCTTCTCGGAAATATCGCAATTTCTGAGGTGGATACAAGATGCAGTGCATGAGACATGGGCGAATAACCCACATCTTGCACGGGGTGATTTCCTAGAGATATATTTCTTTAGCATAGCACCAGAACCAGTCAGAAAGGGAATGCATGAAGTGTTCCATTTCATCAAGCTCAGACGACCAGACGTGAAGGCAATGAAGAAAATCAAAGCACCATCGTCTGAAGGAATTCCGTTAGTGGCATCACTCACGGAAGACGACATGTCCACCAGAAGGGCATGGGGCCTTTGGGTCTGTCTCACCGAGATGGACAAAGTCAAGTTCCCATTTAAGTTCTTCCAGAATACGGTGAATGGGTCTTTCCTGTTAAACACCATGACAGGAAATACAACAGGGTTTGCAGAAGATTTATTTGAGAAAAAGAGATCTCTTCTGTGGAACAACAAGTTGCCGGGGAGTAAAGAAACTCGCTTGAAATATTGCAACATGGCCCACGTCTGGAGGTGGACGGAGAGAATATGTCCCGAATGCACAAATCAGACGGAGCCGGAGTTTGGTACAAAGTCCAAACAGAACAAGCCAAGTGGTCAGGGACCACCAAAACACGTTTTGCCCGGGGACCGCACAAATCAAAAAAGTGAAGGATTCCCCGACAATAATAAAAGAACCATGTGATGATCAGGTCCCTCAAGAACGTGACTCTGCAAAGCAGAAATTCCACCAACTAACAGAGGGCAATAATGCAAATAATGATGTAAGCAATGACGTCAATTGATTTAAAAGCTATGTGAAGTCCGTGTTTCAAGTCCACCAGACTTCTATAAATTCAGGATTTGGAGGAAGCAGAAGGTATCGCTCATCACCTTCTATTTTCTCATAAGAAGAAATAAAATCTAGAGAGTGTTTTGTGTACAAGAATAAAAGAGTGTTTTAATAGTTTATATTAGTAAGCTTATGTGTTTACGAGTGTCAGCCTTTTCTATGAGAGGATAAACAAGTTGTCTCCTCCCAAAAGGAGATTACTATCGTAATAAGATTTTCTTTAAGTTCTTAATAAAATAAGGCTTTTGCTTCCACTTATGTTCTGTATAGTTAATTTATCTTTATAATCAAAATAGCTCGTACGCCTGGGGTAGAAAATGAACCAAGGTTGTGCTGATTGATCTTTGAAGGAGCTGGATAACTTGTAGCTCAACTTTCTCAAAAGAAAGTTAGGCGGTGAAGGACCGTCTGTAAAACGAGCTAGGGGCGGTGATTTTCCAACTGGTGGCGTCGTGACCCATTTCACTCGAAACCGATTTGGTCAAAAAGAGGTATGTAGATTATAAAGATATTTTAATTTACGGAAGCATGATGGGCCTGATATGGTCGTAATGGACTATTTCCATTTTGAAGATGACACAACCAAGAAAATATAATAATAATAATAATAATAATAATAATAATAATAATAATAATAATAATAATAATAAAAGATTTAAAATTATAATGGGTAAAGTGTAAAATGAAACTTATCAAGTGGTTTACTATCTTTTATTAAATAAATTCCCCCATTAAGGGCAAAAGGGCCAATTCTTTAAAATAAGGGTTATCTACACAAATAAAAATATTGGGAAAGTCATCAAACAATTTCTAATGTTGAATGTCCCTTTTAAATGAATGTCCCCCATTGATTCTCTCTCTCATGAGATAAAAGGGCAAATTATCATAATTTTGGGGCTAAAGGCTTAATGAAAAATTTTTGTGAGAAAATTTGTACCTAAGTACGCAAAAAAAAAAAAAATAATAATAAATAAATAAAATGTGTGATCTAATGGACAAAAAAACAACCTTCGCTATTGGTCATTTTTCTGAAATTTAAAGGTACTAAATAATAATGCTTGAAATAAATAAAGCCTAGTAATCTCCTTAAAACTCCTAATTTTTAAATCCTGAGTTCTATTTGACATGGAGCTCAAGGGCATCTTAGTATCGTGTCACGTTTTGATATGACGTATGTTATTGGTCTACTCGTTAGTCTCGATATAAACTCACGAATTAATAAACTTTGATTGGACGGTTTAGTGGAATCTCTACTGGACTCATTATCCATAATTATATTCTTGATGTGTTAATCAAAAAAATGTGCCTGGAGTTTAATAAGTTGAGCTAATAAACGTGCAAAGACAACATTCTGTGTTGATAATAATATTAAAGTTCTGATATTTATGGTAACTTTGCATATAGGAGGAATCTTAATTCTAAGTCGGTGGTTAATTATGGTAATGTGGTACAAATAAGAGATGGGAAACTAGATTGGGAACACGTCTCTTGTCTATATAAAGAGGACTCGGGCCTCACTTCTACTCTAAGTTGATTTCCATCCTACTTTGAGCTCTCGTTTATTCATTACTAAAAAGGGAATTGACTTAAGTATCGGAGGGCCTACGTCAGGGCTGTCCGGCTTGAGTTTTGTTTTGTAGGTTGATCAAGTCGTCAGGAGTCATCTGGAGGTTGATCAGGTCGACAAGAACGATTTTAAAGTCAATGTTCTCTTTCTTAGTGAGGCAATCACTTTGGTCGAATCATAGGGTGTCGCCAGAAAGAATAACGCAAAAAGAACCCTTTCCATTGATGTACTTTTCAAAGAGATCGACAGTGAATCTCGCATGACCTCTGAGGTTTCTCATATTTTTCGAGAGGGTCACTGAGTGGTAGATGGTCTTACTAAGATGGATAATTAATCTTGTTGGAGTTTTCAGATATCATCAGAACTTTAAAAGACAGACGTCGATGATATTTTAGAGGCAGATTCACCAACGTATCATCTGGTAGGTTTCGCCTTTATTTCACTGTCATTTTCAAAGTTTTTCATCTTATTTGATTTACAACTACATGTTTGGCTTGTGACCGACTTGTTATTCTACTCTCTTTCGAAGGGTTTTTCAACGTGAATTTTACATTGAAAGGTTTTAATTAGACCCCAACTTTAGCTAGTTAAACAGTTGTGGTCAGCAAATCCTCTTTTCATTTTTTTTATTTTTTAATATTTCCAATTTATTCAAAAAACTTTTTCAAATATAAGTTTTTCTACACTTTGCCCATTAAAAGTAGTTTTGTTGTGATGACCTCAATCTACGTGTTTATTGTCATTTTGTCCCGAGTCATCTCATATCCTATCATGTCGCGCTAATTATATGGTGTACTCGGGTGCAAAATGGCATCGTTTCAATTAACTGTGAGCATAATTTATATGGGTGGGAGTTGAGGTTTTTTTATCACTCGGTTTTTTCTCTTTTTCACCAAACTCGGTTAGGGGTTTCCTTCTTCAAGTTTTCGCAGAATCATATTAGGATTTTATTTTTTCTTAAATTTTTGATACTTTTACTCATTCGATTTTTAGTTCTTCTTCATATTCGATTTTATGGTTCTCAACTTTTTGTGCATAGGTTATGAAAATTGGCATGCCTATTTTTTTCTTCAAATTTTTCAAATGAATAAGCAAATTTTGGTGTCGTTGATTCCGACATCGTTGATGCTTCATCTTCAACTTTGATTTTGAATAAATGGTTAGATTTCGTCATTGTGCCTACGTCATCTTCTTCAGGTGTTGTTGTTGATGAGGATATGGATTCCACTGCTACCCTTGAGTTATTTTCTTCTGAATATTCTAGTATAATCTTACGTTTTTGATATTTCTCATTTTGTGTGCTTATTTGATGCTATTGCAGTGGAATATATACATTAAGTTTGTGCTTACGATACATCACTGTGAATAAAACGATGTACATCACTTTATGTTGTGTTTCTATAAATTAGTGAAGTTGGACAGTTGACTATATACACTGTTCTATGTGTTAAGATACATCACTTTGATGTTAGATGTGCATTACAGTGATTTTCAAAAGTTGAGTTATGCTAATGCGCTCGCATTGCGAATTGAAAAAATAGGTCATGTTTTAGTTCAGGTGTTTTTAATATTCATTTGTATGGTTTATGTGATGAATTGCATCATGTGGATTGATCTTTTTGTTGTCTTTTGAAGGATATTATCTTTGATATTGATGAGATGGTTATCTTGTTCACTCAACCGCTAGAAGTTTTGATTTGATCAGGTGCATTGGATATCATACATCAATTGGAAAGTCTAGTTCATTTTATAGGGACAAACTATAAAGAGTTTGTGATTGGTTTATATGGTGTAAAGTTGTTGCATTATTGATGTACATATTATTTTTCACAAATGTAACTATTGTACATGATTAGTTTCTCTTTTTTTATATGTATTTTAGTGGGATTTATGTGATGTATATTTAATGTGTTGTTGAAGTTCATAGTAGGTTTATATGATGTACATTTATTATCTTTTTGATGTACATAATTTTGAAAAGTAGTGTACCTATATAAGTAAGACTATATGTTGTACATTTAATATTTTCATGATGTACATATAATATAATTGTAATATAAATATATTAATATGATGTATACATATTTATATAATGTACATTTATCATGTAAATAATTTACACATAACATAAATGTGGTGTACATATAAGTGATGTATAAAGATTTATATAATATACATTTATCAAGTAAACAATGTACACAACATAAATGTGATGTACATATAGTACAAATGTAATATACATGTAATATAAATGTAAATACTGCACACACAATATAAATATGAAGTACATATATATCATAAACTGATGTATAACATAATAAATATTTATCATGTAAATAATGTGCATGTTACATAAATATGATGTGTATATATACAAATACAATGCACACATAACACAAATATTAGACGTTCTAGTGTAATGTTGAACGAGTACATTGTATGTTTACAATGTCACCTAAAATATTTACCATATACAAAATATTTACATATTCAAAAATAAAAAATCATTCCCTGAATTGCCTAATAGAGCTTCAATCTCCTTTATGTAAATAATGACATGTCATCAATGTTTTCTCTTATTATTTTCATAAAGAATATTTTATTAGTAATGTACAAATAGTTACATAGTGATGTATTAACACAAGTGATGTAAATAGCACAAGGCTAGAAATATATGAAATATTATATATGTAATGTATACACTGTGACACAGTGATGTATCAGTAATTGACAGCTAATGTAAATAAACACCTCGTGTACACAATAGTTAGCGGAGTGATGTATTCATAACTGACAGTTGATGTTCATATAAAGCAGAGTAAAGTATACGGTGGTGTCAAGTGATGTACACAAGTAACAATACTAAAACTAACCATAATCCCAACACTGAACGGGAAAACCTTGTAATATCAACATGAATGAAAGCAAAATCAACATAAAAAATCAAAGAACGTTGTAATATCTACATGAAAAAAAAGAAAAAAAAAGTTGTAAAATCCGAGTGAAGCACAATCGAAACCCAAAACACTAAAAATCACTGTATAATCATTGTGATGGACGAAATTGAAGAACAATCGAAGCAAGAAATTGAAACAATCGAAATAAATGAGAATTATGACAAATCTTTTTGTTTTTGCATGTAGACATCTGCAAAAATGAAGAAATAATCGAAAGAAATAATGAATTTTCAAACGCCGAACTTAATTTATGGCCTCGAATCACAATCAAAGCAACACATACAGAAATTTCAAGAGTTTTATGTATTTCTCAGTGGTTCTTGTAGTGATTTTTCAGAAGTTTGGATGATTTTCCCTGATTTGGGAACCGACTCATTTTTGTATTAAAAGGGTTCAGAATGACACAAAAAGGCAAAGTTGTAATTAAGATAAGGGAACGACGTCGTTTTCGTATCGGGTCCACCATACATTGTGAAACTGAGTGCACCATATAAAAATTTATCATGTCGGGATGATGTTATGCATAGTAAAGACATGCGAGTTTCTGACTTATCTATGGATAAAGTGAAAACAAACACATGGTGTCTAAAGTAACTTGCAAAAAAATAGAAAAATAAGGGGGAAATTAAAAGAACATATGATAGTTTGGGAGTTTAGTATAATTTACTTAAGATAGAATTAAATTAAAAGGAAAAGTCAAGGACACCAAAATGGTACTTCTTCCATCCCAAAAGTTAGATTACGTTATAAATTTATACTACATTTAGTATGTAATTACTTTATATATATATATATATATATATATATATATATATATATATACATCTATTTAATTATATTAAAATTACATAATCATTTTACCTATATTAAGTTTTATGGATTAAATAGACAATGGATAAAAAAAAAGTAATTAACCATAAACACATATATGACCAATAAACAATACTTGAACTATATTAACAATATTTTCGTTAATAGTGTGAAATAATGATAAGGTTATCTTTTGGAAAGAGTGAATATGGTGATTTTATGGTCAGACACCATTGTACGGACCTAACCGTATTAGATTTAGAATCTAATTCATCTGTTTTTTGTTTTTTTTTGTGAAGATGAAATTTTTTTAAAACAATCTGTTCAAAGGTCTCTACACATTACAAATTTAACTTTAACCATAAATATATAAAATTATTCTCCTATTAATTTTTTATTTAATATTTATAATAATAATAATAATAATAATAATAATAATAATAATAATAATATTGAGAAGTAGGGGCCAATCGTCGGCGCTAACGACACCGCCGATTGGAAAGTCTCTGGTGACTTATTTGCAGGTAAATCTTTGTAGATCTTATATCGAATTGTCCGTATTGACGAGTAGAATCCGATTATTCAATTGTTTTAGCGACCCGATGTTGGAATAGCCAGAAAAAAGCTAAGAACCGCCACTAATTCGTCCTGAAATAGCGAATCGCCTGAATCAGCCCTGGGAAACCCGCAAGCTTCCGAAGCCTACACCACAAACAAAGGTTAGAAAGGACCACCGGAGGTTTTCCGGTGGAAACCTCTCCGATGCTTAAGTTAGTAAGCGATGAGGTGTTTTCCAGAGAAAATAAGAAGGAATGCTTGTAACATCATACCTCCCATTGCCCCCAAGCTGGGGTATTTATAACTTGTCCCTGTGGGGACCCCAGCCGGGATCTCGGGAACACGTGCCGCAAATCACGGGCCGTTTTATGAAACATATTCGGAACAAGTGGTCCCACTTGTTCCCTCTTGGGCAAACTGGTGACCGGGTCTGCTTAGACTCATTCCAGTGCTGATTGTTATCGGTGCCCTCTCTTCTTTTATTCCAGGTCTGTCAGGCACACATACGGGCTTTCCCTGGTGGTGGKACCCCCTTTCCGGGATCTCGGGAACATAGTCCCTGATTTAGGGCTGGTTCAGTTAGCGGATTCTGACAAGTGGTCCCTACTTGTCTCTTTAGTTCCGACCTCGAGAAGGTCTGATTCAAAGGCCATTTTCTCCGGAAGGGCTTTTGGCCACCCATTCTTTACGCCCATTCGACCCTTCTTATCTATTATCGATTCCAGGTCTACCTCAATCCAGGCCTGACCAATATGGCCCTATCAACTCCTCCCCCCCAAAAAGGGTTGAGGTAGAGTTAATAAGTGGGGCCCCACATCTTTTAGTGCTTCTCGCACTGGCCCGAATTCCCAAAGGTACGCCCAAGTGGCCAGAACTAATTATTAACGTTTCGTGGCGCCTCACGTTCCCTCATCAGGTTATTGTACCGCCACGTTCTCCACGCGCATGCCTAGTCAGCCCTAGTTAGGGTCCTAAACGCTTCAACTTATCTTTTGGGGCCCTATCCGCCTGCCCGCATTAAATACTCAAATCCCATCAAATCCCTCTTTTCTCGATTCCCTCATTTTGAAATCATTCGCTTTGCTTTTTATTCCCACCGACTTCATTTTCACTTCTCCACTTTTCACTCCTTGTCTTTTCCTTCTCCCCTGGCTTTTTGCGACTCCGCCTCTTCTAATACTCCGGTGAACTTCTTTCTATTAGTTCTTCATTATTCCGACGATCTCCTCGAGTCARGTACCCTTCTTCACCTTTTCCTTTTAATTTTTGCAATGTCATCTCCTCCAGAAATTAGGGTTACTCCTTCTCCTTCACTTGCTTTCCCTGAAGGAGTGGTAACTACTTCTCCTCCGCCGCTCGCCATTTCAGAGGCGGCAGAAATCTCTGTTTTTCCACAGGAGGTTGCAGCCTCACGCTCTTCCTCACCGGATCCCCCGGAGGTGGCGGCGGCCCTTTCCCCTCCGTCCAACGTTCCGGTGCCCACAGCCACCTCTTCGTCAGGGGGTGTGGTATATCCTCCGCCGCTCCCTGATTACCCTAAAATCAACTCCATTCTTAGCTAAAGCTCCGTAGATGAGCTTAAGTATAAGTATAGTATTAGGGACCCTTATGATCCTTACGCCCCTCGAGCGGGTGCCTTGGCCTGTCAAGCTCCTGCAGGCCGAGTAACCTTCTATGCCGATCAATTCAGCGCAGGCCTGCGCTTGCCGGTTCATCCCATGATGCTGGAAATTGCTCAAATGTACAAAATTCCTATCTTTCAGTTCTCTCCCAATTCTTTCCGCATCATGGCCTGTTATAATCTGGCCATGCGCTACGCCGTCCAGGACCCTACAGCCCTGGTTTTTTATCAGCTCTTCCTGGCGAAAAGCCTTCCCCCCGACTGTTTCTACCTTACTGCCCGGCCTGGAGTCCACTTCATCCACAAACTTCCAACCTCCCATAAATCCTGGCGCAAAAAGTTCTTTTTCGTTCACTGTGAGGGGGACTGGGGCTTTGACCCTAATCCTATTGATAGTTTACCCTCTTATCCGCCTTCAACTGCAGCGACTAGGCCTCCCCGTATTCAAAAGATAGTGACTACCCTAAATGCCAATCCGATTAACGTGACATAATTTCTCACTCCTTCAGTTTTGCAAACCTTTAATGAGACCTGTGAAATAGGTCCTTTGCCTGCCGGGATTGGTAAAAGAGGCCTCCTTATTTTGACACTATTGTATCATATTTTGTCATCCCATGACTTTAATTTTTGTCTTCCTATTTCAGAAAGGATGATGCGTTTGTTGTTCGAGGCTACCGACAGAGAAGACACCACAGCTAACTCGACTATGCCAGCTCAGGAGATAAGCGGAGCCGGCGTGCCCCAAACTCAGAGTTTCCCTGCAGCCGCACCACCAGCATGCCCACGGTCGGTTAGACAGGTCATTTCAGACTCAGAGGAGGAGGAAATGCCTCTCACTAAGAGGCCTCGGTCCAGTCGAGGTCGAGGCATAGTTATTTCAGGCAATCCTACTCCCGCTCCAGCCGCAGCTCCGACGGCTCCCACTGTGCGCAGCTCTGGTCCTCCTCGACGGACCTCAGTTTAAACTGCTCTGGAGACGTGGCAGTTCGCCACGTGAGCGGTCAATGTTCCCCCGAAGACCTGCGAGTTTTGGAGCAGATGAGTGATCGGGAGCTACTGGAGTCCTGGTGCCAGGACGAGGCTCGGGTAAGTTTCCCTTTTCTTTTCTCTTTCTCCTCCCTTTCCTTTTTTTATTTCGCACTCTTTCGATATTTTGACACCCCTCAAATCTTTTCTCAGGCTGAGGCGAAGAGGGCCCTCTTAGCCATTAGGGCAACTCGATCTCTGGGTCAAGCCGATTTGGCTAAGGAAAACGCCGACCTCAAGGAGAAAATGCTACGTCTGCGGGCCCTATCCAAGGACAAGGTGAAAGAGGTGAAGAAGCTGCAGGAGGAGGTGGCTGGGCTGAAGAAAGCCCAACAGAAAATGATAGAGACGGCTCGAGAGGAGGCCAAGAATGAGGGTATTGCTGAGGCGAGGAGCCTAGCCGACGAAGCTCTGGCTAAGGCTAAGGTTGAATGGAAAGCGGAGTTTCTCAATTCCGAAGAGGGGTTGAGTCTAGTCCAAGTGGCCAGAGAGGAGACCAAGAAAGCCTTCTTGGGATCAAAAGCCCTTTTCTCCTTGCTCTTTCCTGAAGCCGTGGTGTATTACAACTATGGCTTGGATGAGCAGGCTAAGTGGATCAAGGACAACCCTGAAGCTCCCTTTGACCGGAAAGTCCCACTGAAAAATCCCCCTGAGCCGACTTCCTTTTCATACGACCCTGCCAAGGACCACCTTCACACTGTGGGGCCCGTGGAGTTTGTCGAGCATATTCATGCCGTTCTGCACCCTTCCACTCCTGATCAGTCTCAGCCAGACCTAGCCCTTTCCGTGGTCCCCCTGACTTCATCTCCCTCCCCAACCTTTGCAGGTCTGGGTGAGCTGCCTGGAGGTGCCTCTCCTGGAGGTCTGTCAGGGGATGCTGTAGAGCAATTGTCAATGGGGCTTGGGGTGGAGATGGATGCTGAGCCTTAAACCGGGCAAAATCCTGTTATTTCCAGCAGACCTGTAGGACGCCTGCGTGGCTGGTCTGACTGAGTATTCTGAAAAATTGTAATATTGAATAATTTCTGACTTTTATTAATGGATGCTTTTTTTGTTTTCTTGTCGCGTAATGACCCTTCCGCTACCTAGGGTTTCCTTAATATCCGGGAACCCTAGTACTTGTTGATTCTCTTATCACGTGCCTGTCTTACTTTAAATTCTTGCTTGCATTTCCATAATTTCTTACTTTTCGCCCCCTTCCTTGTGATTTCTCAATTATCTGTCATGTCTTCTTCCCCTCTCATTGATGAACTCAGTACCGTGAGGCGTAAGAACATTGCCCTTGTGGTTGAAAAATTCAAGCTCTCTGATCAAATTGTTTCTTTAAAAGAAAAGATTGGCTCCCTGTATCGCTTTCTGGAGAGGAAGCGACAGAAGAAGCGCTTTTATAAGAGGGAATGGGCTGAGCTCCGGCAAGTTAATCGCCAGCTTCAAGAGGAAAAAGCGGATCTGATTGAATCAGTGAATCGTTTGGCTCTCGTTGCCGGCGAAGCGCAGTCACTCTCTGATCGCTCCGACAAGTATCGCCGCCGCTTTCATGAGACAGAGCGTGAGCTCTGGCGCGTTCGCCGAGCCTTAGCCGCGGACCGGAGATCTTCTCCGTGACAGACCCTATGTTTTTATTGCTTCTTTAATTTCGGTACTGGGAATGTTGGCCCAGGTTTTTGTTTGTATCCTCATATGTTTAATGAAATGGGAAGGGGTTATAGTTTCCCTGTATGTTTTTATCTGCTTACTTTCTGTATTTCAAGAATTCTTGCAACATTTTTCCTCCTTGCCTCAAGCGACTCTGATTTTATATTAGTTCTGAATTCCTCCTGGTTTCATAGATGCAATCTTAGGGCACATTCGTGTTTAAACCGTTGTTAAGAGTGTTTATTCCTCCGAGGAAGACGTAGGTTTTAAAAAGATCGAAGAGATCTGCCTTATGCCAGACCTGACTGCGGTATTACAGGCAGGTCCGGCAAAAGAGCGTTCTGGATTGACCCATCCGGGCGCGAGCCAGTAATCAAGTTTCTTATTCATTTATCATCCTTAGCCCGTCCTCAACTTAAAACATTTTAGAGATCGGGTAGCCGGGGGCGTTCTCCCCAAACCAGCCCTATCCTAACCAGGCTAGTAACTTTGCCCAATCCTGGCTTATGCTGTCGATTAGATCGGGCAATGTAATGGACATCCCTATTTTAGCCAATCCTGGCTTATACCGACAATCGAACCAGTTATATCATGGGCATCTGCCCTTCAGCCAATTTTGGCTTATATGACAAACAGGTC
>BMAC01000294.1:1203989-1273081 GCA_014905375.1 Phtheirospermum japonicum | reverse complement strand
ACCAGCGGAAGAGCTCATGGCGATGAGCTCCCCCTGTCCCTTCGCAAAATGGGGTATTGACCTGGTTGGTCCATTCCCAATGGCCCCAGCTCAAAAGAGATTTTTGATCGTAGCTATTGATTACTTCAGCAAATGGGTGGAGGCCGAGGCTCTTGCGAGAATAACAGAGGACGCTGTAATGAGTTTGGGTACTTCCAGCTTTGCCGTTGTGAACCTATTGATGTAAGTGCGTAGGCTCTCATTCTCTTTCTGCTTTAAACTAAAGAGCTCGAGCGGCATTTTTTGATACTTCCTACAACTCGTGAACTGATGTAGGAAGGCCGAGCTGAATTCATCAAAGTTGCTGATAGATCTCGGCGGTAATTGGCTGAACCAAAGCTGTGCTGATTTGGTAAAAGTCATCGGAAAGACCCGACACATAACCGAATCGGAAAATTTGTGCAACGCCGCTGCTATCTCAAAACGGTTGAGGTGGTCTACTGGGTCCGTCGTCCCGTTATATTCAAAACCCAAGGATCGATAAGATGCTGGGACTTCATCGCACATGACTTCCTCCGTAAACGGGGTGCCCCGCCGTGCCGGTGGTGCAGCTGCACCCACCAGCTTCTTCCTGAATTCATGAACCTCTTTTTGTAGGCTCTGCATCTGTTCGACCAAGCCGGGATTAGCCTGGTGGGCCGTGTCGCCGTCAGACGGGGCAAGATGCTCTTCTCTATCCGGCTGGCAGATTCGCTC
Organism: Phtheirospermum japonicum; assembly: GCA_014905375.1. Lineage (NCBI taxonomy): Eukaryota > Viridiplantae > Streptophyta > Magnoliopsida > Lamiales > Orobanchaceae > Phtheirospermum > Phtheirospermum japonicum. The sequence continues at coordinate 1,272,346 of BMAC01000294.1, read as the reverse complement.
CGTACGTCGAGCGTGCAACGGCTCCGTTTCTGTCGCCGGGGCTGCCTGCATTAGTAGCGCGTTGGCCTGCGGCGATGCCATTTCCGCGAATTTTTTCTCGACCGCCGCCTCCACAGCCTTGCCAATCAACTCTGACAGCTGTGTCAGAAGTGACTCATTAAAAGAGACACCTCCACCCACAACAGGTTCCCTCGGAGGCGGTGGTGTGGGACCCGGCGGAGCTGCCATGGCCGATCCTGTCGTATCTGGTATTGATGATGATTCAGGTGCCTGTTGTGCGTGGGTATGCACGGCGGAACTTGGAGTGCCACCCAATTCCCCTATCAAATTTCGCTTCCAACCATCTGAAGTCATTCTCACGCCTTAGCTCGATCGCGATTTCCCACAGACGGCGCCAATTGATTCGTCCTGAAATAGCGAATCGCCTGAATCAGCCCTGGGAAACCCGCAAGCTTCCGAAGCCTACACCACAAACAAAGGTTAGAAAGGACCACCGGAGGTTTTCCGGTGGAAACCTCTCCGATGCTTAAGTTAGTAAGCGATGAGGTATTTTCCAGAGAAAATAAGAAGGAATGCTTGTAACATCATACCTCCCATTGCCCCCAAGCTGGGGTATTTATAACTTGTCCCTGTGGGGACCCCAGCCGGGATCTCGGGAACACGTGCCGCAAATCACGGGCCGTTTTATGAAACATATTCAGAACAAGTGGTCCCACTTGTTCCCTCTTGGGCAAACTGGTGACCGGGTCTGCTTAGACTCATTCCAGTGCTGATTGTTATCGGTGCCCTCTCTTCTTTTATTCCAGGTCTGTCAGGCACACATACGGGCTTTCCCTGGTGGTGGKACCCCCTTTCCGGGATCTCGGGAACATAGTCCCTGATTTAGGGCTGGTTCAGTTAGCGGATTCTGACAAGTGGTCCCTACTTGTCTCTTTAGTTCCGACCTCGAGAAGGTCTGATTCAAAGGCCATTTTCTCCGGAAGGGCTTTTGGCCACCCATTCTTTACGCCCATTCGACCCTTCTTATCTATTATCGATTCCAGGTCTACCTCAATCCAGGCCTGACCAATATGGCCCTATCAGCCACTTGCCTGCGTCCTCCCAATTTAGTTGTTGGATCATTGGAAACTTAAAAGATTTATACTATTTGAAAGCCTTTTTCATGGGAAACATATTTGTAAACTCAGATTTCAATTTCCATTAAGTGGTTACGACTGTGATGTACGTACGTATGTGACCGTGAATGTTTTTGTGTGTATTTTAAGGTGTGTTTAGTGTATGTTTGAGGTATCTACTGGTCGCAAGTTGGGCCGGAGAGGTTAGTGGCCGTCGGAGAGAGAATATGGAGGTGGTAGACGACAATATAAAATTTTGGGGTAAAAAATAAAATTAGTTAGAAGTTCATGGGTGGACTTTTGAAAATTAGATAGAGTTTTAGACTTGATTGATTTTTTAAGAACAACTTTAAAAGGTTTTTTAAATTTCTTATTGACCCCAAATACTTTATTAAATTTTTAAAAGCATATAATTTTCTCATTTTCGACCTAAAATGGGTCGAATGGCCTCCAAATAACTTCAGATTTGAACCATAACTTCATTACAACATTCTCACACGCAAGAAGAATTCGAAATTACAAATTTTCTCTTTTAGCATCTAATTTTATAAATTGAGACACTAACATTCTTAATATTTCGTATCACATTCAAATATATTCATTTTAGTTCCAAATGTCCCCAATATTTTGAGAATTCCTTATTACACGTTATATTATTCGTAATATACTTATATTACTTTTTGAAACTCTAACATATAGACATTTTATTAAGTTATGTATATTTTTCCATTTTGTGACGTGTTATTATGTATGTAAGTTTTTTTCTCTTCATTTTTTAGACGTGCCATGTGTTGATTTCTTTTTTTACTTGCTTATTAAATAATTTTCACCTTAATCAAATAGGAGATTATGTAATCATATAAATATATTGAGTATTTATAAATAATTTTTCATTTTTGTTTAGTTGGATGAGTATAACATATAAAATATTAATAAATAAAAAAAAACACATAAGGTGTCTTTGTTGTTTTTAAGGGTAATATTCCTTCCGTTTTCACTCGATATGTATTATTTTGTTACACATCTAGTAAGGATAGACATAGATGCATACTATGTTTTCTCAAATATTCTTATTAATAATGATTGAATAAACATTATAGAAAATAATACGTTATATTCACTAAATTATAAAAAAAAAATATTGAGAAATATAGATTGTTTTGAAAATCCCAAGAAATATATTAAACGAGAAAGAAGAAAAAATATGAATTATTTTTAAAACTAAAAGTTATTTTAACAAACTGAAATTTATTTAGACATAATTCTAGATAAGATTATATCTAGAAATAAATAAAAATCAAATCTATAGTCTTTTTTCATATATTTCTCAAAAAAGCTTTCAATTTTATATTTTAACTTATGTTTTTAAAATTTTGAAATCATTTCAGATTCTTAAAACGTTTTCAGTTTATAAAATTCTCGAAGTTTTTATTGCATGTGTATTTTTTATTTTTATTTTTTTATATATTTTAAACAAATAGTTTTGATTAAATTTCATTTTTATTCTTTTTTGGATTCGAGAAAGTTGATGTGCCAAAAGGTTGCAAAATAATAAAAAGAATATAAAAAAATCATAAATAGAAAGGGTAAAAATGTTGAGTTATTGTGCTTAATTACCTAGTGGGAGGAGACTCCTTCATGTGTAAATGATCATGTGGTTTGGTTCTCACCTCTATATCACGCTACTATACATCATGTCGAATAAACCACCTAACATATAATGATTACTCTTCAATAATTTTTATTTTTTTATGGTTAATAAATAAGTTTTTCATTTTTATATTATATATAATTTGATAAACAATATTGTAATATTGATTTAGGTGGATAGTTTGATGAATTCTAAATATAATAAATATGTTGGTACTTTCATTCACTTATAGTATATAGATTTTTAATTTATTTGGGCATAAGGCGCGCCCGACCTTCAGTCTGACCGGAAAAAAAAACTGGCAAACGGAATTTGACTTATTTAATTATTTATAATATTTGTAATTATTACTAATATTACTTTGATGGTATATTATATAGTTAATGGATAATTTAATAATCAAAATAAATCCAACCAAATATTTATAATTATTTTTTTGGTTCCTTCTAGTTATTTGTAATTACTTTTTTATTAATTTAATAGTATGTTATGTAGTTAATGAAAAAAATAATAATCAGAATAAATCTAATGCAATATATATTAAAAAAATTATTTTTTTTAAATAAATATTTTATAAATACAAACATGTTCGCCCTCAAGTTCACACGCATATGAGTGCGTTCAAATATATATTTTATAAATACAAACATCTTTGTCATTTGAATAAACAAAAGCTCAAATATTTGGTTTACTTAGAGAATGCCAATAAAGATGATTTTTAATTTATCTTTTTAAATAATTTATTAACTCATTTGGGACAATTCATTTTTTAAATTTGTATTATTATGGTGTATGTGTATTTATTTATTTATTTATTGTACATATTATGTATTGTTTTCTTTTTTACTTTCTTAGCAAATTATTCTCAACTTAAACAAATAGAAGATTAGATAAATCTTATTAATATGTTGAGTATTAGAGAAATTTGTCATTTTTGTTATTAGTCAGTTAATATAACCTGATAAAATATAATTATAAATCTTCAATAATTTTTAAATTTATTTTTTTAAAGGTTAGAATAAGCTCTACATTGATATATTATATATAATACAATGAAAATATCTAATTAGATCCCAAATTGACGGGTTATAGTTGTTTGTACTTTTATTTAATTATATTATATAATTACTCTTTATTTTTCAGTTCACATCTTATTCTCACCACGTAAAATTTATGAAGATGAAATGAACATTCAAATTATATGTCATACAGTGAAGTAAAGTATAGAAGCGTGTAGAAATTATATTAATATATTTTATCTGAATTATATATTGTTATGAAATTTATGTTAAAAATCAATTAGCTTGTATCTTTTTTTATAATTATTAATTTTATTTTTCATATAATTTGTATTTTAATTATTCTTATTTTTAAATATTCTATTATTTTAATTATATTTATTATATGCATTGTAACTATTAAAAAAATATTTTATTAATATTCTCTGTGCATCCACGAGAAGATTGCTACTAGTAATATAGATAGTAGTAAAAAAAATTATTACTTAATTGCACAATTATTGTTTTGTATTTGTTACGTAATACAAACAGTAAAATATCTCTTGCTAGTTGATTGAACTCTTTTGGTCAAATAATAAATCTTACTTGATATAAAAAAAAAAGTTTTTTTTTCTTGGTAGTAAAATACCCATACTTGATAAAACATGAAATTTGAGTTAAAAAAAAAAAAAACATTTAGATGTCAATCACCGAAAAATCGGTGTCGCCAACGGCTGGGCAGTCATCGGAGGTCGTACAGTCGTCAGCGTCTAAGCAGTTGCCGGCATTTGTGGTGTTGGTGAGGTTAAAAGATGATACTTCTTTCTTCCCGTTCTAGTTGTCGCATTTTAGAAATTTTTCGTATCATTCTTTCATTTACATTTACATTTTCTAGAGAATCAATGCTACTTTTTATTTTCTATTTTACCACTACTTTTATTATTTCACACTTTTAGTCTTGATATAATGAGACGGATAGAGTAAGAATTATTTCTTGAGAATTTATATAAATATATTACGTTTGTGATTGAATTACTATAATGGTTAATTCATTGTTTAATTATTTATTTTATATTTTAATTTAGAATTAAATAAGCATAATATAAAATATTAAAATCATAATATACTACTATCTTATATTATTATAATTAAATATTTACCAAACACATGACATTGACACCCTCTCATCTTAGAGGGTACTTACATTGTCACGTTCGTTGCCTGACTATAGAATTTATCCGAGTGAGTGATGATATTTATTTGGTTTCCGTGTTTGTTTTTTTTTGGTTTAATTTTGTCTTAATAAAGAAAGAAAAATTACAAAGTCATCATCTTTGCTGCACTTCCATCATTCGGCTGAAGTCCTGGAAGCACACGAACCCCTCCCCGTTTCTGTCCACCCCTCTTATCATGCGCTGGCAGTCCTCTAACGTGCACCCGGCGTCGCCGATCGTCCTGAAAACCCTAAAAAGCTCCTCTGCCGTTATCCTCCCATCTCGATCCGAGTCGAAGAAGTCAAACGCCTCCCTCATCTCGCCGTCGCAGGCCGGCGGCGCGAACGCCGGTCCGATGGCGTGGAACCCCTCCAGGCTAATGCACCCGCTCCCGTCCCTATCCACCTCGCTCAACATCAATTTCAGATCCTCCCGGCTCGGCGGCTCGGCGGCGGCGCCTAGCCGGCACAGCAGCCGCTCCAGCTCCTCCGTCATTATCTTACCGTCGCCGTCTCGATCGATCATCTGGAAGGCCAGTCTCAGGTCGAAGCGGGCGTCGGGGAGCACGCTAGTCGGCGTGGAGGAGCCGTTGGGGTCTTCGGAGGAGGAGGATGAAAACGACGTCGTGTGGGAGGTGAAGGACCGGGATTTTTTGGTTTTGAAGAGATTTTTGCCGGGGATGAATTTGGAGAGTTTCATTTTAATTATAATTAAGGAGAGAGAAAAAGAGGTAAAATTGGAGTATTGTGAATATGATGATGAGGATGATGAGGGGAAACAGGGAGGAAGAAAGGAGGCTTAAATGGACAGAGGTCAGGTCAACTTCGACGAAGTTTCCTAGTGAGAGAGAGTTTTACTGTGTGTGGGTTGGTTTTGGTAACTTCATTTTATGTGTGTGGATTGGATGAGATGAGATGAGATGAGATGAGATGAGATGAGGCTCCTACTCTGCCTTCAGTTGCATTTACTCATTTTTAATTCAAATTGAAATAAATCTCGCCTAACCAAAGATTGGACCATAAAAAATAAAAGACATGAAATATAACCCTATTTTCAGAGTTACACTCCTCTCATGTAACATGAGCTTTAGACAGGTTTTACTAAAACTGAATTTTAGAATCAAAAAATAAAAAACCTTACAAAACTAACTAACTAAAATTAAAAAAAAATAATAATAACACACCCTAAAAATGAAAAAAGAAACTGAAAGCCTAAAAATTCTAAAACTAAAAGTAAATAATAGAATTCCTTTGAAAAATTAAACTAAAATAGAATTCCAAAAAATTATTGGCATTGTTTGATTGGTGATATGGGGATGGATGATTGAGAAAGGTCTTTTATGTATGTGTTTTTTGTAAAATTCTGCTTGCACAGGGAATAGTTTCAAATTCATCTAGCGTTTTAATTCATCAAATCAAAATCATGTGTGTATAAATTGTATCGTCGTTGTTGTACACGTTTCAAGTTCACTTCAAATATTTGATTTTCAGTCAATAGCTCAATTCTGTTTCTTAAATCGTATTGATAAAACCTAACTTAAGAAAAGACTAATAAGTAATAACTCAAGTAGATTCATGTTTTTCCAATGTGGAAAAAGAACACACGAAAGTACCGGGCAATTGCCGATGACAAACAAAACCAACTTCAATGTCACAACTTGCATTTGCATTAATATGATTATGTAATTGCCATACCATTCTAGTAAGTTTGTCTGGACCTTCATTTCATAAGATTATAGTATCAAATTAAGTTATATCCTTAGTACATAACAATGATATCGAGAATATTGAGTTAAAGTAATCGATTTGGTTTCATAATTATATTCTTATTATTATGTTTTTCTACTTTACATGACGTGAGACGCATCTCCACCCAAAATTATGTAAGTAATAATTTATTATTATTATTTCATGAAAAATAATAATACTTTTCAACATAAGTAAAATAATTTTGTGTAAATGAAAATTAAATCTTGGATTCCAGTTTACACGCCAACAGATAACCGCACGCCGAAAAAGGCTACGGATCACGCTGCTGTTATAGTTTGTCAAAGACACAGGTAACAAGACTAATCTATGGGCTCTTTTTGCCGACTTTCCTCCCCAATCTATATCCATTTATAATAATAATAGTCATGATTTCATACATAGCAAGATAATGCAATTTGGGCTTATTATTACTATTATTATTATTATGGGTTTCTTCCAACATATATAAAGAATACAAGCAGCCTGCCTCAGTCTCACTACCAAACAAGTTGTGGCTAGACATGGAATGGGAACCGAATTCAAGATCGGAACCGTGGACAAAAGTTCAAAAACTAGAACTGTGGTCAACTTCCGGTTCCAAGCTTTAAGAAACCATGGAACAGGAATAGACAATTCCTATATTTTATTTTTTGTGTGTGTATTATATATATATAATTAAAAAATATTAGAACCATCAGAAAAAAATTTAGAAAATTTCGGTAAAATGGAATCGGAAGCGTGGAAGAACCAGAACCGGAACCATGAGTTCCAGTTTTGGAACCAGAATATATATATAAGGCCACGGTTCTGGAACCGAGGTCGAGCCTAGCTGTGGCTAGCTAAGGGCAAACAATGAATTGTTACCATATAATGACAAAAAGGTATTGGGCAACTAATCAGAAAGACATGCGTGAATCACAAGATTGTCCGATCCTTTTCATTGGGAGTGGGTCTCCTGTCATACTTACAATTTGTTGTTCTCATAGTGATACCCGTGAAAGTATCAAACAAGTTAATTAAAAAATCACATAATAATATCATATATTTGTGCATAAAAAATGTATTTAAAATATCACTAACACAATGATCTAAGTATGCAACCAATACCCATCTCATACAAATATTTATCTTCAGAGGACTTCTCCAATGCAGTCACTTTATGATACTTCTACCCACTAACCAATATATTTGTTTAAAAAGATCTTAATCCATTAATATAAGTGACATGTCAAATAGTGATTGAATTAGCATACATGGATATATGGTATAGTAAAGGCATCGTAATGTTTTCCTTGTCTTTCATTCGAGCCTCTCTTTCCTCGAGCTTGTCCTTGATTGACCCAAGTTGTTTGGAAGTGGAGGACCACAAAAATGGCCAAATCTTGTTTTATTGTTTACTTTTCCTTTTCTATTATTATTATGATGATGACGAGGAGGAGAAATCATCATTGAAAATGCATTTTGGAAATACATATAGGAACCGGAACTTTTATGCTTCCATTATTGTTATTATTATTATAGAATTGATGCCACAAACTAACCCTGGAACATCCATTAAAGATAGGAAGAGTGAAGCCTGGATAGAGATGAAAATGGTTTTACTTTGACATTTTACATTCGAGGCATGTAATAATAATAAACTGATACATAAATAATCAGTAGACAATCAATACAACTAATTACCTAGGTATGTGAAAGAATTGTGAGCCTACCTGAATTAAGACACAAAATTAAACGGATCTTCCCTGCACGCGTAGACTGAATCACGGCAAAGACACCAATATTCTTTCCAGGGGATATCTATCCACGGCAACTTCACAGGGAGAATAGGCCCAGAAGCATATAGAACGCTGCAGATACGATCATTGAAGCATAATAAGCAACAAAGCGTTGCAGTAATAATTAACTTTTCTAACAGGGAAATACCTTCTTCCTGTGAGAAGCCCGTATGCCAATGAGCCAATAGACGACCTAGAGAAAGATGAATAGAAGTATCTATAGTGTGGCCTGACGACCTCCCCTGTAACAAATATTAATCACAAATAAGCGTAATTAATATGACGAGGATCACGTGATGATTCACAAAAGGTATTTGTAATTTTGGAAGATATCTAGTTTTTTTTTTTTTGTTTTGTGTGTGCGCGCGCGTAATTAGACTACATAAGGTATTTTATGTGATTACCCCAAAAATATAGAATTCACTGAAGTCAAAAAAATTCAAAACCTATTAAGTTCAAATTTTTTACCCAAGTTCAAGTAATTGCTGTGAAGAAACGAAAGCAAAATAGTGGATTTACTACTGCTACTTGCATAAGTCGTTTTTCGCAGTTCCTTGGCGAATAAATTACTGCCACTTAAGGCTCCAGTTTCAGAGTGTTGACATAATGAAACTCCAAACCATATCCCAGATGGGAATCTACTCCTCTTCACCAACCAAAGGAAAACTTTGGCATACGGAGTGAAGTGAATAAAAGATATTGCGTTCTCAAGAACTATGCAGAAAAAGCTCACAGCTGTGTGCAAGATGGTGAAAAAAATATGGAACGCAGATGTCGTTGGTAGTAGAAGTAAAATAGGGGTAAACAGGAGCGAGCCAACTACATGTTGCTCCACATTATACTCGTAGCTATCCAATCTGTGGCGTAGCGGATTTCCCTTTTTACCCCTGCAATCAATTTTAGAAAGTATCTCAGCAGATTGGATAACCACCACAGATTCATACAATCACAATATACATTACTTGAAAAAGACAAATATCTGAAGCTTGCTTCATTGGTGTAGGCAAAGCTTTCCAGAAATGATATGATACATTTTCTGGGGAGATATTATCAAACCGGTTTAAATTTGGGGAGATAAAGTTTTCTCAAGTGTTATGACTTTTGCAGTGACAATAGTGTATGATTGTTTCCCTTTCAATCTGAAAACTATTTTGTTTTCAAAGTAGGATCCACCGCATGTTCCTCTATCAAGAGAGGATATTTTACTATTTTTCAAGTTGTACGAACCGGAGACCAAAAAGCTTAATAACTTGGGAATTATTGTCCCCCGTTCTTTTGTTTTTTTTTTTGAATATCAGTCAGCATGTTATTAACTGATGTACATCGCTAGATGTCATCGGTATGCTGGAATAATGCATGCGATGGAAACAAAGAAACATGTTCTCATTAAGAGATTGGGGTTTATAAGGTATGGTGCTTGCTTGGATATTTGTCCAAGTTCATCGCAATATAATTGTAATCCGTGACGAGAAGAGAAGTCAACCATTTGATTTAGCTCACTCTCAATTTTAGCAAGACAACTTGTTTCCTTTACATGCATCATCCCAACATACCGACATCTAAAGATATATTTAGAACATGTTAAATATGCTCCTAGTCTAAGAAAATGAGTGGAAATGATTTTTACAATTGATTTTGGTCTCTGGTACATACAACTTGAAAAAAAAAGCAAAATATCCTCGCTCGGTAGAGTAATACGCAGTGCATCCTATGTCAAAAACAAAATAGCATTCAAATTGAAAGGAAAACTTAAGACAATCATACACTATTTCACTGCAAAAGTCAACAACCATATATCCAGTCACCTCGCTCGATCGGTTCTCCTAAAAAATTGGCTGCCAAAGAACCGGTCCACCAATCATTTTTTCATACTTATTACTCTTTAACATAATTTAATATATTTTTAACATAATAAAACACATTTAAATATTTCGCACATGCATCAATTTTTTATTATTTAAATTAGTCAATTATATTTATTGAAACATTCTGAACGTGGAATAATTTTTTATATTTATTTATAGCTTAAAATAATATATAAAAATATAAATTAATTCCCACTGCTTTGGTTTGACCACGGTCAAACTTGTGAACCATTGAACATGTAGCTTCTCCAGTTTGATGACCGGTCTGATTGAACCTTGGTCGTACCACTTACCAGTCTGCAGTTTTTCAAGAAAAAACTCTTTCCCCAAATTTAAACTGGGTTGATAAAATCCATGTGCTAAATTGATAATCATATGATATGATAACACCTTTTACTAATGTAAGCATAGCTATCCAAAGTGGAGCTTTCAAATTATTTAACTGCTGGAAAGTATTTTATAACCATTATGATATGATACATTTTCTTCTCTCTTCGTACGAATGCAAAGACAAGTTGAAAACTACACAAGACGGAGATGAAACAGGAAAGAATGAGCCTTGAAGAATGTTACCTGAAAAGGCGCCATAAAGCTGCTAGTGCTTGTATCTGAGTCGAATATATAAGTGAAAGAAACAAATGGAGAGTCAAAACATGCATTGTTACCAGTGAAATTACGTCGATGACTAGAGCTGCCGCTGAAGTCAAACCAAAAATAATCCCACATAGAGCAATCCCTTTAGTGAAGTAAACAAAGAAAAAACCCATGAAAATCCAAAGAGTTGACCAAATCTGAATCGCATTCAGTGAAATCATGCCAAGAACTCCTGCTAGCTCAGTATTCAACTTAAAACCTGCCGGATTACCCATCAGCCATACACACCCATTTCGTAACCAATCATTTGTGAAGTCATGAGCAAAATTTGAAACCGAAAAGCAAGCAGGTTCAGCCATAAGCCATAGCGGAATGCAAAAGAAGTTTCCGAGAAGAATATCAACCATAACATTTGACCACATTGAGTGCTTGTTGAATGCAGCTTTCTCTGCAAACTCAACACATGACCAGTCCCTATATAAATAACAAAGTTAATAAGGTAATCCATCTAGTAGCAAAATTAAAGAGCAGCAAAATATAACCTAGCATCACGAACTGGGTATAAAAGTCGCAGAAAACCATTATATTTTAATGTTTTAAGAATTGCAAACTAATTGATTCGAAAGTGTGAACATGTCTTGGAACATACAGTCTTTTAGCATTAGACTACACATGATTAAATTCAAACTAAGCATGTATGTTTGGTTGTTGTGAAATCGTGCAACCCTGGGTACAGCTAAATATGATGCCACAAATCATCTACATTAATTTAACAAGTCAGGCGAGTGTTAATGATACATTCTTTTGGAATTATCATCAAAATCCCCAGAATCGAGGGAGGAAATCGATGATTGCAGCAGAAGATGAGGACTGGTTGATTTAATTATCAATTAGAAATCCATTTCCATTGCTGATTTATTTGATTGACAATCTGCAATTCCTTTCCTTTTAGAGTTAGTTTATTTAAGTGATTTGCTGATTTGATTTAGTTTATTTTAAGTGTTGAGTAGATTTGATTTAGTTTATTTTAAGTGATGAGTAGATTTGATTTCTTTTCCTCATAAAATATTGCTTGTAACCTCTATATGAAGAGGCTTTTCATTCATTAATTAAATAAGCCAGAATTAAGTTTTACAAAATCAAAGGAGAAGGAAAACTCCATAACATTTCCGTGTTCTTTCTTCTATTCTCTGTTGCTTTTCCAATTGATCGCCCATTGACCATAGTTTTAAAAGGCGAGAGGCGCAACTAGGCACAAATCCTTCTGGAGCCTGAGGTGCAAGGCGAGGCGCGCGCCTTTTGCATATAAGGCGCAAAAATGAAAAAAAAAAAAAAAACAATTGAAAAAATATATTAACTTTTTTTTAGATTACAAATAAGCAAATATAAGGTTATAACTAGTTATATTTCAAAAAATAAATTTATTCGTGGAATATCAAAAGAGCAAACCTAACATCAAACACACAAGTTATAACAATTATTATGACCTCATAACAATTATTATATTCTGTTGGGATGTTAATAAGTGTGAATCAGTTCTTAAATTTATTTAAAAAAAAAAAAAAGAACCAGGCACGCCTTTCAAACAGCGCCCGCGTTTTGGCTAGCAAAGCGTTTGCTTCACCGCCCTGTGCGCCTTGCACCTTAGGCACGCCTTTTACAACTATGCCGTTGACGCATGCATTTGGCCAGAAACATAACAAATAACGAAATAAATGAAGAAGCTATATTGTCATGTTACCTTATACTTTGATCCTGGAGAGAGATGGGCCAATACAATATTTGACAGCAGCGGAAGTGGATATTCATCAATGTATTACTAAACACTTTGGCCAATACAATATCTATCCACGTGCGGGAAAACCAACCAAAAAGAATACGGGAAGACTGAAGAATAATATAAAACACAGTTGAAACCGAAGCAACAGATACAGCAAATAGTTGCCATGTGAAAGTAGATAACCTGACAAGTCATAAAGAAATTATCACCATGATAAATAAAACAATAAAAATAAAAAGGTCAAACGGAGATGAGGATTATTTTAGTTACATGCGAACAATGTGGAGCTGAAGAGCAGGCTCGGCATGATGATGTCCATCAAACATTATTTGAGCAGCATTAGCACTGTTCAATGCCTGGATAACAGTATCCTTTATTATTTTATTTTTTTGGGGTGGGGTGGGGTGGGGGGTGACTAAATTAGTATATTTAGGCTCAAAACATAAAAACAAAGCAAATACTAAAATTGAGAATACTTACCAAGTTAAGGTGTGCGTTTTTTCGGTGAAGGTCATCAAACCACTTGGGTTTCTTATAAGTAGATGGAACTACGTTGGACTGACTGTGAATACCCAGGGAATAATGGTGACCACCAAAATTGGGTATTTCATAAATTATCACCTAGATTTATCAGGAAGCCATGTTAAGCTATATAATAAGAGCAATGAAAAAGGAAAACAAACATGTTGAATGAGTGGACATGACTTACATACGTGAAGATCTAGATTGGACATCGTTTGACTGTTCAAATGTAGATGATCGAATGTAGGGATGACAAGAACTCTTCCATCCGTAGTTTCAAAAGGACCATAAGCGAGCCTGATCCACATGCTTTCTAAAGAGGCAATTCTACATTGTTTGAACATGTCGTCATGTTTGGAGCATCCACAGCTCCGGCTCACATGGTCACTCGTGCGTGTATTTAGATGTTGATCGCTGGTTGAGTTGATGTAATTATTTTTAATGTTTGCACATCTTACCAACTCTCTATTGCCGCTCACGTCTGCTTCACAATGTCCGAGCAGACAGAATTTGGTTTTATCTTGAACAAGTGCAGGCATGCTCTTATTTGTCCTCTGAAGTATTTCCTAAATCAAAAGAAAGTTGTATCAAGTAAATCATCAATCGAAAAGAAAATAAACTTTTTTTTTCTTTTTTCTTTTTTGGCAAAAACAAGTGGTGTCCATTAAATCTATCCAATTCCGTTGGAAAGAGGATGAACTCATATAAACATTTTGGTTTGTGTGTGAAGCTCAAATTCAACTGGGTTAAAAAAAGAAAAAAGAAAAGAAAGAAAGAAAAAGAGGATGCACGAAGTAATATTCACAATTATAGTGCGCAGCAAAAATTTGCTTTAGGCCGTATCAAATGAAACTCAACCATTATCAAATTTAGTGGCAATTGAAAACCACTATCAGCATAAATGTCAGAGCAACTTTAACAATATCACAAAAACGGAAAAACCAATAACGTTAGTAGGGTTTTTGATTACGAAGACGTAGATGAACAAGCTTATGAATTAAGCTGAAAAACTGATCACGCAATTTCCAAATACACATCGCATCTAAGCCCATCAACAAACAAAAACGAAAGGAGGAAAAAAAAAGGCGTAAAATTCAGTACTCATGAATCGAAAAAAAGACAGTGTACCTGCAGATCCAAACGAGGGCCGGTTGATGAAGTAAGTTGGAGCTCATTGCAGGCAAAAGAGACGATAACATCAAGTGAAGCTTCGGAAATTGGAATAAACCACCCAAAGAGGAAACTGGAATTCGGTGAAGTTTGAAACGAAAGATTGCTCGGCCACCATAGCCGGCACTTTGTTTTTCTTCCCATTTCAAAGCTCAATTGGCGCTACCTCATCCGTCGCAAATCGGGGGAAGTTGAGCAAACCGAGATTCGCCAGTGGCGGAGAGCGGGTAAGAATGATGGCGAGCGCCGTTGATATCAGTCTACCGGTCTGCGAAAAAATATTTTTCAATTTTCTAAGAGGAAAATTTTGCATTAGATCTAATTAATTATATATTGTATTTAAGTAAAGTAAGCTTATACAGTAAAAATTTCATACAATCATATCGTTTCCACATAATTATATTGTTGGGATCGGGAAAAAATATTAGTAGACGGAGTTATTCTTATATAGAGTTTTACAAAAAAAAAATAATTTTTTCGTATAAAAAATAATATAAATATAAAAATAACATATACATTGTATATTATCTATCTCACAAGTTCATATAACTAATTTAATAATTTTGACTAAGTAATTTAAATACATACACTTGAGTTAAATCAAAAAATGAATCTAGTGACTATAAATTTTGACAATTTAAATACATACACTTGAGTTAAATCAAAAAATGAATTTAGGGACTATAAACTTTGACCATATATGTGTATAAATTTTGGGTTATACTTCTTGTACTACACATAAAACAAAATGGCATCCAAAGAGAAAAGAACTCAAAATCCTGAAAAAATTAGAGCTGAGTTGTACAAAAAGAAAGATTTGCACCCTAGTTAGAAGCAAAAGGATTTTATGAAGTGGCTCAAAGAGACTCATGGTTTGGAAGTATCACAATCAACAATATCTAAGATGTTCAAGAAGGTAGTTGATCGTGAAAAAGATGTTTCGAG
Organism: Phtheirospermum japonicum; assembly: GCA_014905375.1. Taxonomy (NCBI): domain Eukaryota; kingdom Viridiplantae; phylum Streptophyta; class Magnoliopsida; order Lamiales; family Orobanchaceae; genus Phtheirospermum; species Phtheirospermum japonicum. Next base: position 1,256,966 of record BMAC01000294.1, on the reverse strand, counting down.
CCTGGATACAATACGTATAAAATCAGTAAAGTACCCACTAATAGAGTCTGCACTTTATGAGTGGTTTGTGTGTAACCAAGAGCATGTCAATATTAGTGGTGAATTACTAAAAGAAAAGGGAAACATTTTCTTAAAGCAACTTTATCCAGAAGCAACCTTGTTTGAATTTTCAAATGGGTGGTTAGGAAAATTCAAGCAAAGACATGCAATTCAATCACATCGCCGTTTTGGTGAGAGTGGTTCTGTGGATATGGAAAAAATTGAAGCATCCTTGCCTTCAATAAGAGAAGAATTGGACAAATGGGCATTGAAGGACATTTACAACATGAATGAAACCGGTTTATTTTATCGAATGCAAGCTGATAATTTTCTTGCGACAAAGCAGTTGGAGGGCCGAAAACAAAATAAAGAGAGAATTACAATCGTCATTTGTTGCAATGGGGATGGCTCCGACAAACTTCCTCTTTGTATCATTGGTAAATTTCTTAATTCTAGATGTTTCAAAAATATTAACCGTGATACTCTCAACTGTACTTATCGAGCGAATTCAAATGCATGGATGACATCCTTACTCTTTTTGGAATGGCTGAAGTGGTTCGATAATCGTTTAGACAGAAACGTCTTGCTCATTTTGGACAATTGTACTGCTCATGGAAAAAGGATCATCTCCCCCCTCTTCGTCATACAACAGTTATGTATTTGCCACCCAATAGCACATCCAAAGTTCAGCCATGTGATGCAGGAATCATAAGGAACTTTAAAGGTTATTATCGTCGTAGGTTCAACTGTCCACTCTTGAAAAGAATTGAAGATCGTGTTTTGGAAACATCAAAGATATCTATCCTTGATGGAATTGTAAATGTTGTTGCTTCTTGGTGAATAGACGTGAAGCCAAAAATGATTGAAAATTGCTTTAAACATTGCAAGATTTGGACCTCTAGTGTTGATGAAGTACAAGTTGCAAGTGAAATGGATGAAAAGAGGCTAAAATTACTCACTGAATTGAGCTCTCAAATTAAGGCACTATTCCGGAAGATGATAGTGCTGAAATACCACAAGTTTCGTGTCATGAAGCTTTAGTTATGTTAGATAAGTTGGAATAATTTTGACTTCAATAAGAGGGATCACATGCAAGCGAGCTATTGAGCACTCGTAAATTGAAGGATCAAGTATCGATCTATAAAATTAAGTCGATGTCACAATCGACTATAGACAAATATTTTAAGTCATCTTAAACATGTTATTGATTTTGATAAACAAAAATATAATTAATAAATATTTTTATAATATATTAATCATTTATTCATATATAAAGGTATAAATCCTTAAGATGGGACTTGAAAAATGTATGACTTATGACAATGTGGAGTTTATTCTTATTTATAACTAGTCCCAAGTTGGGACTTGAACTTTTTATTACTATAGGGAGTTTATTCCTATATAGAGTATTACTATAGAGAGTTTTTACTGCATTTCTAAAATAGAGAAGTATTTATTTCGATTAATTATACTAAGAAGAGGTAATATCTTGTATGACGGTTACACAAATCGTTTATTATGTGACGGACACAAATTGCTCCAAATTCAAATTCATTATATAATTTGGGTTTCATATAAATAGGGCAAGAGGGAAGAAATTGTTATCTTTCTTCTGTCTTTTCCATTCATCATCCCCGCAATTCGTCCGTCTCCGCCACACCTCTCACCATGGAAGTAGCACCGATTAATGATGATTTAATGCAACAGTTCAGATTGTTAGTTTTTTCTTAGTTCAAATCTCTTTTTTTTTTGTTCAAATCCTTCTTTCTCCGCACTTTCGCCGCGCCTCCGCCACAAATCTGCCGCTGATTAAGATGAATTTGGGAATTTAATTGGAGCATGAACCTCGATTACTAGAACTATTGTTTGTTCTAATGAAAATGATATAAAAAGCCTAATTTCGCACATGAAATTGACCACGACTAACTAGATTCAACAAAAATCATTGAAAAAGGTATTCTCTTCATTATTTCTTGAAATCTTCAAAATTATAGTATATTATGTGGAGTAATTTTCGAAACCATATATATTAATGATAGAAATTGTCACTTTCTATCATTATTTGGAATAATTTTCGAAACCATATATATTAATGATAGAAATTGTCACTTTCTCTACAAGCTATGTCACGTTTTTTCACAAAAATTATCACTTGTTATACGTGAACTCAATCGCATTCTACAACTTGGCATGATTTATTTTTTATTTGATGTGCGGTAATATATTTGTTGAAAATGGTCACTTTCTCAACAAACCTTGCCACTTTTGTGTACAAGAACGGTCACTTTTATGAATTTTGAATTATACCGCATTTTCGATGCACTATACTTTGTTGGTAGAAACAACGTGTCACTTTGTATACAAACCAATGTCACTTTTCTTTACAAACACTGCAACTTATTATTGATAACTGTATTGCATCCTAAGACTATCACTATTGGTTTATGGAATTTGTTGGTAGAAAAAATGTGTCGCTTTGTATGCAAAATAATATCACTTTTCTTTACAAACACTGTCACTTACGATAAGGCGACGTTCAGGATACGAGGGACCAAGGTGATATCGTGGGGCGACTAATTTCTCACCGGCGCGATCCTTCAGCAGGTTGTTGAGGTTGTCGTAGCACACAATCTTTTTTACTGTAAGCTTGTTTTTTTTTAATTAAATAAAAATGATGGTATCAATTTTTTATTTTATTTTGTTGTTATGTTGATTGCATTTGTATTGTGTGTAATCTTCGCATGACGATTACAATTGATCAAGTGGATGATGTGTTTCCTTTAAAAAAACGCTTGTAGATTTTGGGTCATTTTCATGTTTATTCTTTTTTCCGTTCAACTTAAATATAGTAAAGTTTTATTTATAGATTGTTTTTTGAATTTTTATACTTAAATTATTCATGAATTTCTCCCTTTAAATGTGCTTGATTTTCCTAAATATAAAGTTGTCTGATGTTCTCAATTTGTTGTTGAGTATTTTATTTCAAGTTCGACATTAGTAAAGAGAAGTTTCACATCAACATGTGGTCATTGGCCATGTCGACTCTGGAAAGTCAACAACCACAGTCACTTGATCTACAAGGTTGGAGTTATTGACAAGTGTGTGATTGAGAGGTTTGAGAAGGTGGGTGTTGAGATGAACAAGTGGTCATTCAAGTATGTCTAGGTTCTCGACAAGCTCAAGATCGAGCATGAGCGTGGTATAACCATTGATATTGCCATGTGGAAGTTTGAGACCATTAACAATTATTGCACAGTTATCGATGCTCATGGTCGCCATGACTTTATCAAGAACATGATTATGATGGAGCTTTTCATGTTATAGAATTGTGTAAAAATGCTCATTTTTAATTGAAGAATTGCATGTCCATGGAGTTCTAAGCTTGTTAGTAAACAATTTGACGTAGCGAAAGCGTACAATAAGGAGAAGAGAAAAAACTCTCGATAATAATTTTTATTCCAAGAACAACCAACCCTAAACAACGACATAAAGAAGTCTTAAATAAAACTCTCACAAGTTTCCTAACAGGCTTAGGACTCCTTGCGGCTTAACTTAATTAACGGACTTAAATAATATAAATATAAAAGTAATTAATAAAACCAAATAGGACCAATTAATAAATGGACAAATTCACACAAGCCTGGAAAGATGATCATGTTTGTTGAAGAATGCTAAAGCAGTCTCATCTTCATCATTCCCCCCCTCGTCAAAACGATTCGCCCTCGAATCGGATGTAGTCTCATCTCCAGACGAATTATCCCCCGCAAACGGGACCAAATGCTTAACATTGAAGACGTCAGAGGTGCGGATATACGACGGCAGCTTAAGGCGATAAGCGTTGGGATTAATTTTCTCAATGATCTCCACAGGGCCGATCTTACGAGCCGAAAGATTATTATATTCATGCGCCGGATAACGATCACGAGTAAGCACGGCCCACACAAAATCACCCACCTCAAAGTGTACGTCGCGGCGCCGCTGATCGGCGGCCACCTTGTATCGTGCATTGGAATCCTCCAAGCGCTCGCGAGTGGCCGCATGGGTCTGCCGGAGGGATTACACCATGTTGACGGCGCGAACATCCGCCCGAACCAGAGAAGGAAGAGCAACTAGGGCAGCTGGGCCACGGGGAACGACCCCAAACACGACCTGAAAGGGGCAGAGCCCAGTACTTCGGTTCACGACCGAATTATGGGCAAATTCCGCCTGACTAAGCTGAACATCCCACGAGCGAAGGTTGTCGCCCACTAAACAGCGTAGAAGATTGCCAAGCAAACGATTGACGACCTCCGTCTGGCCATCAGTCTGCGGATGATAAGCACTACTAAAGTCGAGCTGAGTATTAGTCATACGCCACAAGCTGCGCCAAAAGAAACTCAGAAAACGAGAGTCGCGGTCCGATACGATGGACGATGGCAAGCCATGCAGACGATAAATCTCACGAAAAAAAAGCTGGGCGACATGCACTGCATCGGCCGTGCGTTTGCAAGGGATAAAATGCACCATTTTCAAGAAACGGTCCACGACAACAAAGATCGAATCAGCACCACGCTGGGTGTGGGGTAGCCCCAGCACAAAGTCCATACTCATAGCCTGTTAAAGGGACGAAGGAATGGGCAAGGGCCGATACAAGCGCGTATTGGATGCCGTGCCCTTAGACACCTGACAAACACGACAACGCGAGATAAAACGGGTAACATCGCGCCAGAGAGAGGGCCAAAAGAAAGAACGCTGCACGAGATCATTGGAGCGGTCACGACCGACATGGTCGGCGCCATGGAGCTCCGCAATAAGGTGAAGGCGAAGGCTACAATCGGGGAGACAAAGGCGAATACCTTAAACAAAAAACCATCCTCCAGTATGAAATCCGCATGGGGGCCGAGGCGAACTCGCACGAGGACGGGCCTGAAAAAGGGGTCATCCACATATAAATCGTGCAACATATCAAACCCGAGCACCGAAACGCGTAAATCCGAAAGGACCAGAGTACGACGACTTAAAGAATCGGCCACTCGATTAGATACCCCAGACCGATGTTTAAGGACAAAGGTGAATTGTTGTAAATAGGCGGTCCAGGAGGCGTGAGGGCTGAAATAGTATCCTGAGTGGCAAGATGACGAAGCGCCTAATGGTCCATGAATAACACGAACTCGCGATGAAATAAATAGTGACGCCAATAACGGAACGCGCGCACAACGGCGTAAAATTCCACATCATAAGTGCTATAACGCGCGCGCGGGCCAGACAATTTCTCACTGAAGAAGGCAACAGGCCTGGCATGCTGACTAAGGACCGCGCCGATGTCGACCTTTGAAGCATCGCAGGAGAGCTCGAAGGGGAGGTTGAAGTCCGGTAAAATAAGGACCGGCGCTATGGTAAGCTTGCGTTTGATTGTAAGAAACGCCTCCTCAGCGGCCGGGTCCAAGTGAACAACTTACCACTGAGGCAGTCAGTGAACGGGGCCATGATCGAGCTAAAATGAGCGATAAAACGGCGGTAGAAAGAGGCGAGGCCGTGAAAGCTACGTGCCTCGGTCACGGTCCGTGGGACTGGCAGTCCCGAATCGCCTCGATTTTTGTGTCATCGACGCAAATACCTTCCGCAGAAATGTGATAACCCAAAAATAAAACCGAAGAGCGCAGAAAAAGGCATTTATTCGGGGCGGCGAAGAAGCGCTCGGTTCGGAGAATGAGAAGCACCGACCGGAGGTGTTCGAAATGCGCCTCCGCAGTTCGACTGTAAATCAGTATGTCGTCAAAGTAAATGACAACGCAAGTGCCAATGAGCGCGGAGGGATTGATTCATAACACGCATAAAGGTGCTAGGCTCGTTCGATAACCCAAAAGGCATCACCAGCCACTCAAAAAGCCCTTCGCGAGTCTTAAAAGCCGTTTTCCATTCGTCCCCCGGACGAATCCAAATCTAGTGGTAACCATTACGCAGATCCAGTTTGCTAAAGATCGTAGCGCCACTTAGCTGATCCAACAAATCATCAAGGCGGGGAATGAGAAAATGATAACGGACAGTGATCTTATTAACAGCGCGACTGTCGATACACATGCGCCATGCACCATCTTTTTTTGGGATGAGCAAGGCTAGAACGGCGCAGGGACTCAAACTCTCCTGGACAACCCCACGCTGGAGAAGTTCCTCGACCTGTCGGCGCAACTCTTCATGCTCGGCCGGGCTCATGCGATAATGGGGGCGATTGGGTAACGAAGCACCGGGGAGGAGGTCAATTTGGTGTTGGATATCGCGTAATGGGGGAAGTCCCACAAGAAGATCCACGGGGAATACATCCGCAAATTCAGACAAAAGGGGCGCTATCTCCGGCAGAGGAGTAGCCTCAGCGGGCGCGGCCACCATGAGCAGAAGAAGGACGGAGTCCGCCGCAGCCATCTTGGCCAGGAAGGCCGCCCGAGATAATAAAAGGATAGACGGGGCCGGAGAAGGGGTCAAGGGACGTGGTGCGGATGGATGTAATACAATCTTAACCCCATTGAAAAGAAAGCTATACGTATTCAGACGACCATCATGAGTTACCGAACGGTCAAACTGCCACGGACGTCCCAGTAGTAAGTGACAAGCATCCATCGGTACGACATCACACCAGACCGAATCCTTATAGGTCGGGCCAATCAAAAAGTTCACGAGAACACGCCTATCCACGGTCACTGAGTTACCCCGCTGAATCCACGCCAGAGAATACGGATGCGGGTGGGCTTCAGAGGATAAGTTCAGTTTCAGCACCACATCAGAAGCCACAACATTCTCACAAGAGCCCAAGTCGATGATAAATCGGCAAACTTTACCGCTAACCGTGCATGACGATTCAAATAAGTGATTTCATTAGGAACGATCATCGGACACGGAATAGCACGTGCGGCGTAAGACCAGAGACGGCCCTACGTCGCCCATCAGATGCTGCTCCAGACGTGCCTTGGGTTCCTTAGAGTCAAACACCGGTGGGTCCTCATACTCGGGCTGATCCACATCATCCATCAAGAGGGTTCTTGCGCTCCCAAATTTAGGGCAAGCGGCCTGACGGTGGCCGGGCTCGCCACACGAGAAACAACGGAGATTGGCCAGTGGTTTACCGATACCACCGGCGGATGGAGGTCGAACGGCGGCAACCCCGACGTTGTGGCACCCGGAGGAACGGGGCGGCCCAAGGAGGTGGGAGGTCCAGAGGGTCGACGGGCCGATTGCTGCTCCAAAAGCAAGGCACGTTGATGCGCGTCAGACACGGAAACAGGCACAAATAAATTGAGCGTGTCTTGATATTGAAGTCATAGGCCGCCAATATAACGAGACACTAATTGATCAGGCGTCTCGCGGATGTCTACACGAGCGAGAAGCTGATAAAACTCCTCCGTGTAGGCGTCAACTGTCCGAGTACCCTGGCGGAGATTCTGAAGGCGTTGGTATAGGGTACGAACATAATTAAATGGCAAAAACTCACGTTCGAGGTGTTTACGGAATTTAGCCCAGGAAGAAATACGAGGTTTGCCCTGGCGCTGGCGAACTTGTTTGAATTGCTGCCACCATGCCAAAGCGCGTCCACGGAAATGGGTAGCGATGAGAGGCATGCGCTGTCTGTCGGGGACGGATTTAAATTCTAATACTTCCTCGATAGAATTAAGCCAATCCAAGAATTCTGAAGCGTCGAGCCCACCTAAAAATTCTGGAATATCCAGCCGAAAACCTGACTCCCAACAGCGTTCGTCCCCGCAACGAGGAAAGTCTGGTGGTGCTAACGGCGCGAACGGGTTCACCATGGAGGCGGTGTCGTCGTCCTCATCGTCAAAAGACGGCGGAGGAGAAGGGGGGCGGGGCGCCCCGCGCGGGTCCCTTCCACGTCCGTCGTGGCCTCCGCCGCGGCCGTCGCGTCTAGCGCCTAGCGTGCGGTTGTCGCGTTCTCCATGTCCCGGTCCAGTCAAAGCCAATCGGATCTCCTCCACAGCCGCGGACAATGTTTCGAACTGACGGCCCAAAGCTACGATATCCGCATCGCGTCTCTCATCAGCAAGGGCGGCCGGGTCACGTCGTGGAGGCATGTCGATCGGATCGTACGTGTTCTGCTGATAACAACTGACGTAGCAAAAGCGTACAATAAGGAGAAGAGAGAAAACTCTCGATAATAATTTTTATTCCAAGAACAACCAACCCTAAACAATGACATAAAGAAGTCTTAAATAAAACTCTCACAAGTTTCTTAACAGGCTTAGGACTCCTTGTGGCTTAACTTAATTAACGGACTTAAATAATATAAATATAAAAGTAATTAATAAAACCAATAAGGACCAATTAATAAATGGACAAATTCACAGAAGCCTGGAAAGACGATCATGTTTGTTCAAGAATGCTAAAGCAGTCTCATCTCCATCATAATTGTAGTTATAATATTTGTGTTCTTATTCTATTTTCATGTTATTGTCATATATATATATATATATATATATATATATATATATATATATATATATATATATATTACGTTAAATGCTTGATTATAATAATGCGTAAAAGTGATAATATTTTAGTGCACATTTATATTATTATATTGTAAGTTAAATGGTTGATTGTAATATAATGTATAAACGTTACACATTTGAGTGGGAAATTGGCAACAATAGTTGGAGATTTGACATATTTTAGTGCAAAAATAACTATACTTTCTTCATAAAGAGTTCGCAAAAAATAAATTTTATGATATGAAAAAGTGACACTTGTAAAGGTAAAAGTGACACTATCATTAATTTAAAAATAATTTGAGCATAATTTTAAAAGTGACACTTTTTAGAACAAATGTGACACTTTTTAGCGGAAAAGTGACACATTTTAGAGAAAAAGCGACACCATTATATTTCAACCCGAAACTAAAACACGAGCCTGACCCCGACCAAATAACATTAACGACAACTCCAAATATATGATTACATTTCCATGTCAATACCACAAAATACAGTTCAAACTAAAAAAAGAAAAAGAATAAAGAAATACTATATATCATCGAACTAGTAATCTCTTAAAATCAAGTATAAATACAACATTTATCCGTTATTTGGTTTCCCTTACATCGAGAGAATTAGCACACATGCCTTCTACCCGTTGCAACCAACATCATCAACTAAAGCTAAACCAACGAAACGAGACCCATAGTCGATCCTAACCTAAACGATAAAAAAACTAAATATATCCATATAAGCCCCATTCCAAGCATCTTACTAGGTCGCATATCATTCTGTGGTAGAACAACAAACGGCCAAATAATCCTTAAACATCAGAAAATCTAAAGTGTAATACTAGCTCGTGTCTTGCGGGATCACAAATGAACCGGTCTTCTCTGACCACACCCTAAGCAGTATCGAGATGCCCAACCTGATAATGGCAGAAAGATAGCACCCACTTTAATTACATCCAACTTCAGTTCAATTTTTCAACCAAGATTGTTCTTTAGTCAGCTGTAATGAATATGACATAAAAATAAAAAAGACATGAAATGAACGAGAGAGCTATAACACGTAAACATAGCTTGTATATTTTAATGGGAATTAGCTCAAAACTTGACAATACTTCGTAACTCAATAACAACAACCATGCTTTTTTCATTTCCATTAATACACTTCTCTTCCAATACTAAATTATTCAACACAACAATTAGTAGAACCAAAGAGGCACTTACATTTTCAAGAAGTTTATCATATTTTGGATCTCACCGAAATAATTTAGCTTTGTTGAACGTGATTATTATATCCTGGTCACCAATAGTTCTAGACATTCAAAAATTTATAATTTTCACGCACACACATGGATATATATACTTACGTACCTTATTTGAACCTTCTATATTATCATACATATACATCTCTTCGTAATCATCATCAGTGAACTCAGTTGGTGCACCCCTGGCTAGTCACCCCAATTTTCTTAGAACACACACAAACAAGAAAAATCTCATTCGTTAAGCCCCCTCCATGAGCTTTAACCAACACGCTACAATAATTGATCAACTAGAAAATTCCGTTCAAATTTAGCATCATTTTCAATTTCTAATGACAATACACATGTTCAAATACATAAAAAATCAGTAAAATGCACTTGCAATTCACAACACAATATTAAGAAAGCCATTCAGTCATTTTAACAAACACTTAAGATGCAGTCTAGTTATTTTCAAGTATGTACGTTCTTTGAGAACTTTCATCGGAAAAAAAGATATTAAGTAAAGTGTAAAGTTTAAATGATGAATTATACAGAAAAATACCATATGATATTAATATTGATGGAATTGATGTGTGGATAAAATAATATAATACAGTTATAAGAGAAAACATAATTAATCAAGCTAATTAACTTCCATGTTACTCCATTATATGCTTTTGTGTTAAAAATCTCTGACTCAGGCTGTAAAGCTATGTAGACGACTTGCCACAACATCTCGATGGTGCATCTTGTAGGAGGCGGGATGTCAAAATTGTAGCGAAGGTGTGATAGAGATTGTTAAATACATTGTGATTTTTGCAGTGAATGGAAGTGCTGAGGGGAGAGGCGCGAAGGAGATAGGATTTTGCTGAGATTGGATAGGGTTGGGGATGGAGAAGTTGATCGGGAAGAGAGACAGTAAAGAAAAAGAATGAAGAAATTCGGCATTTTTTTTCTTTTATATGAGATGCATTTGGAGCAGGTTAGGAGCTTCGTCACACAGTAAAAGATCTATGTGACCACCACATTTTGAGTCTTTGCCTTATACTAATCTTTGTGTAGCTTAGTTAAGCTGATTTGAGAAATTGATAGCAGTTGTTTTATATTGGTTACTGACATCTGATAATTGATAGCTGGTAACTGGTTGTAAAATATTGTTTGGTAGATTGAAATAGTTGATTGAAAGTTAATTTACCAGTATAAATATGATTAATACACACACACACACACACACACACACACACACCACACACACACACACACACCAACTATATATATACTATATATATTATATATATATATATATATATATACACACACACACACACACGCAGATAAAAATCAAGAAAATATAAAAATAATAATAAATAAGGACTTCTTAAAAAATATTTTAAAATATTAACAGAAAAAATAAATAACGATACCAAAATAATTATATTGATAAATAAATAAATTATTAAATATAAAACTAATATTTATCTAGAACTATAAATTAATACGTTAGTATATGAAGATTTATTTTTATAAATTTCGAATAATAAATAAAGACTTTCGAAAATAATATAAACAATGATACCAAAGTTATTACTTTGATAAATATATATTTCATTATGTATGAAATAATATTATGTAGAAATATAAAATAATATGTTAGTATATAAATATATTTTATAAAGAAAAAAAAAAATCCAATCAGCTATCAGTTGATTAGAAAAGGCTACGAATGAGTAGGTCTCTTGTGTGACGGCCACACAGATCTTCATCTATGTGATGGAATTTAAACTCGTCCCAAATTTTGATCCATCTTCAGCAAATTGGATACTATATTATAGAATATAAAAGGCATTGCCTCATTCTCTTCTTCATCCTTTCTCCCCGACTTCAAACTCTAATCGTAGCCTTAGTCAAATCCCACTGCGTCACCTCTGTCGCTGATTTAGTATCGTGCCTTCGCCACTAGTGTTTGATTTAACACCACTGATTCCCACTCTTCTTCTTTGTCTCTCACAGACACCAACACCCTACCCTAGAATCTCAACCAAATCAACATTGTCTTCACTGTCGATTTAACGTCAGGTCTTCATTTTGATTTAACACCGTGCCTCCGTCGTAGATTTAATACGTCGCCCCCTTCTCGAATTTAACGCCTCCGCCGCCCACCAACACCTATACCGCTGTGAAAATTCAACTCCTTACTTCCCTTCAATGGAGAACAATTCAAACCAATTCAATAATATAAGGAGGTAAATCTATCATTTATATACTAAAATCGTTGTGGTTTTATTATGAGAATTCATGATTTATGAGCAATTTTTAAATAATTTTTTTATATGAGTATTTTTTATGTAAGTGAAAAATAAGATCGGCTAGCTGTTGTTTCTACCGATGAAATGATAGAGAAATCATTGAAAAATATAATGAATTATTTATTCTGCTTTGTTTTGGTAAGTTATGTCATAATGTGACACTTTGTATTTAAAACTGCCACTCCCTCTAATAAAGTTGGTAATTTTATTTGCAGATGTGTCACTTTTAATCTGTAATATTATTAATCCTTATTCTGATTAGTTTTCATGATTTAATTCATAATGTGACACTTTTTCTTTAAAACTGTCACTTTTTCTATAAAACTGGTACTTTTCCTTACAAATGTGTCACTTTTAATATGTATTATTTTCGATCCTTATTTTGCTTGGTTTGCTAACTTAACTCGTAAAATTGTCATTTTCTATCAAACAACTGGTATTTTTTCATGCAAAGATGTCACTTTTAGTTTATTCTAGTTTATGAACTTTGTCTTGCTTTTTTCTTATTTTGTTTGGCTTTGCTGAGTGAATTCACAATGTGGCACTTTCTTTTTCAAACTGTCACATTCTCTATAAAATCTAGTACTTTCCTTAAAAAAGTATCACTTTTAATTTGTCTTACATTTCTAATACTTTTAGGTTTACGTGTATAAAGGAGCACTTAGAGCAGCTAAATTAAATACCTAGGGAGATCTTACTAGAGAAACTGATATCTGGAACAACGTCATCGACCACCTCTCCCTCGTCTTTTCAATGGCCAACTCATATATTGTGAACAGATTTTGGAGCAGACGTGTAAGAATAATCATGTGAGCAAGGTCAAGATGGAGTATCAATGCCAAAATTTGGAGGTGAAAGTTCGAGCTTTTTATACTAATTTTGAAGTTTCACATTCTTGAGGGGACAAATTACAATTTGGAGGACCGCCAAGCCTGAATTGGTGCGCAAGTGATATCATAACACACAACATCAAGTAAACTGAGGTAACAGTTATTATGTACAAAAGAAGCAAGGTTGTACGAGTCTGCGGCCTTAATGGGGGTTATATATTTGGTGGAGCTTTCTTGATTTTCAATGAGTTCGAAATATATGTATACTGATTATTGGGTGGAGATTAGTGATCTAATTCATGGTGTATTGAATGGACTTTATTGATTTTCAATGAATTCAAATATTTGTATACAATTTGTATTATGCTGCACGATAATGTTTCTATGGTTTGTGAATAATAAAGCTATGTTAAACCCAATTGAGTTTTATTCTTTTTATTTTTGTTAGTGCAAAATTGACTTGTTTGGAGTCAAAAGTAGCAGTATTACAGGAAAATTGACAGTGTTAATCTATTATCAATTTAAATATTTGATTATAATATAATATGTAAAAATAGTGTTATTTCAGTGCAAAAGTGACAATATTAATTGGAAAAAATGACAAGGTTATATTTTAGTTAAATATTTGATTATAATATATTGTGTAAAGTAACATATTTTCGTGTAAAAGTGACAATTTTAAGTGAAAAATGACACATGTTAGTTCAAAAGTGACATTATTCAAATGATAGTGACAATGTTATATTTTAAGTTAAATATTTGATTAAAATATAATTTGTAAAGTGATATTATTTAGTGCAAAAATGACATTTTTTTTAGAGCAAAAGTGACAATTGTTAGTATAAAGTGACAAAATTACATTGTAAGTTATAGTGGATAAGTGACATATTTTTAGTACAAAAGTAACAGTTTTTAATGCAAAAGTGACAACTATTCTCATAAAACTAAACAAAAAGGAACTTATTGAAAATACAGCATAGCACATACAATTTATGAGTATCTTCCTATAAACCCTACCAAAAAAATTACAAAAATAGAAGAAAAAGATGATAACCAAAAATTTCCTCTAATTCATAATCCATTAGAAAGATTTTCATGGCACAAACAAGTATATATTTCACACCATCATGTGCGTAGACCTTCACCCTCCTTTGCATGGAATAGAGTTTGATTCGAGCAACCTAGCTCAACCCCTCAAGCTAGGTTATACGACTAACAAGCTTCTTAGGGCAGTGTCGAATTTGTACTATAATTTATTGTTCTTGGAGGAATCACCAGCCCTACAAACCTCTTTCACTTCAAAGACTAGAAAGGGTTCTCATTCAAAGACACAAGACTGATTATTAGCTCATGAACCAATTCCTCTTCCCATTCATCAAGAATTTAGGTTCTTCATCTGCACTATATACATGGTCATCCACTTCATAACACAATTGACACTAAAAAATGCTTGGTCGATACTGCAAATCGCGGGGAGAAATGGAGATAAGTCATTGTTCATTACAACATTCTCTGAGAATTATAGAGGGTAGTTGATTAGAAATATGCCAATACATAAATAAATAGATAATGAATACTATCCATTTTTTCCTTTTTCCATTTTTTTACCTAAGCAGAGTATGTATCATTACTGATAAAATGCACTAACTATACTAAAGATCAATTATCACAACTTAATTCCGAATCCAACTTCAACACTTCACCAAATATATATTTTAAATCCACATACTGAGCCACAATAAGTGTTGTCAATAATCCAAATACCATAGAAAGAAAAACTGAGTGACACAACATGATTTAAATCAGTCATCACTAACATAATCTAACACATACTAAAAATGACCAAAGGCACAAATCATTAAACATCAAAAAATCTTGGTGCTAATAAACATAAGCAGCTTGACCCATATAAGGACTAGTGATGGATAAAAAAAATGTTTACATTTCCTAAAATCAATGGTCCTTAATACCTAAAACCAACCAACAAACTAAAATAATCTATAATTAGAAGAAAATAAACTAAATCATAGTAGAAAAGGAACTCCATGAAAACCAGGACTTTACTTCCGGCAAGTTGACATAGAAATAGAAAATAAATGTTTATAATGACGCACCTTCGAGAAATAAGACCAGAGGGAGATATAGCAAGAGATTCAATTCCATACGGTGACAAGCGTTAGTTAAGCGAAACTCGATGGCCAATTTTTCATTGTCTACACTTCTTCTCGATGGTCTTAAGAAACCAGAGAATGAATCGGGGAAATAGAGCGATGGAGAGGATTAATACCAATGGGTGAGATTTTACACGCACTAGGCTGGGATTCTGGCTGGAATTATGTGGTTCTCTGGCTTGACATTTCACGAGAATAGAGAAGGGTACATTACAATCGTTGAAGACCCTAGGGCCTTGACGTTGGGAAGAGAGAAATAAAAAGAGTGGGAGTGAGATTTTCTACGTTGTTTTACTTTTTTATGGGATTCGTTTCATTTGGACGGATTCGGGTTTGGGGCGAGTTTGGGTTTCGTCACATGGTAGAGGATCCATGCGACAATCATATTTAATTTTATTTCCTTTGAATTTATGAGTAGGAGTATTTCAAATTATTTTTGCGGCTTTCACCAAAAAAAAGCAGTATTTTATCGAGGGGAAACCTTAGGAAGAAATTTCCCTCGAAAGTACCAAGGGCATTACTAAGGGTAAATACCTTCGATAAATCCTTCGGAAACACGGCGCCAACATTTGCCATCATTATTATCGAAGGTACACTAACGGATTTCCGAGGGCACATATACCGAGTGCATATCCCCCTTGGAAAAACCTGGGGGCATAAAATTCCCCTCGGGATTTTCCGAGGGGAATTTGATCCCCTCGATTTAAGAAAAAAAGGGAAAAACTATTTAAAAATATAATTGCATAATAATAAACCATATCATATCTTTTTAGGTACTTAAGATGATTTTAACACAGATTCTACAAGAAAAATATCATAGAGAATGTACGTATTGACACGTATCGTGTAATTCAATCAATCGTATCCACGACACGAGCGATCGACTTATTTAATTGGAAAGATAAAGTAATTAAGTGTCGCTATTTTTATGAAGGTACCAAAAGGTGTGTTTCGTTGTTAGAAACACGAGAAATAGTAATTGATCGGTAAATACATTTTTTAATTCGTTTAGGTTTTTAATTTTAAACTGGAAAAAATGATTTAAAAATATAATTGCGTAAAAAAATAAACTTTATCATATCACTTTAGGTACATAAGATGATTTTAACCCGGGTTTTATTAGAAAAATATCACTGAGCTTGTATGTATTGACATATGTCATCTAATGCGATCAACAGTATCCACGATACGAGCGATCGACTTATTTAATTAGAAACGTAAAGTAATGAAGCATCGTTATTTTTGTGAAGGTACCACGAGGTGTGTTTTTTTGTTTTAGAAACACGAGAAATAGTAATTGATCAGTACATACGCTCTTTTAAACCTCTTTAATTAAAAAAAATGAGAGAATAATTACCCCTCGGAAAACCCCGAGGGCATAGAATTCCCCTCGAGTTTTTCCAAGGGGAATTTGTTCCCCTTGATTTTTTTAAATACAAAAAATTGGAAAAATTATTTAAAAAATATAATTACATAAAAATAAACCATAACATATCATTTTAGCACGTAAGATGATTTAACTTGGGTTTTACTATAAAATATCACCGAGCATGTATGTATTAACACGTGTCGTGTAATTCGATCAAAAGTATTCACAATACGAGAGATCGACTTATTCAATTGGAAACGTAAAGTAATGAAGCGTCGTTATTTTTGTGAAGGTGCCAAGAGGCGTGTTCCGTTGTTATAGAAATATGAGAAATAGTAATTGATCGGTAAATATATTTTTTCTATTTTTTTATTTAGAAAATCGAGGGGATCGAATTCTCTCGGTCCCAGCCTTAAAAATACCAGTGAGACACCCCCTGCTGCTTTCACTCTGCTACTTAACAAAATAAAAAGACAGAACACCTTCGACAGAAAAAAATACAACAACCGCCTCCGTTAAGCCACGAGCTATTCTTCTATCAAATCGCTCCTCCGTCAATCCCGCTCCTCCCGCCATGAGCCTCCGCTTCTCCAGCCGCCGCCACCACTTCTCCAGCCACCACCGCCTGCTCCTACGCCATCCAAGGTAGTTTGTTTCCTTTTTAATTTTTTTTTTCTTTTTTGTTGTAATTGATATAATTTTAAGGTTAATTCTAGGTTTAGTTATGGGTTAGTTTTAAGATTAGGTTTAGGGTTTAATTTAAATTAGGTATTAAATAGGGTTAGTTTTAGAGTTTAATTTCTAATTAGGATAGAATTTAGGATTTGTTATACAATTTGAGTTTAATTAGGGTTTTGTGTTTAATTATGAAATTAGCGTTTAATATAGGGTTTAATTTGTAATTATTTTTAGATTGGGCTTGATTATATACATTTGAATTAAATTAGGTCTAATTAGGTCTTTAGTGTTCATCTAATGTTCAATTAGCGTTTAATATAGGTATTAATTGGTAATTATGATTTAATTTAGGAATTAAGTTGTAGCTATGATTTAATTTGTAATTAGGATTTAATTTAGGGTTTGATTATATACAATTGAAACAAAATTATTAATAATTAGGTCATTAGTGTTCATTAAGGGTTCAATTATGCAATTATATTTTAAAATGTATGTGATGGTGGTTTTGAAATGTTTTAAAAAATGGTGGTGGTTTTGAAAAGTTTTAAATTGTGGGTGATGGTGTATTTGCAATGACGTGGTGATCAGTACATGGATGTTGTGTTTAACATATATGCTATGGTTTGTTGATATAATATACATGTGATTAATTGGTTGATGTATACATCAGTGATGACGTGGTTTACGGCGCCCACCGGGAGGTTTTTTGTCCCTCCAATAATGGATTTTAAAATTATTTTGATCCACAATACTTCTTCTACACTCAAACACTGTACTTTAGACTCGTTTGGAATTTAGGATCAAATAGAGAGTTTGATACTAAATCTCGAATTGTCCACTTATATGGACAGTTTGAGAACATGATTGTAAATGACTTATCTTATGGGTATATTCTTTTGTTATAGAATTCTGGTTTCAGTAACTCTCTTTTGTTCTCGAGTGCACTGTAATATATATGTACTTAAAGAACTAAGGGGAGATGCTGCCAAAATCTTTAGTCAACAAAATTCATATACTAAGACATCGTATTACTGAATGTCATGTTTTCAAATGGGATAAGTCCCTTACCAATAACTCAATCATTTTTTAGCCACCCTCATGCTGCCAATTTTTTAATAAATTAATATGATAATCGTATAATGATAGGATGGGTTTCGATCGTAGTTGGATGTACAAACAAATCGTCAACGACTTCTTATCCTCAGAATTCGTGGATGGAGTCGAGAGCTTCATTGAATTTTCTCAAGCACATTCCGCACATAAGGACGAAGAGAGATTGAAGTATTCTTGTAATCTTAATAGATGTAGGAATCATAGGTTTCTTGACATCAATGAGATCAAGTATCACCTGGTTAGACATGAGTTCGAGTCGAATTACTATATATGGATTTACCACGGAGAAAGTCAGCCCGCCACCTCTCGACGCCATCACAGTTTTCACATTGGAGGACCCTCTTACATCGCTTCTGATGAATCATCAAACACGTACATTAATATGGTTCAAGATGTAGTTTATCCCGATTTTGGTGTGATTGCCGATATGGAAGAATCACCGAACCTTGAGACCCAAAAAATTTATGACATTTTGAAAGCTGGAAATCAACCCTTGTATTTGGGGTGTGAGGGACAAACTCAATTTTCTCTAGTTTCCTGTCTCATGAATTTAAATTCAGAGAATCACATGTCTAAAAAATGTTATGATCAATTGAGTGAATTAATCAAATAATTGTACCGAAAGACAATCTCGTACCTGATAACTCCACAATAGTAAGAAGTTGATAAGGGGTATGGGCTTATCAGTCGAGAAGTTAGATTGTTGCAAAAATAATTGTATGATCTACTAGAGAGATGATTCTGAGCTGACCAACTGAAAATTTTGTAATGAACCTCGGTTTAAACTCTTTTCTCACGGAAAAACAAAATGACCCAAGGCTCGCGTCACGTACAAGACGTACTACTTTTCATTAACTCATGTCTTCAGAGGTTGTGCACATTTAAGGCTACATCAAAAGAGATGAGGTGTGAAGTGTATTTATTTTAGTGGTGGTATATAAGGGGTTCATGGCTTGGTATTAACGGAATTCAAGTGATTGTATGAATCAATGTGATTTCGCTTATGAAACAAAAAGAAAACGAAAGTAAAGCAAGTATTTTGAATGCCTCATGCGTTTGCCATATTGATTGCAAACAATAATCAAAATAAGCAATAAAAAGTAAAGAAACAACAAAGTACAATTAAAGAAACTTAAGGTACAACTATGCATGGATGATCATGAAATTTAAATAATGCGAATCAACGAAAATCAAAAGCACCATTAGAAAAAGCAATGAAAGTTGACGTGAAAGTTAAAATCTTTATGAGAAATACTAGAAACAAGGAGTAGATCTAGGAATCAAAATTAAACCATGCATGAAAATAAAAACCAAAATAAAGCATAATAAATACTTAAAATAAAAACGATCAAGGACCCGATCTATGATCAAGGTGTGTCACTCACCAGAATCCATAAACCAAACCATAAATCTAACAACAAATCTAAGAGCTAAGACAAAATGCATAAATTGGATAACAAGCATGAAATTGAAGAACAAGGAAGAAATTAAGAAAAGCTTACTTGATTTAAGAAAAAAATCACAAATTTGATGAAATTACAATCCAAATTAAATCCAAGTGATGGCTTGAATTCTTCTTGAGCTAACAAACCCAAGGAAAATCTTGAAAATAAAATCTAAAAGCTAGAGTGGATATAGACTCCAAAATCATGAATGAGTTGGGAGAATGAGAGATCGTTCTATTAAACTCATCTTACATCTATTTATACTAAGTCTAATTAAGGGCAAACGGGTCAAATTATCCTTAAAATCTTGGATTTCATGTGTTTGACCAAAGTTGACCCAAAGACACCTTACTAGACACTTGGCTCGATGTTTGGCGTGGTTTGGCTTGGCCTAGGGGCGAGATGGCGCAGCTTGGCGTCGGTAGGCGTGCGGGCGCGCACGGTTCGCATGCGTTGGCGTCAAGGAGCCGGGGCACGGGCGGTTGGCATGCGTTGGTATCAAGGAGCTGGGGCACGGGCGGTTGGCATGTGTTGGCGTCGGCTGGCGTGTGTTAAGGTCCATGGCGCGACTCTTGGCGCGGCTTAGCACGTCTTGCCGACCATTCCAGAAGGTTGCGCCCTTTGGATCTAGCTTGTGGCGCGGACTTAGGCATGTCCTGGCATGGCTTGGCTTAAGTTGGCGTGGTGCTGGGCACGTCTTGGCGCGGGTCTAATTCACTAAGTCACTTATTTTTGCTTCTTTATTACTTCTAACTTCAAGACCCATCCTTCCAATCGAACTTTATCTTCTTAGGACAACAATCAATCTCAAGTGAGCCCATTCTTTCATCTATGAAATAGGAATCTTGAACATAAAAACTCAAGAATCACACAAACATCATTAACATCGTACACAAAAGGCTCAAAACAATAAAACAACCTAATAACCTAACGAAACTCAACTCAACTCAACTCAATACCACTATAAACAACACTAAACCCTAAATAAAAAAAAAAGAGAAAAACAACACAATGACATGCAAAACAACCACTCCACACTTATTGGTTTGTTCATCCTCGAACAACGAAAAGAATCGAGAATGTACATGCAATGAACATTATGCAAAAAGAAAATTATTGTGCTTATCCGAATTAGAATGATAAAAGTATGAACATAAACTCGTTATCGCCAAGCATTGCTCGTATTATCCTTTCTCAAATGAAAACCAAATCGATGACTTCCTCACAATTGGAATTTTGAGGGTGTTCGCTCAATTCACTCAAGTATTTTTTTTATATGGGACGTGTATATGCTCAAATCAGACAATACATGCACCTTGTCAAGATTTCACACATTAGAAACTCAAAATCACCCATTGTACATGACCAAACAAGAATCGAAAGAGGTCTTTATTTCGGGTTGTAATGTTAGCTCTTTGGTAAGGTATGGAATATATGGATATAGTGGCTAACACACGATCAAACGTGATCAATAACACACGAAACCCTAACTTCTAGAATTCGAAGCTTATGATCGCTTCACCCTTCCTAAATTACCAAACTTTCATTCAAAACCCTTTCGTACACCCATACACTTTTTTGAATTTTATTTCTCAACACTTAGAAGCTTTTTGAGTTTGCTTCTTTTTACTAAACTTAGCCTTTTTAAACATTAGGCTTTTCACTTAAACACACGCTTTATCACTTTTCATGATTTGTGTTAGAGTTTGTTTTAATTATTTATTATTATTTCTATTTAAGAAACTCAAAACTCAAAACTCACAATTGATTTCCCACACATTCCTAGACAACTAACAACATACACTCTCATCTCACAATATATGAAGATATAAGAGCTAAAATCGAGCTTGGCTAACAAAAAACGGAGCATAGGCTCAAGGGGGATCATTTGGTATATTTAAGTAGCTTATATATCTGGATATGGCCGGAATAAAGGTGATATGTGTGCCTTGAGGTCATTTCCAAATTCAATCATGTACGAGCGAAATCAAGCCATCTCAATGCAATTTCCATATAAATGCAAGCAAAACCGATAATTCACACAAAGCTTCTCACTAGTTTGCACCGAGTTTCAAAAGACAAAATCAAAAGAGATTTTAGAGTTTTGCAATCTTTTCATGAGTAAACGTTGAGTATACATATATAGTCGGGTTTTGGACGAAGCACAAAAATTCAACTCCTTACACAAGAGGGCATATACATGTAAAAACCCGACAAGTAAACTATTAAAACTTCTAAGCATGTGGTGATTGTTCAACAATGTAATAAATTCACACAAGACACAAAAACGACTCAACTATATAAATGCACAATTAGTAAGCTCCACTTCGCCAAGAATGCGTCACTTCGCCAAGGCTCGAGTTAATAAAGATAAATCATGCTTTGTAAAACCCGGACCCTAACCACCTACCCACCCCACACTTAAACCTTGCAATGCCCTCATTGCATATTAATGAAAAACAAGTAAAAGGAGGGTGAAATAGAATCTTCCTCAAACGAGTGAGTTTTCGGGTCGAGCTCGGTGGGGTCCACTTAAGCATCCAAGCAATCCAAGCAAAAATCGAGCACGACTTATTTCTCCCGGCTCCATGAATGCTACTAAATTATCAAATCGACCAAAGTTGGAGTTGCAAAACAAAGCATTATAAAAGAAAATCACACAAAACCAAATACACAAGAAAATATGCACATGAATCAAAGAAAAACAAAACCAAGGGCTAAAAAGAACCAAAAGACAACACATTTTTTTTTTAACTTTTTCAAGTTTTCGAATGTTTTTGGGTTTTTATATAATAAGAAAGCAAAGAAATGCACAAAAATAATGTAAACGTCCGGACGTCTCCAAAATAACCCAAAAGTACCAAATATCAAATATATCTTACAAAATCGAATAAAACTACTAATTGAAGAGAGTTCAAAAGAGCAAAAAGGGTTGTGATCTTTATCCTCCCCCCCCCCCCCCCGCATCACCTACTCATCACTCTTGGAATCCGTCGTTCGCCACACCATGCCAAAGAATGGGATCAACGGATTCATCATCATCCACATCTATAGGACGACTTGGATCGAAATATTCATCAACTTCCCCCCCCCATAGTCGGGTTGAGTCGTCATCGTCCTTATATTCTCCGCTTCTCAGGCATCATCATCATCTTCAATATCATCGTCCTGATTAAGCTCCTCGCTTTTTCTTGCCCCAACATCAACATCCGCAAGATCCTCCTTTCCCATAAAGACAACAATTTCTTTGCCACCCTCGTTATTATCATTATTGGCAACTTGGTCATCTACTTGGCCGCCTTCATACCCATCCCCATCCCATCCTCTATTATTCTCAATTTCGTTCACACTCCTTTGTCTCATCTCAAACCCATCACCTTGGTGCAAATCATCAACCCGCCTCTCATCGACTCGAGCCTCAACTCTTTCTTCATTATCATCAACCTCATCTTTCTTCATTCGTATGCAAGCCATGAGCAAGTTTTTCAAAGTCTTGAACTCTTTGTGACTTTCCTTCTGATGTTGAGCTTGTCGTTCTTGCAAAGTTTTCGTTGCCTCGAAGTTTCGATCAAGTCGATCAATGACCATAGCTTGGAATCCTCTATTCGCTTCATCTCTACGATCATTTTCCACTTGTAAAATGCAAATTTCTTGATAAACGCCTGCCCATCCTTCCAAAGGGGTATTGGGGTCCGTGGGCGAATCCTCGGCTTGAATATGAGAAGGCCCCTCGATTAGAGAAGGGGGATTTGAGACTTTCCTTTTCTTAGATTTTTGCACCTTCATGTCACGGGGAATGATATTGACTTTTTAAGTTTTAAGAGATGTGAACCCTAAACTTCGCACTTCTACACCCACGTGCATAGCTAAAGTGGTAATTAGGGGTCCGAAACCAAGATTATTCTTGGAGTTGTCAACATGAGTTTGGATTGTGGAGATTATGAGCAAAGGAATACAAGGGCGTATCCCTTTGTGTGCACACCATAGAAGGGCCAACTCAACTCGGGAAATCTTGTTCGCCTCTTGCTTTCCGAGAACAACATGGGCTATGAATTTTTACATATAAAATTATGAGTCATCCTCAATATCCCATGCTACCGCTCTCTTAAGATCCTTAACCGCATTGGTCTTTGAGATATCTTTCTAAATTTATTGATGTCAAGATAGGGAAGACTTGATTCCAAATGAACCTTCTCTCCGCCAAATTCTAATCCCAAGACTTGAGAGAACACATTTTCATCCACCACGATCTCTTTACCGGCTAGTTGACAAGTAAATGCGGAATCTTTCCTTTCAAAAGTGGTGTAGAACTCAACAACAAGCTCTCAATAACATGGCCCGTGCAAATTTGCCAATTAGCTGCAACCAGATAAATTTTCCAACCTTAACATGGCCACATCAACTAGACAGTCAGGTCATTTAGCATCTTTCTCGATTTCTTTCATAGAAAACACTCGGGGTTCGGAAATGGATCGCTTTGAAAGTTTCTCGAATTTGGGAATCTCCACCAAGGAATAAGCATCAATAGGCACATTTGAAGGGCTAGGAACTCTCTTACCCCCTTTCTTATACACTTTAGGAGGCATTGATTAATAATTAACGAAAATTTTGGCCGAGAACCTTAAATTTGGCTTAAAATATTCTTCGACGAAAATTTTGGAATTGGAGCTTGCCAATACAAAAAGTGTACCTCCTTGGTATTTATACCAGTAATTGTGAAGGGTTCGAGGTCAAAATCTGCATAGAAAATGAAGAACGCTCATTTGAGCATTTTGCCAAACATGTTATGTGTAAGATTTGAAAATAGGGGTTGTTGCAAATGGGTATTGGGAATTTCACTGATACCTACAATCCAAGAACTCATGCATGTATAGGGGTATAGAGGAGGTTGTTTTAAGCCGTTTACCTTGTTCAATTTCTAAATTTCATGAAGATATGAAGAATTGGGGATTTTTGGCCTAAGTAGCTCGCCGGAGAAGATGACCGGAGATCGGAGGTCCGGTGGCTGGAGAGCCCTTGGCGTGAAACTTGATGATGATGACGTCTTGAAATTGAAAGTGGGTAGTCTTGATTGTTGTAGGATTTGAAGTTTGGCTTGAAGACTCCTTGCTCACGGCCTTGGTGTTTTATTTTATTTTTTTGAGAGAATCTGCTCAGGAGTGAGCTCTAAAACAACCCTTCCGCGACTTGATGTGCGTTGGCGTGTTGTGCGTGCTATTGGCATGCGCAGCTTATTATTGGCATGCGTTGGTGCTTTGTTGTTGCTTTTGCGTTGCTTGGCTTGCGTCAAGGAGCCGGTCAGCGTGCATCAAGGAGACAGGCGCAGGTTGGCACGTCTTGTCGTCACTTGGCGATCATTCCAGAAGGTTTCGCCCCTTTAGAGCTAGCTCTAGGCACAGATGTTGACGCACCCTGACGCAGCCAGACATGTCCTAGCATGGATTTAGGCGAGCCATGACATAGCTTTGACGTGCCCAGACTCACCTTGGCTGGAGCCAAGGTTAGGCCAAGAGCCAATTTCACCTTCTTTTTCGCTTCCTTGTCACTTCTATCACCAAATGTTGCACATATTCGTTCTCCAATTACTTTTTGTTACTCATAACTTCAAATATATTAAGAATCACACCCATCCACAAATTAATTGAACTCATTTAACCATCAAGTATAAATTTCAAAAAGAAAGTAAGAAAGAACGAAATGTAAAAATAAAAGGAATAAAGCAAAGAACCTGTGTTGCCTCCCAAGAAGCGCTTATTTTACGTCATTATCTTGACGAACTCCCTTCTTGATCATGGTGAAATTGAGATGGGAGGATCCACTAAAGCAATAACTTCCTTGTCGGGTGGAAAGAGAAAACCGTGACGATAGGACTTGACTCGATGGCCATTTACTTGGATCATTCTTGAGTCTTAGGGTCGATTAAGGTCATCACCCCACTTGGATTGAATTCTTCAATTGTATAGGGCCCCATCCACTTAGATTTCAACTAGCCGGGATATAAGGCCAAACGGGAGTTGTAGAGCAAGATGGGCATACCAACCTCAAGATCTTTTAGGACTATCCTCTTGTCATGGATTTGCTTCGCCTTTCCTTGTAGATACAAGCATTTTTATATTAAACATTCTGAATCTCGTCTAACCTCTCCACTTGCAATATTCTCTCTAGCCTGACCTCCTTCAAATCCATATTCACGGCTTTTATCGCCCAAGAATCTTTATGCTCAAGCTCAACCGGCAAGTGAAAAGACTTTTCAAAGACTAAACAATAAGGGCTCGTACATAGAACCATTTTGTAGGCCATATGAAGGGCCCACAAGGCATCGCTCAACTTCCTCGACCAATATTTACGATTGGATTGCACCATTTTCTCAAGAACACTCTTCACTTGCTTATTACTTGTTTCAACTTGCTCCGATGTTTGGGGATGATATGGTGTAGCTATCTTATACTTGATCCCATAGATCTTCATGAGCTTCTCAAATAGCTTATTACAAGAACGGCTACCACCATCACTTATGATCACTCTTGGAAAGCCAAAACGAGCAAAAATATTCTCCCTTACAAGTTTAACCACCACCTTAGCATTATTTTTGGTTGTGGGGATAGCGTCGACCCATTTCGACACATAGTCAACCCCCACAAGAATATATTCGTATCCATCTACCGATTTGGGAAACGGCCCCATAAAATTAATTCCCCATACGTCAAATATCTCAACTACTAAATTTCCCACCAAGGTCTTTTCATTCCTCTTTGAGATACTCCCCGTGCGTTAGCATTTGTCACATGTTTGAGCATCGTAATATAGCGACGACCAATAAAAACCCGCACTCAAAATCTTAAGGGCCGTCTTTCTTCCTCCAAAGTGGCCCCCAGTTTGGTGATCATGGTAAAAAGTTAGAATATCTTGCATTTCATCCTTGGGGACACACCTTCGAATCATCCCATCCTTTCCCACTTTATACATAATGGGATCGTCCCAATAGAAGCTTTGACATTTAACAAGGAAACGCTTCTTCTCTTACCGACTCATGTCCGGTTGGAGGTCACCATTTTCCAAACAAATAGTTTGCAAAATCGGCATACCATGGTGCTTGAGCCACTTCAAACAAATTTTTCATGAGGAAAATATTCACCTATAGCTATCCCATATCCACCATTCGTGATCATCCTTGAAAGGTGATCGGCCACCGCGTTTTCACACCCTTTACGATCTTTAATCTTGATATCGAACTATTCGAGCAATAAAATCCAATGGAAGAGGCGAGGCTTAGCTTGGGATTTGGAGAACAAATAGCTCAAAGCAACATGATCACTATGGACTATGACTCTTGATCCAATAATGTAAGGTCGGAATTTCTCAAGAGCAAAGACCACGGCCAAGAGCTCTCGTTCGGTTGTTGTGTAATTCTTTTGAGAATCATTAAGCATTAAACTAGCATAGTACACAACCCTCAACAACTTATCCACTCATTGGCCAAGAACGGCCCCCAACGCTTCTTTTGAAGTATCGCACATAATCTCAAAAGGTAAACTCCAATCGGGAGCTACTACGACGGGGGTGGATACAAGACTCTTCTTAATTGACATGAAAGCGTTCTCACAAGCTTCATCAAATTCAAAAGGTACATCATTGCTTAACAATCGGCATAAAGGGTGAGCAATCCTCGAGAAATCTTTTATGAATCGCCGATAAAAACCGACATGCCCAATGGAATTTCTCACATCCTTAACATTTAGAGGAGGAGGTAGCTTCTCAATAACTTCAAGGCTTGACCTTATCGACCTCAATCCCTCGTTCCAAAATCAAATACCCTAGAACAAGGCCGCTTCAAACCATGAAATAACTCTTTTGTCAACTTAAGGTCAACCTCGTTTCTTCGCATCGTGTAGCATTTTTTCAAGATTTTTCAAACATTCATCAAAAGAGTCCCTTATATAGAAAAATCATCCATGAAGACTTCAAGAAATATAGGTCATGTCAGAAAATATCGAGAGCATACATCTTTGAAATGTTCACGGGGCATTGCATAGCCCAAATGGCATTCGACGAAAAGCAAACGTTCCAAATGGGCAAGTAAAAGTCGTCTTGGCTTGATCTTCGTGTGCAATTGCAATTTAATAGTAACCTGACAACCCATCTAAGAAATAATAGGAATGATGGCCGGCTAACTTATCCAACATTTGGTCGATAAATGGGAGAGGGAAATGATTTTTCTTGGTGGCTGCATTTAACTTCCTAAAACCAATACACACCCTCCATCCCGTTGTTGCCCTCGGGGCCAACAACTCTCCTTTTTCATTCTCAATAATGGTTATGCCATTCTTCTTCGGCACCATATGAACGGGAATCACCCATTCACTATCGGGAATTGCAAAAATCAAGCCTTCCTCCAATAATCTCAATATCTCAGTTTTCACTATCTCCTTAAGATTTGGATTTAAACGCCTTTGGAATTCTCGAGAAGGTTTGGCAACATCCTCCAAAACGATCTTATGCATGCAAGTTGAAGGGATAATTCCCTTAATATCTCCAAGACTCCAACCAATAGCGCCCTTATGAGCTTTAAGCACTTCAATCAACCTCTCCTCTTCTTCTCGATTCAAATTGGCAAAGATAATAACCGGTTTGCTCTCCTCTTCTTCCAAATAGACATACTTGAGGTGAGATGGGAGAGGCTTAAGCTCGGGCTTGTGCCTCCTCTCGACCTCATTGGGGACTAATTATAGCAATTCAACGATCATCTCAAGATAATTTTCAAGCTTTTCAATGGGTTCAACTTTCAACCTATCATCAATAATCTCCACCTCCCCCTCTAAAATTCTGTCGTTGCCCTCAATGACACATATACAATCCCTCTCACATAATCCTTTGACAAACTGAAACACAATTGAATCATCATTATGAACAAGGGTCTCATTTCCCCCACAACAACCTTCAACACAAACTCCTAGGCCAAACTCCCCCTCATTGCTCTCTTCCTCCATATAAACTTGTTCAACCAAATCTTGAATCACGTCAACATGTAAGCAATCCGCATGATAGACTCTTGATGGAATAGATGGAAAGTTAAACATAAAAAATGCAACCGATTCACCCGCTACAGACAAAGTAAGATTTTTCTTCCCAATGTCTATCAAACATTGAGTTGTAGCCATAAATGGGCGGCCTAGCACGATAGTGTGTTCGGTACCATCATTCTTCACCATGCCAACATCCAACACCACGAAATCTACCGGAACCACAATCCCTCCAACTTATACAAGAACATCCTTTGGGTATCTAATTGACCGATCGACCAATTATAAGAAAATGCGTGTCTCTTGTAAAGGAGAAAGTTCCAATTGTTCGTAAATAAAAAATAGCATCAAATTAATAACCGCCCCAGAATCAAGCATGCCATTAGTGACTTTTACATTCACAAGTGTCATATCAATACAAAAAGAGCCAGAATTCGCCTTCTTAAGAGCCAAGAGAGAAGGGTCACAAACCACACTTGCCTCTTTAGATAGATAAACTCTCTCATTCATAGCGCTCTCGAACTTCTTGGAGGAAAGCTCCTTGAAGAACTTGAAATAAGTGGGCATATTCCGGATGGCGTCTAACAAGGGAAGAGTGATGTTACATTGGACAATAGATCATAGAGCTTTTGAAATTGTTCATCCTTCTTAAAATTTTGTAGCCGGGATGGATAGGGCATATGGTCTTTAGAAGTTGGTGGCTTGTAGGCATTCGAAGGCTTGTGTAGGCCATCGGGAAATTCCTTTGCCAAAGTGGGACCCACGGGAGTAGAATCGGGATGAGTAAGAACATTCGGAATAGAAACCACCTCCTCGAACGGCGGGACAACCTTATTATCAACCACCCTACCACTTCTAAGGGTCGTGACCGCATGAGCTTGCGAAGGTTGGCTTGGAAATTTGCCTTTCTCATTAGCTTGTTTTAGCATATTCACATCACTTTCTAATTGCCCCATTTTAGTGTTTAACCCATTTGTCATAGCCTCAAGAGCATTGAACCTAGCATCAAACGAAGCTAACGTAGTGGAAAATGATTGCAATTGTTGCACAATGACCAAGAGATTCGGATCAAAAGGTGGAGTAGGAGCATTTACCGGAATAGGCGGACGAGAAAGACCCGCATGAGGACTAACACTCGCATTTGTACTGGCATAACTAAAATTCGGATGCATGCGGTTGCTAGGATGATAAGGAGGATTGTGATTCGGCGGATGAGAAAAAGATGGCCTAGTAAAACAGGGTCCCATTTGATACCCTTAAACCCCACACACTTCCTCCGATTGAGGCATCGGCATATAGAAAGAGGTATTTGAAGTAAAATACATGGTATCATGACCAAATATTCCACACAACGCACACGGAGGATCCGGTCTTGAGCTAGATAACTTATCAATTTGAGTCATCATAGATGCTATTTTCTTTTCCAACTCAAGCTCCCTAGGGGAAGAAGCTTCACTCACTTCATTAGCACTAGAATACATCGCTCGAGAAGATTTTTGTTGAGAATTTTCGGCTAAAGTGGTGAATATCTTGTGAACCACTTGAGGAGGTTGATCCTTCATATTTCCCCCCACCGACGTGTCAACCATATATTGGAAATGTGGGTCCAACGCCTCAGAAAATTTGGATTAATAGCTCCTTTGCCATACGATGATGTGGATAACTCACAAGAAGATCTTTGGAATGAGCCCAAGCCGAGTGAAATGGCTCATTTTTCATTTGTTTAAACGAGATAATCTTGATCCTCAACTTGGCCGTCTTTTCATCGGAATAATAATGATCCAAAAATATCGCCAAAAGCTCATCTCATGTATGAATCGAGTTGGAAGGAATACTCATGAACCATGACAACGCCTTATCTTGAAGAGCATACAAAAAATATCGGAGTTGAAGATACACTAAACTCATCATGTTCGGATGATGAAAACTCGAGACTTACCACAAGAATTGTCGAAGGAATTGGAGAGGATCCTCTTTAGCAAACCCATGGAATATCGGAAGCTGAGCAAAACTAAGCGATTGTATATCAATAGCCATAACTTCGGGAGGAAGGGATACACAAGATGAAATAGTCACCCCCACAAAGGTTTTGCTAACCTCTCTCATAACGAAGACGGGAGGAGCATTTTGGGCATTGGGGCCCACACCTCCAAACAATGTAGACGGATCGGGAGTGCCCTCTTGAACATTATTGTTGGAACCTACATAACTCGGACCTCCACCATTACCATTAAGATTTCCATTCAGAGAACGATTAAAATTATAAGCGTGAGGACCTCCATACGGGCCGGGATTTGGATTTTGGCCACCAACATTCCCATTCGGACCAACAAAACCTTCATTATTCATATTCATAAATTGATTGGGAACATCATAACCTCCATACGGACCATTCGTGCCCATAAAGCTGCTATAGCCAACATGGTTTGCACCATGCTCTCCCATGTTGGGTTGACCATTGCCGTTTATACCATTGGCAACATGTTTTACACCATGCCCTCCCATGGTAGGAATGTAACCCCCAGTGCCATAAGTATTGGAAATGAAAGCATTATAAGAGTTAGGAAGGGGTGCGGTACCTTGGTGTAGGCCCATGGCGTGTCCATGAGTGGTAAAACCACTCCCTTGATTTCCTAAAGCATGGTCGTGAGGGCCCGTTGTATTGGAACTTAAAGGCCCGACTTGTCAATTAGTGTGGATGACTCAACAAGAACAACGGGCTCGGGATTAATAGAGCTTTGAGGATCATGGGCCTGTGGAGACTCCCCGTTGGGATTGAGAAACGGGCCGGTGTTGGGAAGATTATTCACCATGTCTTGATTAGTAGAAAAGGGACATAATTGCTCGGGATTCAAAATGTAAGGAGCCATATAGTTCCCAAGAGTTCTACGTCCGTGCATACACTCAAGAAAAACGTCAAATACAAAAGAAAGCTAAAAACTCAAAGAAACTACAAGTAAATCAAAAACCTTAACCAAGTCGAGTCGTAATGGCGCCATTTTGAAGTGTAATGTTTATTGGTATAAAAGGGGTTCATGACTTGGTATTATTAGATTTCAATTGATTGTATGAATCAATGTGTTTTAGCTTATAAAACTCAAAGAAAATGAAAGTAAAGCAAGTATTACAAATGCCTCATGCGTTTGCCATATTGAAATTGCAAGCAATAAACAAAATAAGAAATAAAAAGCAAAAGAAACAACAAAGTACAATCAAAGAAACCTAAGGTACAACTATGCATGCATGATCATGAAATTTAAATAATGCGAATCGACGATGATAGGCGAGAAATTGTGCTTTATTTAATGGTTTAATTCCTATATTTTTATGTGCTTAATATTCTTATATATATATATATTTATTTCTCGCATATTTATTATTATGAGTAGTCGAGCACCAATTKTGTATTTCTCTCTTATTTTGCAGTAATTAGGTGCTAAATTGTTGAGTGAAGAATGCATGAGAGTTSCACGAGGAAACGAGAGACAAAACGGGCRAAGAAAACAAAGAAAGTACGATTCTGGACTTTCTAGATGGGTTATMGCTGGAATCAACCGTTACAGAAAGTGCCGCKGACTGCTGCCTACAAGAACCGATGTCGTTCGATGTACCTGCCTACAGAGCTCTYTGTCGCGTCAGTCAATGCGGAACRGATGTTAATCGACGCGCCCGCCCAGCCTGGTGCTGGGAGTCCTATTTCTGCGAGGAAACCGGTATAGAAAGTGCACGAAACAGTTATGGAAAGTTCTAAACCGACATAGAAAGCGCTGGAATCCTATTTTTACAAGGGAACTTGTTCTCCAAGACATCTAAACCTATAAATACCTCCCTTTAACACCAAATTCGGGGGGAACATTAATCCTAGGGTTCCAAGACAACAAAAGGAGTCCAAAACACCCAATCCAACCATCCATCAAGAGCTTGAAGATTGAAGACTCAAGATTCAAGATCTAAGCTCTCTTATCCCTTTCTTATCTAGAATTATGTTCTTCTTATTTATTTTTATTCTTTATTATTCTATGAAATCCATTAGAGAGTAATTGTTTTATCTAGTCCTAGGGATGTTGAAACCCTCGTGAGATTATATTTTAATTAATTTATGCATATTTCTTTCGTTCTTCATATGAGATTGCTTGTGTTATCTTGTTTACATATCATGATTGCTTATTTCATGACATGATTGCTGAATTCTTGATTTGGATTGGCCACCTAGATTAGGGATTTGGTTATCAATTGCTAGAAAGAGGACAGCTTCCCGTGTAATTGTCGTAGTTTCGATTTCTCTGAAGCAACTAATGGTCTCRTATCATTAKRKRTAAYACAAMATAGGTTAAATAAACCGAGCTTATGTGTTTATTGCTTAGATTAACCTATTTGCCTGGTTCTCAATGCTGTTGGTGGATTAAATCTAGAGAGCTTATTCTAGGTTGTTCATTAATTAGAATCAATTAAAGAGCTTATTTTAATTGAGTAAATGGTAAGGGTAAACTCGAGTAGCAGAGCTTATTGTTACTTAGGGTTTTTAGTTTCATATGATGAGTGAATTTTATATTGCAATTGGTTAAATGAATTGAACGAGGGTATAAACTGAACTAGAACTGGAAAGTTATTTATTATTTATTATTTTCTTACTTGTTTCGTTTATGTGTTTTTAATTGTTTTCTTTGTTTATTTATTTATTTAATTCTTGTTAGTTAGTTTATTATCTCTACTCCCGTTTTCTTAGTTTATAAAATACGAATAATCACAAGTTAATCCACACTCCTTGTGGGATTGACCCTTGCTTGCCACTGCTACTAGTTAGTAGAGGAAAGTCGAGGAACTTTTATAAATATTATTTTTGACGCTTCAACGACGAGCGGTCAAATTTTGGCGCCGTTTTCGGGGAGTGGCGCGTATTAAATTGTAATTTGACGTATTTTAATATTTTTAATTTTAGTTTTTAAATTTTATTTAATTAAAAAAATATATTATTTTCGAAATTAATTGAAATATTTATTTCAAAATTAATTAAAAAAAATGAAAAAAAAAATTTTTTTTTGGAATGGCAGCGTACTCTCACCAATTTTATGCTTATGATGCTAGGTACGGAATGGAGAGACACCCTTTTGGGCATGACGGATCGTGCTTTAATCATCAATTTCCACAATACTATCCCGAGCCATTGGTTGAAAGAAATTCCGGACCATCGCTAGAGGATTTGGTGAATGCAATGAAGGCTAAGCAGGTTATGGAAAGGATTCCTCCGGTTCGACCATGCAGATTGTGTCAAACATTTGATCATGTTACCGATGAATGTCTAATGCTACGAGCTAGGATTGAAGCAAATCGAAACCGGCAAAGAGAGTATGACCCTTACCCTTACGAGCCAAGATGGGGGGACTCTCCAAATTTTCAAAGGAGACAAGATTTTTCGGAACAATATGAGAACCGTCCCCAGCCCTCATAGAGATGATGGAGGCCATGATAAAGAACACCAAGAAGCTCGAAGCTCAAGTGAGTCAAATGGCGAAGCGCATAAACCAAATGGATGCACAAGGGAATGAGAGATTGTCTTCTCAAACTGAGGAATGCATGGAGAGTGTGAGTGCCATCATGCTGCAAGATGTAGAAAAAATCGATGATGTGGGGGACCCAACATTTGCATTGGAGGAGGAATACGAGATGGAGGAAGAGGAAACGAGGCGGACACATGTTGTCCATAGTCCGCCTGATCTTATAAATGATGTTCCTTACTCTACCATTTCTCCTATTGAGGTCGAAGCCGAGCCGAAGCCATTACCATCATGGATCGTGTTCCAAGTGATAGAGGAGAACGAGACATACGTGCGAGAAGACGTTTTTGAGAAGGAGGCGACCGATGGTATTCCGTATGTGGTGATAAACGAAACCATCTTAGCAAAATTCTATGAGACGCCACCACAAAGTCGTAAGGATCCGGTTAAGCATCCAACGTCGAAATGGATGAGAATTATGGAGGATGAATTCATGGGAATTCCATGTACTTTGAGACCTCCACCGAAACCCCCATGGAATTGAGGGGTAACACGTCGAGCCGACGACGATAAGAAAAGGCGCTTGTTGGGAGGCAACCCAATGTTTACATAATTTTATTTTTCAATTTTTATTTTTGGTTTTTATTTTTGCAGTTGAAGGGATATAAAGCTTGGTTAGTTTGGATGATTGGGCATATTTTTGAAAAAGATCATTTGGAACCGAGACCCCCCTCAACATTTACCCCGGTGATTTCTTTTCCTTACTCTTCCCTAATAAAATTTATGATGTACTTGTTCTTGTTTTATGTTCGCTTGAGGACTAGCTAAAGTTTAAGTTTGGGGGAGTGGGTTATTGAGATTAATATTGTGCTGAAAATTGCTAAATTTTGAAATTTTTTTGCAATTAAATTCTGGGGGATTGAGTTAAAAATGTTAAAAAGTACTTGCTTAAATTGCTTTGATGAATTATGTTTCGGTTAAATTCTTTAGTCATCATTTGATTTATGAATCAAAGGTACGCATGTTAGTGCTTCTGTGATTCATATGTGGGGCGTCAATTCTAGATTATTGCGTTATTGATGTGTATTTGTGGTTGCCGTACTCAATATGAGTTGTGTGGGGCCTTGAAGTTGGCGGTTGTGTGAAGATATCTCGTTAGTCAAAACAGAAGTCAAATAAAGTCCGGTTGGGGTATACCGGCATGGTGTTAGTTGAAAATTGAAAATGAAAAAAAAAGAATGAGAAAAAGAATTGAGGTGCCGAAACAGCTGCCTATCCGTATTTACCAAG
This sequence comes from Phtheirospermum japonicum, assembly GCA_014905375.1. NCBI lineage: Eukaryota > Viridiplantae > Streptophyta > Magnoliopsida > Lamiales > Orobanchaceae > Phtheirospermum > Phtheirospermum japonicum. The sequence goes on along the minus strand of BMAC01000294.1, from coordinate 1,221,505 downwards.
TGCAATTCGCTTAAAAATTATAAGGGCGAAATCCAATAAAGATGCTAGTAGCTCAACAAATTCATGCACGTATTCAAGTGGCGCAAATCCAATCAAAATCTCAAACATGGCGGAGGTGAACTCAACAAGTCAATTACCAAATCAAGACGATCCTCCTATCCAGCGCCTTATCATCATTATCAAGTCAAGAACGATAGTGAGGAGCTGCGGGCCTCAATTAAAAAAAATAAAAATAAATGAACAAATGGGAGGACGAGATATTCGATTGCAACCAACAATGGATAGAGTTAAACCATTGAGTAGTGAGGGGGCACCATAGTACATTGATGTGGCGTATATAAAAAGGGGTTGGCAATCTACTGGGGTAACTTGAGTCAACACATGAAACACTTGCAATTTATAAAAAAATAATGGTGTCTAGAGTCCGAATGGGTTCATTTGGTTAATTTGAGTGACTTACTTATAATATGTTTATCCAATACTTTAATTCTGATGTTGCTTGAGGACAAGCAAGGTTTAAGTTTGGGGAAATTTGATAGGCGAGAAATTGTGCTTTATTTAATGGTTTAATTCCTATATTTTTATGTGCTTAATATTCTTATATATATATTATATATATATATATATATATATATATATATATTATATATATATATATATATATATTTATTTCTCGCATATTTATTATTATGAGTGAGTCGAGCACCAATTGTGTATTTCTCTCTTATTTTGCAGTAATTAGGTGGCTAAATTGTTGAGTTGAAGAATGCATGAGAGTTGCACGAGGAAACGAGAGACAAAACGAGCGAAATTGGCAAAGAAAGGACGATTCTGGACTTTCTAGATGGGTTATCGCTGGGATCAACCGTTATAGAAAGTGCCGCTGACTGCTGCCTACAAGAACCGATGTCGTTCGATGTACCTGCCTACAGAGCTCTCTGTCGCGTCAGTCGACGCGGAACCGATGTTAATCGACGCGCCCCGCCCAGCCTGGCGCTGGGAGTCCTATTTCTGCGAGGAAACCGGTATAGAAAGTGCAGGAAACAGTTATGGGAAAGTTCCAAACCGACATAGAAAGCGCTGGAATCCTATTTTTACAAGGGAACTTGTTCTCCAAGACATCTAAACCTATAAATACCTCCCTTTAACACCAAATTCGGGGGGAACATTAATCCTAGGGTTCCAAGACAACAAAAAGGAGTCCAAAACACCCAATTCAACCATCCATCAAGAGCTTGAAGATTGAAGACTCAAGATTCAAGATCTAAGCTCTCTTATCCCTTTCTTATCTAGAATTATGTTCTTCTTATTTATTTTTCTTCTTTATTATTCTATGAACTCCATTAGAGAGTAGATTGTTTTATCTAGTCCTAGGGATGTTGAAACCCTCGTGAGATTATGTTTTAATTAATTTTATGCATATTTCTTTCGTTCTTCATATGAGATTGCTTGTGTTATCTTGTTTACATATCATGATTGCTTATTTCATGACATGATTGCTGAATTCTTGATTTGGATTGGCCACCTAGATTAGGGATTTGGTTATCAATTGCTAGAAAGAGGGACTGCTTCCCGTGTAATTGTCGTAGTTTCGATTTCTCTGAAGCAACTAATGGTCTCGTATCATTAGGGATAACACAACATAGGTTAAATAAACCGAGCTTATGTGTTTATTGCTTAGATTAACCTATTTGCCTGGTTCTCAATGCTGTTGGTGGATTAAATCTAGAGAGCTTATTCTAGGTTGTTCATTAATTAGAATCAATTAAAGAGCTTATTTTAATTGAGTAAATGGTAAGGGTAAATTCGAGTAGCAGAGCTTATTGTTACTTAGGGTTTTTAGTTTCATATGATGAGTGAATTTTATATTGCAATTAGTTAAATGAATTGAACGAGGGTAGAAACTGAACTAGGACTGGAAAGTTATTTATTATTTATTATTTTCTTACTTATTTCGTTTATGTGTTTTTAATTGTTTTCTTTGTTTATTTAGTTATTTAATTCTTGTTAGTTAGTTTATTATCTCTACCCCCGTTTTCTTAGTTTATAAAATACGAATAATCACAAGTTAATCCACACTCCTTGTGGGATTGACCCTTGCTTGCCACTGCTACTAGTTAGTAGAGGAAAGTCGAGGAGCTTTTATAAATATTATTTTTGACGCTTCAACGACGAGCGGTCAGACGAAAATCGAAAGCACCATTAGAAAGAGCAATGAAAGTTGACGTGAAAGCTAAAAATTTTATGAGAAATAACTAGAAACAAGGAGTAGATCTAGGAATCAAAATAATCCATGCATGAAAATAAAAACCAAAATAAAGCATAATAAATACTTAAAATAAAAATGATTAAGGACCCGATCTATGATCAAGGTGTGTCACTCACCAGATTCCATAAACCAAATCACAAATAACAACAAATCTAAGAGCTAAGACAAAATGCATAAATTGAAGAACAAGCATGAAATTGAAGAACAAGGAAGAAATTAAGAAAAGCTTACTTTATTTAAGAAAAAGAATCACAAACTTGATGAAATTACAATCCAAATTAAATCCAAGTGATGGCTTGAATTCTTCTCTAGCTAACAAACCTAAGGAAAAGCTTGAAAATAAAATCTAAAAGCTAGAGAGGATATAGACTCCAAAATCATGAATGAGTTGGGAGAATGAGAGATCGTTCTCTTGAATTCATCTTATATCTATTTATACTAAATCTAATTAAGGGCAAATGGGTCAAATTAGCCTTAAAATCTTGGTTTATTGTGTTTGACCAAAGTTGACCCGAAGACACCTTGCTAGACACTTGGCTCGATGTTTGGCGTGGTTTGGCTTGGCCTAGGGGCGAGATGGCGCAACTTGGTGTCGGTAGGCATGCGGGCGCGCACAGTTGGCACGCGTTGGCGTCAAGGAGCCGGGGCGCGGGCGGTTGGCATGCGTTGGAATCAAGGAGCTGGGGCACGGGAGGTTGGCATGTGTTGGCATCGGCTGGCGTGCGTCAAGTTCCCTAGCGCGAGTCTTGCATGGCTTAGCACGTCTTGGCGACCATTCTAAAAGGTTGTGCCTTTTGGATCTATCTTGTGGCGCGAATTTAGGCACGTCTTGGCGCGGGTCTAAATCACTAAGTCACTTATTCTCTGTTCTTTATTACTTCTAACTTCAAGACCCATCCTTCCAATCGAACTTTATCTTTTTAGAACAACGACCAATCTCAAGTGAGCCCGTTCACCTATGAAATAGGAGTTTTGAACATAAAAACTCAAGAATCACACAAAAATCACTAACATCGTACACAAAAGGCTCAAAACAATAAAATAAGAAAACAATCTAATAACCTAACGAAACTCGACTCAATACCACTATAAACAACACTAAACCCTAATTAAAAACACGATAAAAACACCAAAATCACATGCAAAACAAGGTGGTATGATGAACTCATGGTTGAAGATGATATAATGCACCACCCATCTGACTCAGAAGTTTGTAAACATTTCAACCAAACTCATTCCAGATTTTGCAACCGAAACTCAAAAACATGAGATTGGATCTTTGTAAATATGGTTTGCACCCATTTGTAAGTTTTGATGCACAATATTCCTCATGTTCTGTTATAGTTATATCATACAATTTGTTTCCGTGGATGTGCATGAAAAAACAGTTTATGTTCCTCAGTATTCTTTTATTAGGGCCAAAGAATCCAAAAGAAACACTCGATGTGTTTCTACAACCTCTAATCGCCGAGTTGAATTAGTTGTGGATAGTTGGGGCTCCCTCATACGATATCTCTAAAAAAGTTCAATTGCAAACAACTCTTATCTGGACAATTAGCAATTTACTTGTGTATTCTATGTTGTCCGGTTTGAGTACGGTCGGTCGAACAGCTTGTTCATACTGTATGGAATGCTCTGACACCTTCACTCTTGAGTGCAGCGGGAAGCAATCGTAGTTCGACAATCACCAAAAATTTCTTGAATGTGGTCACCATTTTCAAAAGGATAAACGACGCTTTCAGAAAAGAAGATATGTCGAGACTCCACCGCCGAACATCCATTCAGTGACAAAATTTTTGGTAGAGATAGAAAGATTGGGGCTTTTGAAAGTCACTGATCTAGATGAAACACTCATTAATGTACAAATATCCAAAATGTCTATTTGAAGAATACAAAGCATCTTTTGGGATTTGCTATATTGGAAAAAGAATTTGATTCACCACAATTTAGATGTTATACACATAGAAAAAATATGTTTGACAATATATTCAACACGGTGATTAATGTCAAAGGAAAGACTAAGGACATGTCTAAATCAAAGAAAGAGTTGAATAAGTATTGTAATCGTTCAGAACAAGTGCTAGACGGATCAGGAAAGTATCCTAAATCTTGTTACATACTTGATAAGATGTCAAAAGATGCATTGTGCGAATGGGTTAAAAACCTTCGGTTTCTAGATAGACACGCATCAAACTTGGGGCGTTGCATTGACAAGAAGGAATTGCATTTGATTGGTATGAAAATCCATGATTATCATGTATTCATGCAAAGGTTGATGCCCATAGCCTTTCATGAACCGCTTCATACAAATATTGTGGAAGGCTCTCACAGAATTGAGCTTATTTTTCAAGGATCTCACGTCAACAATCGTTCGCACAAAAGATAAGAGTCGTCTAAAATGTGATATTTTGCTAATTTGTTCCACCTAGAACTGATCTTCCCTCCAAGTTTTTTTGACTCAATATAGCATCTGCCCGTTCATTTTGCATATAAAGAGAGAATTGTTAGCACCTAAGAACAGTGTGAAGAACAACAAGATCGTTGAAGGGTTGATAGAAAATGCATATTTGGTTGAAGATGCATCAACTTTTAGTTCATACTATTTTGAATATCACATGTTAACTAAAAGAATAAACTTGCCTGGAAATTACTACGGTCAGGATGGTGTAGATGGCACTGATGAAGTTCCCTGAGTCTTTAAAAAAATATGGGGAGATATTTGGTACAAAGGGAAATTTTGTTTTGAACAAACCAAAATACAAAGCCGCAAGGATATACATTTTTCTAAATTGTGAAGAGGTCCAAGAATATGTTAGGTACAAATACACTTTTTAATTTTGTAAGTATATATATATATATATATATATATATATATATATATATAAAGAGAGAGTTTGGCAGGAGAGAGAAAGAATTATAGAAAATGAAACTGACGGATATTGGGGCTATATGACCCTAATTTCTTCTTACAATGTTTCCTAATCAAACTTGCATGTTAATCTTTGTTTCATGACTTCAATTTTAGTTGCAATTTAGTGAGAAATGTAATTATAGGTTTGGATATCCAATTACTAAAAAGAAATTTTCAAATAAAGTTTGGTTGTATATTGTTTCTGTAATTCCAATCAATCCCTCTTTTTGTATTCATATTGATTTTGAAAACATGTGACTTTGCAACAAATACCCCAAAAGATTACATCCTATTTTAATAATCTTCAGGATCTTGAGTTTACTTTTCGTAATGCCCGCGGTGTGACATGGGATGTGCAGGTTGACGTAAATGGTGAAAAGGTTCATTTTTTATAAAACTTTTTTTAAAAAAATTATATATTGAAATTGGGACCATTTCTATGAAAATAATTATCAAACGACTCATTCGAAATAAATATTTATGAATTACGTTTTGTTGTTATTTTTCCACTAATGTATCTTTTTACAATAGCCTCGCTTTGGGACTGCCTGGCATCAGTTCGAATCCGATAATCATATTGTTGAGGATTTCACAATTGTGTTTATAAACAATGAAGATCATATTTTTGATGTCCTAGTTTTTGATGGAAAGGGTGTTGCGAGTATGGTTCACAATAGTATTAATCCAAATAATGATTTGGTTGAACCTAGCTTTGAAGTTAAAATAAATAAAACACACCTCAGTCGTGGCCGAATTGTAAGCATCGTCTTCATTCTTTTATCGTTTAGTGCAAAAAAAAATAATATAATTGTTGTGAGTGTGATTTGCTTTTTGTTATTATAAATAGGCTATACCGAAGGCTTTTTGGATGTCAATCATTGTTGCATCAAATCTCAATAACGAAATCAAGGCTAATGTTAGATACAATGATAGGCGTTGGATTGTTGATACAAGTACCCATTCCGACGATCGTCGCTTCATGCAAAATGGCTGCAACCAGTTTATTGAACATTTGAAGTTGTTGTTAGATTCCAAGATAGTATTCAAAATGCTATATTTTCCCGGTTGGTTTTTAATGTTGAACTCATTGCATAACTTTGTAACTTTCATGAAAATTAATGAATTAATAATTGATTTTCAAACAATAATTTATTGATTTGCATAATTATACTTTTTAATGTTGTTTGCAAACAATATAGTAAATTAATAATTGATTTCATTGGTATAAATCAACACCTAATGTGAAGATTTTTTTATATATAGAGAGAGTCCACAATATATATTAAACTATATACTCAAAATAATTATAATTATCAAACTTCAATAGATATCAATCAATTACTTCAACTAACAAAGATATGTATTATCCCTTAAATCTTACAAAATTCATTAGTTTTTCTAGAGTAATAAACAATGATAATTTAAAAAACATAAAAACTACTTGGTAAAATAATATAAAGATATATATGTATTTTAACTTTGTAAATTATTATTTTGTCCCACATTCGTTATCTATAAAAATATAAGTCAACTATGTATTTTGAAGTTATAAAGATAATTTTGATTATTTCTTAATTGTAAAGAATGTGGGATATGTAAATACTCATAATCATATATGTATATTTTTTAATTGGAATCTTAGAAACAAGTCAAAAAATGATTTTTTTTTCATAAAATTATTATTTATTATATAGAGTATTCAAATTTCAGAACTATCATTACGGGTATTGCACATAATAATATATTATTTATCCAATCTCATGGAAATACTCATAATCATATACATGTATATTTTAATTATCTTGAAGCAATTTCTAAAGAATATAATTCCATATTTATTTCCATGAACATATCCCTAAAATATTATAACATTCATTAATGTTTGAATAAAGTAAATATTAATTGAAATGAATATTTTTATAATAAAAATCATTCATATATATTTTTTCGATATTTTTTATATTACCCATAATTTAGCTATAATAAAATATATTTTGATTCCAAACAAGTATTTTAAAGTATTTGTCCCTAAATATTATGATAGTATATAAAATTACACAAGAAATATCCTGAAGCTCGAAATTTGTTGTATAGTGAGTTTCCTCAGTATTTTGCTTGGAACTCAAAAAAAAATGAGTGGACCCATAGGAAACAAAGACTGCAAATTGCTCGGTTATATTATGTTATCCCAGGTTCCGGTGATACCTATTATGCTAGGTGTCTCCTCAATGTTGTTTTAGGAGTATAATGTCACGATGACTTAAAAAAAAAGTGAACGGAAAGCAACACGATACATATCGTGATGCGTGCTACTCATTTGGGCTACTAGATGATGATAAGGAATATATCAATGAAATCGAAGAATCAAGTTATTAGGGATCTGCACATTCTTTTAGGTCCTTATTCATGACATTGCTTGCGTCCAAATATATATCTCGACTGGAAAAAGTATGGGAAAAATGTTGAAAATATTTATCAGATGATATTTTACACAAACAACAAAAGTTGAGAAATAACAAATGTATTAATTAATAAAATTCAATTATATCCATGGTTTTTTGATAGTGTTCTTTTATATATATTTTCATATAAATTAGTGAAAGTACAATTATTTTTAAATTTTATTTCTACAGATTTGCAAATGAGTGATGCTGAAATTCAAAACCTTGTTTTAATGGAAGTAGACAAGTTGTTGCAGAGTATAGAGAAGATCTTAAAGGAATTTCCTCCAATGCCAATTTCAATTGAGGTCGACTCTAATATTTCTTTTAATAAATTTATTGCTGAGGAATTGGACTATGACAGTGATGCCCTCATCGAAAAACACGCGAATTTATTTCAAAATCTCAATAAAGATAAAAAACATGTGTATGATGAGGTCATAAAATCCGTTTCTTCAACAAAGGGGGGCTTATTCTTTGTTTATGGATATGGAGGAATTGGAAAAACTTTTATTTGGAGGACTATTTCTGCAGCAGTAAGAACTAATGGTGGGACTGTATTAAATGTGGCATCTAGTGGAATAGCTTCTCTTCTTCTTCCAAAAGGAAGAACCGGTCATTGTAGGTTTAAAGTTCCATTCAACCTCCATGAAGAATCATCGTGTGGGATTTTCCAGGGGACCCCCCTTGCGGAATTAATGGTGCATGCACAACTGATAATTTGGGATGAATCTCCGATGATGCACAAACATTGTTTTGAATCATTAAACAAAATATTAAAAGATATTATGGGATTCAAGAATCTAAATTCTAGAGATATTCCGTTCGGAGGTAAAATTATAGTACTTGGTGGAGATTTTCACCAAATTCTTCCGGTGATCCCTAAAGTTACTAGGCCAGACATAGTACATGAAACCATCAATTCTTTCTACTTATGGAGACATTGTAAGGTTTGGAGATTGACAAAGAATATGAGGCTTAAAAATTTCAGCTCAGAGCCCGATTCGATTGAATTTAAAGAGTTTTCTCAATAGATAAATAGCATTGGAGATGGTACGGTTGGAGGATCAAATGATGGCATCGTTGAAATCGACATCCCAGAGGATTTATTGTTATTAGATGATGGTGACCCTATTGCATCAATTGTGGCCATCACTTATCCACAATATGGAATGAATGCTGAATATTTTGTTTATTTGGAGGGACGAGCTATTCTTGCACCAACACTTGATGTAGTCAACTTAATCAATGAGTATGACTTCATTGAATTAAGGGGAATGTAAGATATTTATGAGCTCAGATAGTGCGTGCAAATCTGATGCAAATGTTGACATTTTGCAAGATGTCCACTCACCCGAGTTTTTAAATACAATCAAGTGTTATGGGTTGCCAAATCATGAGCTACGATTGAAAGTTGGTACTGCAATCATGTTGTTGAGAAATACTGACCATTCATTTGGTTTGTGCAATGCAACTAGATTGGTAGTTACGAAGCTGGATAATCATGTTTTGGAGGCAACGATTCTCCAAGGAAGTAACGCAGGTGAATTAGTACTCATCCCACGAATGACCGTAAAACCATAGGATCCTAGGTTGCCGTTTAAGTTTCAACGAAGGCAATTTTATATTATTCTGTCATATGCAATGACAATTAATAAAAATCAAGGCCAATCTCTATCTCACGTTGGACTTTTCTTAAAAAAACCTATTTTTAGTCATGGTCAATTGTATGTTACTATATCAAGGGTGACCAACCGAAAAGGTTTAAAAATCTTGATTTGCGATGATGAAAATAAACGTAGAAAATAATTTACGAATGTTGTGTACAAGGAAGTATTTCATAATTTGTAAATTACAATTTTCTGATTAATAATAGTTTTGCTAATCATGTTCTATATAATATTTAATTCTTCATTTTTTAATTTATTATTTTAATCTTTATCTTATTATACTTTTGTTTAAATTATTATAACCACTTATTTATTATATTATCAACATGAGAATAATATTAAATATTTGATAAATTAAATCTTAAAATTATTCCCCCGTGCATCGCACGGGTGTAATACTAGTTTATATATAATGTACTAATAATTTTTTACTCATTTTTGTAACAAATGATGTAGTATTTACACAAAGAGAATTCAACATCTCCAACCAAACATTACAGATCATAGGCTCAATGAAAAACTGGAAAATGAATTTGCCATTTGGTTCAAACATTATGTAAGTTGTTCAATCCCGAGATGCATATCATTTAACTACCGTATGTGTTTATCTAGTATATTTCCTAAATTCAAAATGATATTTCAATGTTATAGGCTAAATATAATTTAAACAATGTGATCGACGTGAACGGTGGGATCCTAGAAGAGGGTCCATGATGATGTGTGAAAATGTATAATAGATGTAAAATAAATGATTATAGGTTTCACACAATTGAGCACGGATCTAACAAATTAACATCAAGCAATGGGGTTTGCATTAAAGGATCAAATTATGGGGCAATCGAGTATGATTATAATGGTTGTCTCATAGAAATTGTGCAACTCGAATACACTGGGTGAATAGAGAAAAACACACCATTGTTCAAGTGCGATTGGCTTGACCCAATTCCTATAGGCACAAAAGTTCATCCACATTATAAGCTTGTCAATATCAATCATAAGTGTAGATTCAATCGATATGAACCTTTTGTACTTGCTGCCTAGGCTGTACAAGTATACTATAGTGTGTACCCAAGTTTGAATCGAGACAAGTTGGACTGGTGGTCAACGTGTAAAATCAAGGCGAGATCAAATGTTGAGTTCATCGAGCTTCTACCAGAGTAATCATTTTAAGAGAAAGCTGTAGATACGCGCAATCCAATACAATTGGATGATGTCGATTTCCAGTTGCACGAACCCATTGACAATGACCTGGATGAACTTAGTGACAAGGTAGATGATGATACAAAAGAAGAGTTACTCATCGATCAAGACACAGACGAAGATGAGTTTGGTGATAACTTCAATAGTAAAAGATTCAGTTCAGATGATTAGTTTAAAAGGAAGTCGTTATGGTTGAAGTATGTGTAAAATGTTCATATTGTAAAACATTCTTATTTTAGCTAATTGATTTATATTTGGATCTATTAAGATGGTTGATATATATTGATATTTTATAAAATGCTCGTATTATGTTTATTTTTATCAGAAGACGAGGGGTCATGGATGCGGGTCCAGTCTAGGTCGATCAGATATGCAGTCAACTAATTGTTTAGATAGTTTTGATGATGATTATGTAGGCCGTGTACTGATCATTCAGCACTGACACCGTCCGATGTGGGGAAATCCCGACAGCCCTTGGGCCCACTAGAGCGGCGATACCTTATTTATATCATTAGAAAGAAGTAAGTAAGTTAATAATTATAATCATTATTATTATTAAATAATATTTATAACCACAAACATAATTACAGGCTACATATTAGGGAGGTCAGACTGACCAACATATTAGAGGTCATGGAGGAGCTTCATCATGTCGGGTGGCAGTATAAGACGGTCCCTAAGCATATTCGTTGATTGTGGTGGGACATGTTTCTGGTAACTAATTTATTTGTGTCTAAATTTATTAATCATTAATGTAACTTGAGAATCATATATCAATTGAATTGTAATTATTATTTTGTTCTTTAGAATTGTTGTTATTGGTACACGGAGTTGTATAGTCCACAAGCTATACAGGTGGCATTTTTCTATACGATGTGGGACAAGTATGGGAAGCGGCTTAATGAGTATAAGCAGTTTTGTGATCAGACTGGGTAGGCGCCAAGGATTGTTGACGAGGGGGTATAGAGGTAAATGATTTTCTTATGACTTTTTTATTAAATCACAAATTTTTAATATTACAAATGATTTAAATTGTATATATCATGCATATCAATTAGAGCATGAAATGTAAAGTGGGATAAGACCGAGAACAAGAAGGGGTCCGAACAGTGCAGCGCCAATAGGCAAAGCAAGACTGTTTGTCCGGGTACTGGGATGTCGAAACACACTAGGGGATCTAGATCTATGATTGATTATTCTTATGACATTGTAAGTAACTTTAAATCATCATACATTGTTTATTTGTTTATATGTTAATTATCAAATAATTTCATTGGATATAAGAGCGAGAGACAGGCAAGACGGCCACTACGTACCAGGTTTTTGTACATACACACAAGAATAACGATGACACGTGGGTCGATACAAGATCTGGTAATACTTGTTAGTCTTTTTTTATGTTATAACTTGTTTTTTGGTTGTAATGTAGAATTTACAAATGGCTTGTATTTCAGGCGGAGTACGAGCAATGTCTGGATGAGGCACGTGCTTCTTCAAAAGATCTAGATAATGAGGTTGACTCTAACCTTGTTTATCTGGACATCGTCGGGTCGAGTAAGGGCCGACATTACAACACCGGCTGGTTCGGGACGTTGGTGGCTGCTACTAAGGGTTTTACAGGCAGCGGTTCTTCCTCCTCCCAACACGACAGGACTCGGGTGAGGAGAGTCGAGGCGCAGCTCCATATGTAGAGGAAGGAGCTAGAAGCCACAAGACAAGTTTAAAAAGCGATGGAGCAGAAGTACAATGATTCTAAGTTATTATGTGAGCAGCAATGTAGGAGCAGCAATAATATCAGGCAAAGATGAACGCATAGATGGCCAAGTTGTTAGCTCGATTATAGCATTACCCACCACAGCCTCCCTCGTCATATGTTCTTATAAACTTTTGATATTTCTAACATTTTTGTTGAACAAATTGGATCATTGTAAATTTTATAAAATTTATATAATTAGTTAATTTATTTTCTTTTTTATTAATGAATTTTTTAATGTTTTGTTTTTAGTTTGTGAATTTTATGGGGTATTTTAAATTAAAATAGGGATTAATAATAATAATTAAAAAATTATTTAAAAAAAATGATGGGTGTACAACCCTCGGAAGAACCGAGGACAATAATGCTCTCAGAAAAAATGATGGTAATGAGACCCTCAGAAAAACCGAGGGTATTAGTGCACTTGGTTTTTTTGAGGGCATTTCTCCCCTCAGCTTTTCTAAGGGTATACTACCTCGGGTTTTACAAGGTCTATAATGCCTTCGATTTTCTGAGGGCTATCAGATTCAAATCTTTGGAATTTACAAAAAATCAAATCTTTGGTAATCCCCTTAGAAAGTTTACCAAGGGCACATTTCCCCTCGGTAAATCTTACCGAAGAGGGTTTTACCGAGGAAAAATTATCCTCGGTATTCCCCTTGGTAAAGTGATTATCGAGGGGATTTTTGTCATTACCGAGGGATTTTTTCCTTGGTGTAACTCTATTTTTTTTTTAGTGTTTGGTATCTTCTCTTTTTTCTCGCATTGTCAAGATTGAGGGGGGTTTTAAACATCATTATAACTCATGTATAGTAAAACTGAAAATTGTTTATACATATTATTTTGATTTCTTCTATCATCATATATAATAATCGCAGTTTTCTGAAAAAAACATGAACTAACAAATTTTCATAGTCTAGTAAGATATGTAGTAGTTTTTGAGGAAACACAACCATATTTCAATTTGTTTTAGTTGAATATGATATGTTCCTATATCATACTATGAGATCAGAAATTCATATTGAATAATTAATTTTTAATTTATGTTATTTAATTTTTTACATAGTTTTATTTATTTTATCATGTATTTTAACAATATCAGCTCAAGTTATTTCTCCTGGAGTACAACTAAGTATAATGTTCCGAAGGATATTTATACTTGTTCTTATTTTATGTGTAATTCAATATTCTTGAAAAATATTTATATATTTTTTTATTTATTTAAATAAGCGTGCTCTTGAAGTAGTGCATATTATGATATATGACACTTATCCTTGAAGGAAGTATAATACTTATGTCCTGATGACATTAATTATTTTTTTGTTTGTTTGGATTTTTTATTGCACATTTGCACAAAAATGGCTAATTTCATCACAATTGAGTTTCTTGCATTTGATTTATTTGGAAAAAAAACTATTTATCATGGACTCCTGATGTTGAGGTTCACTTTATCTCAAAGGGTTTGGGGGAGACAATAAAGATGGAAATGAGGAATCCCAACAAGATCGTGTTAAGGCATTAATTTTCCTTTGTCATCATCTTCATGATGGAAGGTTGAGTATCACACTGTAAAAGATCTAACAGAGAGATTTATGTGCAATCTGACTCGGATTCTTTTTACGGTGTTTATGTGCCCTACAAAACTTTCATAAAGAAGACTAAGAGGCTACTTGGTTGAGAGGATTTGAAGAGCTGATATGTTATTCACCTCCAATCAACTCCTTTAGTCTACTTAGTAATCAAACCAACTTCTAATAGTTGATTAGGGTCTAAAAAGCTCCTGTTGGGAAAAAGTTTATAATCAGCTGATACCTGATTGAAAGGAATACCTTTTTTTAATCATATTCTTTTATTTAGAAAAAAAACTTTTATATATTACCGTGTTATCTTAAAGTTTCACAAAAATATTGTTTTTAGACATAAGACTTTTTTATTTGTTATTACACTTGTTTTGTTATCGTTTGTTTTACTTATTTTTCTTATTTCTTTTTATTGTATTTATTTATTTTTTGAAAACACTTTTATTTATTATTATAACTATTTATTATTTTTTTTATATAACACAAAGAATAATTGAAATATGGGTCAAACGATTCGACTGAGTTTTTGTTGGCCTAGTCTCGATCGACTTGTAAAACGATCTTCTTGGGTGACTCGCCCCGGGTTTGCTCTAGGTTAATCAGTTGAGCCGGGCATGAAAATAATGTTTTTCTTGAAATATACTGCAGAAAATGATGATGTGATTAGGAATTGGCTTTAACCCAAATTGTATAAGACCTTCTCGGGCAACCAGACCCGAGGCCAAATCCCTTGAGTGCATGAGTGTAAGATTTTTCATGTTTAGACAAGATATTTTATGTGTATTGATACTACATCAGAAATCGACTCGACTATATATGGTAACAAAGTAACAAAAAGGGTAGAAGGGTTTAGGTCCGGTCAGAAATGGTAATGTAGTTTTATATGGTTATGGGGACCCGACAGGCCGATAACATCCACCACATTTGTTAATAGTGTTAACTATTAGTGGTGACATGTCTCGTAGAGAGTATTTCGGGGTACATGTGGCAGCTTGTGGTATCCCCTATGCTGAGGTGTCAAGTTGTGGGATCTATTTTGGGATAAGGCTAATTTTTTTATGAGGTATAAATAATATTTTTTTTATCTATTTTAGTTAGTTTCACAAAACGTAGGGGGTTCATCCTCTTGAGCGCCGCTCTCCTTTTTTTTTTCATTTCTGCTTTCATCCGTCGAACAGATCATCAATGATGATATCTGTGTTTTTTTATTATTGTTTCGTTTTATACAAGATCTAGAAAAATGATTTCAAAATTTTCA
Source organism: Phtheirospermum japonicum (assembly GCA_014905375.1). Taxonomy (NCBI): domain Eukaryota; kingdom Viridiplantae; phylum Streptophyta; class Magnoliopsida; order Lamiales; family Orobanchaceae; genus Phtheirospermum; species Phtheirospermum japonicum. Next base: position 1,206,423 of record BMAC01000294.1, on the reverse strand, counting down.
TAATTCTATGAGATCTTGGATTCCATGTAATTCTATTTGTGTTTCCATATTCAATTTAAAATTTTTCTATTTGTGTTTCCATATTGGTAATCAATTTTTTTCCTCTGTCTAATGGATTGAAAATTTTCATAATTTTACGAGATCTGAAATTGATTTTTGGAACTAATGATTCTTTTTTCTTTCTTCGATTGATTTATGGGATTGATTATTCTTTTTCTGATATTACTTTATGGGATTGATTGATATTTGCAAATCTCAACTCTAATCTTCATTGGGGATTCCTTTTTTTTTTTTTTCTCAATATACTTTTCCAAATATAGGGTTATCACTGTTTTTTATTTTTATCAAATATGGCGTGAAGCAAAACTTAGGAATTATATGTAATAAGATACAGTATGTTCATTTCAGAAGTCAAATTGGTAAGTTCTTAGGTATTTCACATGTTCAATGTTAAGCATATAATCTGCAAAATTTTCAAAGAGAAACATCTCAAATAAGATTAAAATGGTGGAGAGAGTCAAGATGTTGTGCTATTCAAACTGGGATGCAACTTACATATGGAATGATCACTTTTCAAGTAATGGGTCATGGATTTAAGGTTAGCACTTACATTATTATTTGCGTTCTTTATAAATTTTTTTCCTTATTTGCTATTGAAATTATCATTATATTTATGTATGATATATAAAATTGAGGGAGAGAAAATGGTGGGTATGAGATCAATGATTTGATTGGCTTGAATGATTTATTAGGATAGAACTTGAAATGTGAGAAATACACCAAAAATACAAAACTTAATTTAAATATTTTTGAGTTTCTACAAATTCAAAGCTCAAGTTGAACATTGCTTAATGGTGGTGACATAAGTTTAGTTTACAAGTTTTGGAGGTACGTGGAGTGATGTGGACCAAAATGTTCACACGTAATATTATGTGATGTATATGGGTACTTGTGGAAGGCGACCTCATTTCCTGGAGAGGGTGTGCCTCTGGGCAGTGAGCGAGTTGGATGTCGTTCTTTGGAAGCGGGCTGATTTGCTAGGAGTAGCGACCTGTAGTATGGGGATGAGTTCTCATATAGAGTCGTCATCTCTTGTGGTTTGGGCTGAGTACTTGAGCCTGTTTGAGGTTTGATATGTGTGGATTTTTATGGGCCTAGTGGGCTGTACGCCCAGGTTTTTGTCTTGATAATTTATTGAGAGATTTGTTATGTATTAGAACTTAACATGCGGAGAGAGTCCTAATTGAAAGTCGGTTATAGAGTTATATTATGAATGGAATCATGGTTATAGAAGGTAACCCTAGATTGAGGGAGATCTTCAATATCTTTATATAAAGGGGCGTGTGCCTCTCATTATTTTTCTAAGTCGATATTGCTTTATCGCATTATTATTTATATTGAAGAAAAGTGTTGAGTGTTTGTTTTTCGCTTATTAACTTAAGAGTCGTAGGGCCTTAACGGGCTCGAGATCCGGCTCGTCTGAGGCGCTGTTTTGCAGGACCAGCGAGGTCGCCAGGAGATTTGTAGAGGGCTTGGTAAGTCGCTGTGACGTGTTTTGAAGCAGTTTCAGGTCGCTGATCTCAATTTTGAGGTTAGTACCCCCTTTATTTGGTGGTTCAACTTTTTGGACTTATCAAGTGGAGGTTGAAAATTCAGGGGCATTTCTTTTGTACCCTTTTTAGTACCGTCATCTTCATTTGAAGCCTCTGAGATGATGGGTTTAAATTTTGTTAATAATTAGAATTTTTCTAATTAAAGTTTATAAATTAGATTTATTCTAATTAAATGGTACGGCGATAATTCATGTTAATGAATTGTATAGGATTATTCTACGTGTCGTGTAGATAATCGTAGCATTTTGAATTTCTCAAATCCATTTATTGGTGAGTGAGAAATGATGCTTGAAAGTTGAACGGTTTGCTTTAATGCTTTATCGGTTATCCCACATTGAATGTTAGTCAACGTGGAAGAGAGTTTAAAAATGATTACATTTCTTTAATGTACATCGAGTGGGCCAGAGAGTTTTGTGGGCTTTGTGTAAACGAAGTTCACGCGGGCTCTTGGACTTGGGTTCGCCAGTCCGCCTTCGGCGTAGCCGAGCGGAGCCGAGCTGATCCGAGCCCGAGCCGGTCCCGAACCCGGACCCGGACCTGGGTCCTGGGCCCTGGGCCTTGGACTTGGGTCTTGGGTCTTGGGTCTTGGGCAATTGGTCCTTATTGGGTGGTCCGATTGAGTTGGTCCGCATGGGGTTCTGGCTCAACCCTGGTTTCATTTTTGAACCTTCACGCACCTGACCGTTACGTAACGGCTGGCTCTTGACCAGTCAGACGGTTTCAACTTTTGAATTTCAAACAGCAGACGTATCTGCACGCTGAACTCGTCCAGGTTCATGTCAGATAAAACTGACTGTTTGAACGCCATTAAGGTCGTCTTA
>BMAC01000294.1:1173443-1199427 GCA_014905375.1 Phtheirospermum japonicum | reverse complement strand
CGCCAGGAGATTTGTAGAGGGCTTGGTAAGTCGCTGTGACGTGTTTTGAAGCAGTTTCAGGTCGCTGATCTCAATTTTGAGGTTAGTACCCCCTTTATTTGGTGGTTCAACTTTTTGGACTTATCAAGTGGAGGTTGAAAATTCAGGGGCATTTCTTTTGTACCCTTTTTAGTACCGTCATCTTCATTTGAAGCCTCTGAGATGATGGGTTTAAATTTTGTTAATAATTAGAATTTTTCTAATTAAAGTTTATAAATTAGATTTATTCTAATTAAATGGTACGGCGATAATTCATGTTAATGAATTGTATAGGATTATTCTACGTGTCGTGTAGATAATCGTAGCATTTTGAATTTCTCAAATCCATTTATTGGTGAGTGAGAAATGATGCTTGAAAGTTGAACGGTTTGCTTTAATGCTTTATCGGTTATCCCACATTGAATGTTAGTCAACGTGGAAGAGAGTTTAAAAATGATTACATTTCTTTAATGTACATCGAGTGGGCCAGAGAGTTTTGTGGGCTTTGTGTAAACGAAGTTCACGCGGGCTCTTGGACTTGGGTTCGCCAGTCCGCCTTCGGCGTAGCCGAGCGGAGCCGAGCTGATCCGAGCCCGAGCCCGGTCCCGAACCCGGACCCGGACCTGGGTCCTGGGCCCTGGGCCTTGGACTTGGGTCTTGGGTCTTGGGTCTTGGGCAATTGGTCCTTATTGGGTGGTCCGATTGAGTTGGTCCGCATGGGGTTCTGGCTCAACCCTGGTTTCATTTTTGAACCTTCACGCACCTGACCGTTACGTAACGGCTGGCTCTTGACCAGTCAGACGGTTTCAACTTTTGAATTTCAAACAGCAGACGTATCTGCACGCTGAACTCGTCCAGGTTCATGTCAGATAAAACTGACTGTTTGAACGTCATTAAGGTCGTCTTAATTGGCAGCTGCTGTAACCCTAATTTGAACCCCTATATAAGGGTGAGACTCCTGCATTCCCCAGCCACTTTCCATACGCATAAACACCTGAACATTTGGAACAACAAACATACTCATATTCTGCATTTCATTTTCAAGGCTCAGTTCATTTTCTTTCAGTTCGYCGGAACCCTGATATTCACGGTGCTGTGATATTACGGGACGAAGTCGTTTTATCTTTGGAGACGAATAGCCAAAACCGAAGGGCACTACCGGGGCTATTTCGTCTTGCGGACAGAGTGCTTACTCGACTCGACAATATTTATTTTTCTGGTTTTATATTTCTTTTTCCAGTTTTTGTGCTCGGATATTTGTAACTATTCCAACAAATTTTGTTTAATTTTTTTGATGGTTTGGTATTCACTTAAGTACGTTGGTTGTAATAATCTTATTTTTTTTCCTTATATTTTGGTATATTGGGTATTTCTCTAAGCAATTTTCTTTAATTTTAATTTTTTTTTTCATTTTCGTTTCCGCGATGTGAAGTGTTATAAAGGACCTCGAATATCAATCCTTTAAAATGACCGAACTTTGAATTATCTGTGGGTTAGATTTTATATCTGCAAGCATGTGTTACATTATGTGCACCTTTTCATTGTGTAGATTATCTGCAATTGCATAATTTAATGTTTACTCAACATGAGTACTCAAGATGCAGATATCTTGCATTTTTTTTCTGAATTTATACCTTGATTATGCTTATTCTTTATTTGATTGCAAAATGCAGCCGGGATTACTTTGTTCTAACTTTGGCATGTTTTCTTTATTCTGCAGACCTATCTGAGTATTCGGGTTTTTAGGTTCTATTAAGTGCACTAAATGCTCGGTGGAAACAACTTTTAAGTTAGATCCTCAAAACTCGGATTATGTTGTTGAGTCTACAAGGAATTTCGAATCTTGCCGTACAGGGGATGAAGTTAACTCTCTTTTCTTTTCATGTCTCTCTTAGTGTTTTTCACGTTTTTTGTTGATTCATATTTTTTTTCTTTATTATCAAGAATTGGAGGAAGAGAAGAAGGAAAGGGCTGCTAACGACATGGGAGATGCCATGAAATTACTGGAGAATAAACTTTGGATTCTAAGAGAGAAATGGATATACTTGCTGCTTTTGATGAAATGAAATCGATGAAGGTGATTATTCATTTTCTTAGTGTGTTCTTTTGTCATATTTTATTCCAGCAATCAATATTTATATATGTATGACTCTGCGATATTAATGTAATCTTTCTCTTCCATATCTATAGTCGAGACAGACAACAGTGAGTAGATGTTATGCTGGAAGCTCTGCAAAGTTCAAATGACCAGAAAATAACGTTAAGATTTTTATTAATGATATACACTCCACAATTGGTATTAATTCGTGAAGATTAAATAGATCTAAGAAAATTTCCAGCTCAAAGTATGTGAGATAGTTGATTTTTTCCCCAATCATTTATCTAATTTATTTCTTTATATGATCCAATAGATAAATGTTTTATCCCAAATACTCTAATAAAAATATTAACTTCCCATATAGTCAATTATCTTTCTATTTAATCTAAACTACTACATAACAAATATACTTTACCCTTATTAATGATTTTTTTTCCTTTTAATTTTCTTTTTCTTTATTCAACATTTAATATAACCAAATTTCATACTATTACATGATATTTTCATATCATTTTCATCAACCGGTAACGACGAATTTTATACTACACTGTGCATTTTCATATTACAGTCGGAATTCCATACTACTAATTTTTATAATCTTAATCATTATAGGAAAAACATCACAATACGCCGTGATATTTCATACTATATTATGTAATTATTTTATGAAATATGTCACACTAAAATACAACATTATTTTTCACAATTTTATATTTTTAAATTTCAATTTCACGATATATATGAAATTCAAACTGGTATTGTGAATTTTCATACTAAAATTTCACAAAATCCATAAAATCTCTTACTATTATATTTTAAATTCATCCTACTATTATTAAATTACATACTATTATATTTTAAAATTCATACTACTATTATCAAATTCATAACTCTACTAAAATTCAAGAAGTTAATAAAAATACTATAAAATTTTAAAATTAATAATACTATTATCAAATTACATATACTAACCCTACCAGATTACAAACTACATTATGCAAAAAAATTTCAAAAAATTTTAGATTAGACTGTCAAGTTTTATATTAAATTGCACGAGATAATTTCATACTACACAATATCTTCAAAACAAAAATACATACTGCAACGAGCATAATTTCATACTACTCATTACACATGAAGCAAAGAATTCCATACTCCATTATTATTATTATTATTATTATTATTATTATTATTATTACTATTATTTTTTTATTATTATTAATTTTTTTATTATTATTAGTTTTCTAGGTGTAGGGGTAGTTTTGATAATTTAAATTGTAATTTTGATTAAATGGGGTAGATTTGACTAAATGGGATAAAAAAGAATTCATTAGAGTATTTGTCGATTAATGATAATGGGAGTGTAGTAAATGGGAATTTCCCCTTATTTATTAGTATTATTGGTCGATCTAATTTTAGTTGGAGTAAATAATCATAGCGCAATAATTTGTTACTTTATCTTAGTTTTTATAATTTTTCTACTTTCCATTTTCCAAAATGTTTTGGCCATTTTTTTTTGTTTGTTTGTTTACAGTTAGATTGTGTTTCTCGTGACTATTATAATGATCTTTGACAAACACTTGTGTTAGGCCAGATTAACGGGTCATGACCCGTTAGGTCATCTGATCCGATACTATAATATATTAGTGTTGTGCTGTGATGTATTAGTTTTCTACTGTAAAGTATTAGTTTTCATAAATCTCTGACCCGTACTATGATATATTGGTTTTTGTACTGTAATGTTTTGTACCATGATGTATTGATTTTTTATTATAATGTATTGATTTTTATATTATAATGTATTGATGTTAAATTTTGGCTTAATGGATGATTCGTTAGTCCGGCCTAACAAGAGTGTTGCCCATGATCTTTTGTTCTTTATCTATTTTTAGGCAAACACTTTTATTAGACCAGATTAACGGGTCATGACCCGTTAGGCCATGTGACCCGATATTATAATGTATTCATTTTTGTACTATAATGTATTGATTTTTGTACTGTAAAGTATTAGTTTTCATAAATCTCTGACCCATGCTATGATGTATTGGTTTTTTACTGTAATATTTTGTACTATGATGTATTGGTTTTTTATTATAATATATTGGTTTTTGCACTATAATGTATTGGTGTGAAATTTTGGCCTAACGGATGATCGTTAGTCCGCCCTAACAAGAGTGTTGCCCCTATTTCTAACCTATTCACTAATATTTAGTTTTTCCATGTTTGTTTCGGAAACTGGTCACTTACCTGTTGGTCTCTCTCCACACCTCCACACACACACACACACATCTACGTATAAGAAAATTCAAATATAATATATATATATATATATATATATATATATATATATATATATTTCAATTGTTTTTATTTGTTCATTCTTTTAAAAATATTCTTTGAAGTATGTATTTTACAAATTGAAAATTGCTTATTTTTTCCATTTTTTTATTATCTTGCTATATTCATTTTTATCTATTGTTTTTTTTTCTTTGTTCTCATCATAATTTTGCCTTTATCATTTGTTTCAGGATCGTGAACTTGTTTACTTTGTTATTGGAAAATATATTACAAAATCATTTTAATTGTACTTAAGTATTATATTCCATCTTCGTAATGAACTTCATATATTTTAACAGCGTAACGTAACTTAAGGGAATAAGATATTTAGTCTTTGATTACCTCCTACAAATTAAGCAGTGTATATTTATTTATTTACCTTACATAATTTTCAGAACTTAAATTTATTGTACATCCTCATGTAAAACCAATATCAAGAAATACAAGAATATTTACTTTACATGGTATCAGCCTAATTACAACTTCGCAGGGGGCCTCAGGCCCTACTTAGTTGACTGACAATGACAAAGGCTTGCGAAACTAAGTAGCGCCCTTTCCTTTTTGAATAACCCATTCTCAAACTCTTTCATAAGTCAAGTAGGCAAACCTATAGGTCCTTAGTAGCGTTGACAAAGAAGAAAAGAGCCGGTTAAAAGACAGCGAATTTTTTTCTTTCTATCTTTCTATTATTATTATTTAGATAGAAAGAAAATAATAAGAATAGAAAGATCTCTTTTTTATGACTTCTACTTATCGATCCCGGCCCAGAAAAGTGACCGACCAGGGCCCTATTGATGAATGAAAGAAAGGAAACCCTGATCTCTTTTTCCTCCTTCCCTGCGTATCCAAAACGCTGATAATAGCTTCATCTTCCTCCTCAGATTCTCTGTCATATGCAACCTTAATTCATATGCTCACCATTAAGCCTAAAACAAATCATTATTTACTTTGGCGTAGCCAATTTTCTCCTCTCCTCATCGGTTAGGGTCTCATCAAATTATTGATGGCTCTTCTCCCGCACCGGCTCCTGAACTTTTGATTGAGGGCACGCCATCTCCAAATCCCGAATACCTTTCATGGCGTATTGTGGATCAACACCTTATCTCTCTCCTTTTTTATTCCCTAACTGAAGAGTCTATGTCCGTGGTGGTTGGCTGGGCCACCACGTAGGACGTATAGCTCGCGCTAGAAAAGGCTTTCAGCCATCAGTCGAAGGCGCCAGAATTTAGCCTCCGAGGACAGCTGCAAAATCTGCATAAGGGCGATAAATCGTTGGTAGATTTTGGCCGTGAGTTCAAACTAATTTGAGATCAATTATCTGCAATTGGAATTAATATCGACGACTCTGACAAAATTCACCTTTTCATGAAAGGGTTGGGCTCCACTTTTTCCAGCTTCTCAGCAACCCATATGGAAATGTCGCCCTCTTTCTCCGATACCTTGAACAACTCCGAGGCTTGGGACATGTTTTAGCAAACTCTTGACCCCACGCCAACCTCCCAGGCTGCCTTTATCGTTCATACGGATTTTCAGCCCTCTTCTCGATCGTTTGCTGGAGGTCGTGGTGGCCAACAACTCTTTTTAGGGCGTGGTTTTGGAGGCCATGGCGGTCATCCACCTTCCGAAGGACGAGGGCAGAAGCCCGACAGTCGGTGCTCTTGGCAAAAACGTCCACCTCATTGCCAAATCTATCAGGTAAATGGTCATTATGCGAATGCTTGCCTTGATCATTTTAATCAAACTATTGCTCCATCCGCAAATATTGCCAAGGCATTCTCAGCTGCGTGTAAGATATCAAATCCCCCTATTTTTGATTGGTACTTGGATACGGGAGCTTCGGCGCACATTACGCCCTCTTCCCATCACTTGGACACTTCCTTACCCTACACAAGTTTGGATTCTGTTATCATCGGTAATGGTGCATTATTATCTATAACTGGAACTGGCTCATGTCAATTGAATGTTTTCATTAAATTATTGGATGTTTTGGTTTTTTCGGGCCTGACTAAAAATTTATTATCTGTGAGCAAATTAACTACTGATCTCCTTATTGATGTTGTGTTTACTATTGATTGTTTTACGGTTCAACATCAGGTAACTCGGGATATTCTAGCTCAGGGCAGACTTAAGAATGGTCTTTATATATTGAATGATGTTCAGACAACCTTGATCGTTGTTCGTCGGCCTAAAGCTTCATTTGAATTACGGAACTCTCGGCTTGGTCATGTTTCATTTGATGTTATTTCCTTTTTAAATAAAATTGGGAGCATATTTGTTACTGCTGTCTTACCCAAATATGTTATTTGTGACTCTTGTGAAAAGGCCAAAAGTAAACGCTTGCCTTTCAATCTCGATGAAAAACATTCTTTGTCTATTTTAGACATTATTCATTGTGACTTATGGGTACCCGCCACTATAACTGTTGATTCTGGCTTTCGTTATTATGTTATTTTCGTGGATGACTTTTCTAGATTTGCTTAGCTCTACCATTTACGTTACATGTCTGAATTTTACGACGTGATGTTACAGTTTACTACCTTTGTTGAAAATCAATCTTCTAGACATATCGAAACGTTTCATAGCGATGGGGGTACATAATTCACCAACAATAAAATGAGGTTGTTCTTTCGAGACAAGGGTATCCGACATATATTATCATGTCCTTACACACCTGCTCAGAATGTAGGGTTGAGAGAAAACATCGACACGTTATTGAAACAGGTTTGGCCATGTTATTCCACTCTCATATAACTTTGCAGTTTTAGGTTGATGCTTTCAGTAGCGCTATATACGTCATAAACCGTTTGCCTTCCAAAGTTCTCGACAAGAATCACCTCTTGAACTACTTTGCTCCATTGCTCCGAACTTTGACAACTTTCATATATTTGGAAGTCGTGTCTTTCCTTGTCTTCGCGACTACATCACCAATAAATTTGAACCACGAAGCTTGTCATGTATCTTTTTGGGCTACAGTAGCTCACGTAAAGGGTTTTGTTTTTATGATCCTATCTCTTTACGCATATATATATATATATATATATATATATATATATATCGTCATGCTAAATTTTATGAACTATTATTTCCCTTCGTCACTTCTAATCACAGTTCTAACTCCTCCTCGCTCCAAGTTTCCCAATTCAAGGAACCTACTAGACTGGTTGGTCTTTCAGCCTCCGAACAATGTTCTACAAATTGAACGTCTGTCCTCTTCAGCTCCTTGTGCTATGTGTGATGATGCTTCAGCTGGGTCATATGGGTCGACCAACACAGACACGGATGCTGCTGGAGGGTCGATCGAGCCGTCTACTAGTGGGTCGACTAATTCGAACTTTCCCCACCTATTTTTATTTAAGTTTTTCAAGCTTAAAAAGTTCGCTCGCAAGAGTACGATTTCGCTAGTAGGTTGGCAAGTTGAACCCGAGTCGAATCCCACAAGGAAAACTAATCGGATGTTCCTTTTGTGTTTGTTTTCATGAATAAGAAAATAATGAAAAATTAATGTAACACTTGGATTCAAGCCGTAGATTTTAACGACGAACAATTAAATCAAATGTTTTTTGAAAAGATTTAAGAAAACAAGGGTCTAGTGCTCTAGAATCATCTCCACGACCACTTTGGCATTTCATCGAACGCCTTACCTAGAAGCTAGGGTTGTCAATCCCAACTTGTAGATTTAGTACCCAACAAACCCAATTGATGGTTCTAAATGATTCTAGACGCTATACCCATAAGATCTAGCCAACAATCATTAACAATCTCATCATCACAAACCCAACATATTCAAGAACACGATTCATCATGATAATACATCAATGGGGGGGGGGGATTGATTGACAATTATTCTAAGAAGATCAATTAAATTAATTAAGCATAAGAAATTAAACTAATAATGCAAGGGAATTGAAGACTTACTAATTATCGAAGGAGATTAACGTCGTTCCATAAGAAATCCGCGAATTAAAACTACTTTTAAAAACTAACTAAGAACTATTCTATTTAATCTAAAAACTAGAAACTTAAAACTAAGAATTATGGAAGTGTATCAAGAGAAATTAAAGAAAACCTAGGGCTTGTAAAACCCTAGGAATACCCTAAAAAACATCCATCATATCTTTGAAGAAGTATGGAAAGGTATATATAAGTTTCCAAGACTTGGAGAAAAAGTTTCCTTCCAAAAATAGGATTCAGGGCACTTAACCGTAGTCTTAACGGTTAGTTTAACTGCTAAGGTTACCGCTAACCCTCTCTGTTGCTCCTTAGCGGTGGTGTTAACGGTTTCTGCACTGACACTGGGTAACCCGGTGTCAACAGCATACCCAGTGTCAACTGTAACACTTCAAATCGATGTCCGATTTCGCTAAAACTCCACTCGTAGGCCCACACACGACTATCTCCAGACCAAAATACCTCAAAATACCTGTAATAAACATAAAATCAAATAATTATGATCAGAATACGGTAAAATAAGTTAGAGATACAAAAACACGAAAATATGCTCAATCTATCCAACTTATACCAAAACTAATAACAAAAACTAACTAAAATACTAACAAAATTCAAGACAAATTCATGTTAATCAAATACCCACGCTTAATTGGTTTGTTCGTCCTCGAACAAATGATAATTTCAAAGAGTAACAAGAATGAAAATAAATTCAAGCAAGGAGTCGTGTCGTGCTACATACATAATTATTGAAAATATAGATAAGTGTAACGCAACCTCAAATGCTAGACCCTTATTATATTTTCGCTCCAAAGACAAGATCATGCATTCTCACAAAGGGGAATATATATGTGTACGCTCAAAAGCACTCAAGAAATTTTTATAGGGATGTGTATACACTCAAATCATCAAAATACAAGCACAATAAACAAGAACTGAAAATCAAAAACTTCTCCATCGCATTTAAGTGTGTAACTAACAAAGAATCTGAAAAGGTCTTTGCGGGTTGTAATATAGGCTCTTTGGACAGGTATGGAATATATAAGTCATGTGGCTAACTCACGATCTAACGTGATCAATAACTCACCAAGCTATTCTAATCACGAAACAATGTGCTTCACCTCATTCAAAATAAAACCTCACTTAACTCTCATAACGTAGCCTTTATACTTAGGCTATTTCTCAACTCGTAACCCAAAACTGACTACTGAACCACCACTTAAACAATTTAGAAGCTTATAATACGCTTCTTCTTTCAAACTAAACTCTTGCCTCTTAAACATTAGGCGTCATAAGAAAATCAATAATACTAAGCACAAGCCTTTATAATCATAGGCAACAACTCTACAAGATTCACCATCCTCTTTATTCTTCTTTTTTTTCTTTTTTTCTTTTTTTGAAGGATGGTGATCCTTAACACTTATTACAAAGTTTTAATAAATCCCTGATCAAAATTCTAAAACACAAATAACCAACAAAAATAACTAACTCTTACCCCACGCTATTAATGATGTAAGAGTTAACTCATAAGCACTCATGGCTATAGAAAATGGATATTTGGCTATGAGGGGCTCATACGGAATTTACAGTGGCTAGTACATATGGATATGGCTGGAATAAGGGTTTTTTTTTCTGTGCCTAATCGTCATGTTCAAAGCTAACTTCACACAGTAATTTCAAAGAGATCTCAAAACAGAACTCACTCAAGTACATGCAAAGATGATAAATACCCAGGCTACTCAATGGCTTTTTGCATGAAAAGATTTTGAATTGATGCTAATTTTAAGGTTTTGCGAAATCGTTTGCGTCCAAGTACCATTTTACAATATATAAATAAAGTTTTGAAAAATTTATGCACTTATACATGCTCAAAGACAAGAACCTCAAATCACACATATTTAACTTTGACAGGATATATCAGACAAACACAATCAAGCGCAGAAATAGTGATCAATCAGTTCAAATACTAGCTACTTCAAATCCACGAATTCAAATTGCACAATTATAAAACATAAATCACACGCAAATATCCTCCCCCTCTCTAAAAATCCGGCAATCTCCTGATTGCCATAAATCACTAGTGCAGAAACTGCATTCTAGAACAGAACATCCTGGTGCATCTAGAAGGCTATTTAAAATACAGTTCTGGATTAGAATTTCCAGAACGATTTTTGAAATTACCGTTCTGGATAGACAATTTTCCAGAACGGTATTCAAATACCGTTCTGGAATGTAGACATTCCAGAACGGTTATTGAAAAACCATTCTAGATTATGAGTTAATCCAAAACGGTATTTAAATAACGTTCTAGAAAGTGTACAATCCAGAACGGTATTTTAATACCGTTCTGGAAAGTGTGTATTCTAGAACGTTATTTAAAATACAGTTCTGGATTGGAAGCCAATTAAGAATGGTATTTATAAAACCGTTCTCAAATGTCTTGGTCAATTTAATGCCGCGTAAATAAAAAATTTTTGCCGCCCATATTTTTACTTTCCAGAATGGTATATTTAAAACCCTTCTGGATGTATTCGCCGATACAGAACGGTAAAAAAATACACTTCTCGAAAGTTTACGATACAGAACGGTATTTGAAATACCGTTCTCTAAATCACTAGTTTTTAAAAAAGCCAATCCAGAAGGGTATTTTTAAAACTGTTCTGGATAGCACTTTCTAGAACGGTATTTTAAAATACCGTTTTGGAATTACGACTTTCCAGAACAGTTTTACAATACCGTTCTAGAAAGTATACTTTCCAGAACGGTAATTGAATAACCGTTCTTGAATGTCTTTCTAAAAAAAAATTCTGATCGGTATTTTTAATAATACCAATCTCTCGAAATTCTTTACAAATTAGAAATATTTTCACAGTTTCATGCGAGTTAATAAAGCGGTAAATGAAATATTTTCGATCCATAGTCGGCTCGCTCTACTTGATAATCCATCGTTCTTCTCTTGCGACTTGACTGATTGGGAGTTAGATCCAAAAACCATCTCAGATCTCTCGCCTAGAACCCTAACCCATCACCACCATCTCAAATCTCTCGCCCAGAACCATAACCCATCACCACCATCTCAAATCACCACCATCTCAAATCTATCGCCCGGAACCCTAACCCATCACCACCATCTCGAATCTCTCGGCCAGAACCCTAGCCCCGAGCGGATTCCAATTCCATAACACCACAAGCACAACTAATAATCGTAATAACGCATCTTCTAATTCCCGAAAAATGGGCTCGCCGGAGCTCCGCCCGTTGCCGCCTTTGAACACGCAGCAGATTTTCCAGCAGAATCCCCGGGCTAATAACGGCGACGTGGTGTCGAGCAAAGACGATGAGAGTGAAGAGTTTTACTCTCCCAAAGGCTCCATTAATGGCAGAGAGAGCTCGAGTGGCACTGGATCAGCTTCTAGAAGGGCTTTTGCTGCAATAGATGTGGAGAATTTTATAAACGAGTCCACATCACATTCTTCGTCTACTTACTCTTCTTCGGTACCCAGATCCAGTTCGGGTACTCCGGCCAGGTCTCGAATGTTTCAGATGAGAATGTAGAATCTCCGGTGAGAATTAACAGCCCTGCACGGTCCGAAAAGTGTTCGATGAAAAGCCAGAATCATCACCAAGGATTTCAAACGCTTCCGATCAGAATATTGAATCTCCGGTGAGAATTAGCAGCCCTGTACAGCAAAAATCGCATATGTGTTTATTATCTTTGCCGGAGAAATATTCAACAAGCGAAGAATCATCATCACCGAGGACATCGATTGATTCCGATCAGAATATAGAGTCTCCGACAAGCATCAGCAGCCCTGTTCTGCACTACACCATGACCGTTATTCCAATGCCGCCACCTCCACCGCCACCGCCTCCGAGTAAACACTAGTACAGAAACCCTACAAGAAGGTAAAGCCTCAATTGAAGGTGATGATGAAATTTAAATAAATAATATTTCGTAAGTGGACAGATAATTATAGGCTTGTGTTTATGCTTTGTAAAAATTGTAAATGGTATGAGTGTAGGATGTAAAGTGTTGATTCAATAGGATGTGTACATAAAACGCACTCCAGTATATTGCCAGGATTAATAATAAAGTAGCCGTTTTTTGTTATTCAATTGATTTATATTATTTCATTTTCAATTTTTGGAAGGTAATTTTATTTTCCCTTTTAAGGTTGTTCATTACCTGATGAGGTCATTAAGGCAAACGCGGGCCCGGATGAGTTATGGTATCGTGTTGGAGGTCATTTTATTCGGTTCTCCAAGTACGAGTATGCTTTGGTGACTGGGCTATCTTTTGGGTCGACGACATTTGACCCTTCTGCAGAGCATCATCCACTGCGAGTGGTTTATTTTTACGGTATTATCAGGGTCAGATGTTGACGATGGACGCTTTACGGTTCAATTTTACAGACGGAGTATTTCGTGAGTCACCAGCCGATGCATTAAAGGTGGCAAAGTTGTTAATTGTATACTTCTTATTGTTTGGTAAGGATGATAAGCAAAGTTATATAGATAAGTGGGCGTGGACCTTGATTTTTTTTAATTGGGTCGTATTGCTTTGTTTTTATGGGAAGTCATAATTTATTGATGGTTATTTGTATTTCATCTTTATACATGATTCAATCTAGTTTATGCCGATTATTCCGGTTTCATGTATTTGCACCTGTATATGTCTAACCTGTTATGTTTCATGTACAAAATGTGTGCTCAATATTAATAATTTCCTTTTTGTAGTCATAAAGATGCATATGAAAATGTGGACCTGATAAAATTTTTTTGGCAGTTTTGATATATTGCGTGACTCGTTGGGGTTGGTGCGTACTGAGTTTCCACATACTACATATTGTGTTGCTGGAACACAGGTAAGCTTTGAATCAGTGAAATAGCTATTATTATATATGGTGTGAAGGTATAAAACTTTCTCAGTATTTCCTAGATGAGTTTTGATAATCACTGAATTAAACAAAATTTTAAGATGCTTCCAAGGGCTCCAAGCCAGGTTAAAATTAGAAAAAAAAAAATTTTGGTGAAATTGGTATATTAATCAATGATTATATTCTCATTGTTTTAGGCAGAGAAATCTTCCTGGAACTCAATTGGAATATTTAAGATATCAAATATTTCTGGGAAGAGACGTGATTTAGTGCCAAAGAACAAAAATGAAGATGGTACTGACATGGATAGTGATAGTAGTGATAGTGACGAGGACGGTGCTGGATCTTCCCCAGTTTTACAGGTATCCTTGTCTAGTTATTGAGTTTGACAAAAATTTGTGTCAAACCGCCTAATGGAGTACATTCCATTAGGCACGGCCCAAGTTTTAGTTTTTCAGTTTTTCTTATTAGTTTTTTAGGTTTCCTATTTAAGTTTTTTATTATATTTTTTTAGGGTTTCCAGTTTTTAGTTTTTTTAGGGGTTTTTGCTTTTTGTTTTTTAATGGTTTTTTCTATAGGTTTTAGTTAGTTTAGTTTTTTTTCAAGATTTAGTTTTAGGGGACCTGTTTTACAGTTAGGCGGTTTGACAGGAGTGTGACTCGTTACTTCTTTAGTACAAATATCATACAATCTTTCTGATTCGAGCTGCATCTTCTTTTGATGAATCTACAGTTACGTAAAGTCTCTCATGAAGGAGGTGTAAACCGCATACGTGCTATGCGACAAAATCCTCATATTTGTGCTTCTTGGTCAGAGACAGGTCTTGTTCAGGTACAAATCTTTTTACCAATGGATTTACGTAAAACTAATATTTTAACTGAATTTATACCCATCAAGGTATATTGTAAACTCCCAATGTACTCTTTTTTTCCCCTAACGTGATCGATGCTTTGAAGGTGTGGGACCTCAGCTATCATTTGAAGGCTTTGGAAGAACCAGAAGCCGAAGCTGGACTTGGAGGATCAACTGTGTCCAACCAAGCTCTGATAGTCAAATTTTCCAGGCACAAGGATGAAGGCTATGCCATAGACTGGAGTCCTCTCATTACTGGAAGACTCGTGTCAGGTATGGCATAAAGCTTTTCGATAGTAGGTATCATTAGCTATCTTTGAAAGTTACAAAAATATCCCTGATGTTTGAATCGGTGTTAAAATTATAATATTTTACAAATTTGAACGGGGGTTCTGGATTTTTTTTTTTTGCTTATGAAGGGGGTAAATGTAGGACAACATACAATCTCAGGAGTATTTTTGTAGTTTTTTGGCTACTTGGTGTCAAACCTCAAGTATACTTTTTTGTAATTATCCCTTAGTGTATATAAGCTGGTTGAGGTGAGTCATGTTGCATTACTGAAAGCACTTCTCGAATTACTCATATTGCAGGGGATTGCAAGGATTGTATTCATCTTTGGGAACCCGCATCTGATTCGTCGTGAAATATCGATCCTAATCCGTTTATCGGCCATACCGCAAGCGTTTTTGCTGATTTCTGGATATATCTGGGACCCACACTAAATTTTTTTTAAAATAAATTGTTTCTTCTGTAATTGACGTTTTGTTATTTTCTGTTTTGCAGTGGAGCCCTACAGAACCGTTTGTATTTGCATCGTGCTCCGTTGATGGGAATATTGCGATTTGGGATATTCGTGTGGGAAAGTCTCCTGCAGTTTCGATCAAGGCGCATAAAGCTAATGTTAATGTTATTACTTGGAACAGGTGTATATAAATTATAACATTCTTTTATTAAGCTACTCTGTAAGTCTTGCTTTGATTTTATGATTAACTTCATTTATGATGCATATTTTTTTTGGACTAGCTTAGCGAGCTGTATGCTGACATCTGGTAGTGATGACGGGACATTTTCCATCCGAGATCTCAAATTGCTCAAGGTATTGAGTGGACCAACATCTTAATAATTTTTTTTTTTTGTTTCTTCTTCCTAGAAAAAAAAACTCTACCTTTTAGCACTGCAAATAGGAAAGAAACATATATCTAAGTTTGTTTTTGTGGTAATATTAGATGGATATGGAAGTCCTTTTCTTTTTTCTTTTTTTGTTTGTGGAAAAAGAGGTTAATTACTAAATGCCTTGGAGTTTGATCTAATTACAAAAACCTCATCTGTTTTTTAAAATTACAAAAAGTACCCCTTGTAATTTTATTTCGTCTTATATCAAACCCCTTGACATTATTTTTTGGAAACCCCCCTTCACATTTATAATAAAATTACAGGTGGCCCCTTAATTTTAACACTTTCATCAAACCCCAGGGGTATATTTTGTTGTTTTGAAAGTTACTTAAGGTTATTTCTAATTATGCCAAACCTCGAGGATACTTATTGTTTAATCATGCAAAAAAACAAACAAACCCAACTGCAGGAAGGAGATGCTGTAGTTGCCCATTTTGATTACCATATGTATCCTATCACATCTATCGAGTGGAGACCGCACGAAGCGTCCACCTTGGCAGTGACATCATCGGGCAATCAACTTACGTAAGAAGCCTCTAACATATTATCGCACCGTTTTAAGTAGCTAGCTCAAATTGTCTTGACTTGTGTTTCATCGACTTGGTTAATGTGTTTTCTCAAAGTATGGGACCTTTCACTAGAGAGGGACGAAGAAGAAGAGGCCGAGTTCATGCATAATGATTCTGGACATGACTGGTCTAAAGATTTCTGCATTCAATCAAATCAAGGTATTTTTTATTTCCTATTTAGAAAAATAAATAAATATATGTGGTCAGATAAGCGCTTAATTTTGTGAATACATTAACTTTGGAACATAATATTTGGTAGAAATTACAAGTTCAAGGTTTTTGGCATAATCCAATTTGCATTTCACTTGTTGGCAAAGTCTAATATGTTCTCTAATCACTGGCTTTGGTCTGGAAGCCAGCTAGCTCCTTTTTATTAGGCATAATCAAGTTCAGCTCGACCATTCACACTTATGTGTAAACTGCTGGCCTATTTTTTCTCTCTCATGTCTTATAAATTCTTCGTAAATGTTATACGATTGGATGTATGGGTTGCACATCACGACAGCTATTTTCCATCAGCTTATTATTTTCTGCACAAACATATGTTTGTGTTTTTATTATATTTAATGGCTTATTTATTTATTTTATTTTATTTCAAGGGGTTTTTTCTTCAATTTTTTAAGTTTTTCCTAGAGTTTTCTGGGTTTGGATATGTATTTTTTTTAAGTTTTATATTAGGATCTAGTTTTAGAGGACTTGGTCTAACTCGCCTGAATATTGACAGGAGATCTAGCTCGGTGATGTGGATTTGATTCGTGCTTTATTTGAGAGGGCAATAAGTTTGAGCCTTCCCCAGAATTCCTCGTTGCAAGAATATGCGGACAACTCGGGTGGGGCCTCTTCCAGCAATGTGGATTTTGAGGAGAATAATGCGAKTTTGCAACATGGCTCGTGGCAGCAAGTGACTCCGAGGTTCCTTATTTCGAATATTAGATTTGTTGTTTTGAACACTTGATGAATACTTGATGAATATTGTTGTTTTTTTTGTGGTTTTGGTTTGCTTTGAATGGATTGAGACATGTTTTGGGGTGCTTTGAATGGAATGATGAATAGTTTAGTATATTTTCGATTGAAATTTGGTGTTTTTAATATTCTATTATAACTTTTTACATTTGGGAAAGACGAATCGTAAAAACATGATTGTTTATAAAAAACCATTCCAGGTCGGTTTTTTACAAATACTATTCTGGAATGTTCAACTTTCCAGAACGGTATTTGTAAAAACCGTTCTGGAAAGTTGTACATTCCAGAACGGTATTGATAAAAAGACCGTTCTGGAATGTAGTACTTACTAGAACAGTTTTTTCATATACCGTTCTGGAATGTACAACTTTCCAGAACGGTATTTGTAAAAATACCGATCTGGAAAGTACTACTTATCAGAACGGTTTTTATAATTACCGTTCTGGAAAATTGTACATTCCAGAACGGTATTTGTAAAAATCCGATCTGGAATCGACAACTTTCCAGAACAGTTTTTACAAATACCGTTCTGGATTTATAACTTTCCAGAACGGTATTTGAAAAAACCGTTCTGGAAAGTGGCGAATAAGTATAGGATGGTACCATTCTAGAACAGAAAAATTATTTTCTAGAACAGTTTTTTTTTACCCTTCTAGAAAGTCTGCCAATCCAGAAGGGTAAAAAAAAGGCGTTCTGGAAAGTCTGCTAATCCAGAACTATGTCACTACAGAAGGTACAGAAAGGCGTTCTAGATAGGCAGAATTACCCTTCTGGATATGCAGTTTCTGCACTAGTGAATATATATATATAACTAAATCAAAAGAGGAAATGAGTAAGAAAATGTCCCTGAAGATGAAATAGTTGAGCTGCTCTAAATAGCGTTGTGCAATCATCCATTCATCTCGAATCGCGTGAACGAAAATGTCTTGATTAAAAACTTATAAAAACAAATAACAAACTAACTAATTAATTATATTTTTCTAACGCTAACGGTAGCCCTAGCGGTAGCAGCTACTGTTAAAGCTCTTTGTTGGTGGCTAACGGTGGTCTTAGCGGTGGATCCTCATCATTAAGAGCCTGAATAACCCGCTAGCGAAAGGATTAACGGTAAGAGCTACCGCTAACCTACAATTAGGTGTTCAAATATGGTGAATTCACTCGATTTTCTACACATCAACACACACATCAATGCACCGCAACAAATAACTCATACATAGCTAAGAATATGCAGAAAATAAAAGAAAGGAAAATCAAAAGAAAAGCTAAGGAAAAAGAAAAAGAAAATAAATACTTGGGTTACCTCCCAAGAAGCGCAACTTTTAACGTCGCTTGCTTGACAAGTTCCACGAGCAATGCTATGCAGGATCCAAAAAAAATGACGATCGTGCCACACCTTAGTGTTCTCTAAGAGTAAGAGTGGGCGATTAAAATCACCAAGGCGGGCACGGAAAGTAAGTCGTAAAGTAATAGAAATGAAAACTTCAACTCGCTTTGGGGGTCGGAAACGCGAGTAATCGATCACCACGAAGATATCAAAAGTCAACTGGAGCACGGGGTGATCCTTGATCACTGGAAAAACTAGGAAATTTATCGAACAAATGGCATAACCCTCGAACATCCCGAACTCCTCCATTTTGTTGACATCCCCCTCAATATTCTGAAAAATACTTAATGCCATATCAGGGCATAGGGGAGGGGGATCGAAATTCTTCTCAATTGCCTCTTCCACCATCTCAGTCTCAATTTCGATCAATGCTTCGAGTGGCACAAAAAGAGGCTCTGCCATCTCATCCTTCTCCAAATCGGGCCTCACATCATCATCCTCACAAAAATCGAGTAAACTCAAATTTTCAACATCCCCCGGGCTCTCCAACGGCAACACTCCTACATCATTATCCAACACTTCATTGTAAGGCACACGAGGAGCGATCTCAACCAAATACTCAATAACCTCCTCCTTACACACATCTCCTAAATGATCGTTCACGCTCGAATCCTCAACATCCAAGATAGGCTCCATCACATCAAGAATCGGTAGCTCTGGTGGACTTGGAAGTTTATCTTTTTCGTTCGCCTTTTTCACCAAAGAGGCCGCCACTTAACCCATCATTGTTTCCATGTTCTTAATAATCTTAGAGAGGTCATCTAACTGCACACCCCGATTATTTACCTGCACAGTCAATTGCACAATTTTGTCTCAGTGACGAATGGTCACAGCTTCTTGATCTTGCTGCCACACCAAAAATTGCTCGTCGGGTTGTACTGGATTATAAGAATATGATTCGTGAAGAGCATATAAATCATCATGGCTCGAATAGTAAGAATTTAGATATGGGGCCCATTCAGGCAAGTAGAACGACTCCTTGAACCGATCGTACACTTGCTCCCACGTTTTCATGGAATCGGGCTCCCAATATAACAACCATTTCTTTGCTCGATCCTTTAGTGCGAAAGAGAAGAGTCGCATCTTCACTTGATTCCTTGTTAGGCCAAGACAAGGGAAAGTCCGGGTGATGTTTAATCGAATTTTTTTGCTTTAAAAATAAAAAGCTCGTCCGCAAGAGAACGAAGCTATTGTAGGCGATAAGCTTGACTTGAGTCGAATCACAAGGAATTGCAATCGGCGTCTATAAATGTTTGTTTAACAATTCTATAACTAAACACACGATCCATTTTCGGGAAGGGGTTTCTATAACTATGAATTTGAAAATGAGCATACAAAACCTGAAACTAAATAAAAGTGATAAAAACTAGGATTTATAAAGATGAGAAAACAAACATAATTAAACTAGCAAATTAAAAGTAAAACGTGCTTGAATTACTAAACTAGTAACAAGCCGAATGAAAGTACAACATTTAAACCAAATCAAAAGGTAAATAAAAAGTGCAGGAAACTTATAATTCGTATGAAATCAGTAGAAGATGAACGATCTACAGCAACGAAATGATATCTTCAAGACGAACGAACGAGAAACGGAAGAAATGACTTGATCATCAACCGAAATCTCAATTTAATTTGTATGGAAAGGGGCTTGAAGTATCTGAACATTTTTAAACCTTCCCCCAAGTATGACTGGTTTTATTTTGAAGAAACCAATGGCTATTTATAGATTTTCCCAAAATAACTGCTCAAACTGCCGGAGCGTTGACCGATGCGTGCCGAGCATTGACGTCAACGTGAGTCACTCTGCTCGTGTCGACCAGGCAATGCATCGACCGATGCGTGCACGGATCAATGCGACTGCAAGTTTGCGTCTACAGGTATGTCGATCAACGGAGCTAGGATCGACGCTACTGCAACTATGTGTCGACCTAGCATCGACCAACGCGGGTATCTCCCGACATCGACACGACACTGGCTGCGGGCGTCGGAAGCACGTCGTGCGTCTCGTCTTCTTCGTTTCGAGCTTAAACATAAAAATAAATCAAAATTAGACTATTACTTATAAAATAAGTTAGAAAAACATTAAACACGATACGAAATGAGAATTATCAAAAGGAAGAAGAGCGAGAAGAAAATAAACCTAAACACCCTAAAAGCACACAACACACTATGCAAAAACACATGAAAGTCACATACAAATATGTACAAATCAGATGTCCTCATATTCTTGGATGAGTTGCACCGGATCCTCACTCGAATGCCCATAAAAAATCGAAAGTTGCTCTATGTAGAAATTGTCATGATCGTATTCCCACATCTTGGAGCTCAATAGAATGTCCAGTCGATAGGCACGCCAATCGGACGGAGGTGCACCATTGTCATACGATGGATACCCTCGATAGTGAGACATTTTTTTATTTTTTTTGAAATGGTCTGTTGAATCTTGGGTCTTGGTCGTCAACGTACCTTGCATACACAACACTCAACGCACAAGATTAAACATACCGATGGAAAATAACAAAAACAAACGAAAATAAAAATCACAAACAAACACGAAACACAAACAAAACAAATAAAATCATGAACAAAGATCATGAAGAACAAACACAAAAATCACAACCTTTAGTTTTCCCTGGCAACGGCGCCAAACTTTTGGATTCAAACTTTTTTCACCTATTTTTATTTAAGTTTGTCAAGATTAAAAAGTTCACTCGCAAGAGTACGAGTTCGCTTGTAGGTTGGCAAGTTGAACCGAGTTGAATCTCTCGAGAAAAACTAATCGAAGGTTCCTTTTGTGTTTGTTTTCACGAATAAGAAAATAATAGAAAAGAACTAATCTAACACTTGGATTCAAGCTGTAGACTTTAACGACGAACAATTAAATCAAATGTTTTGAAAAGATTTAAGAAAATAAGGGTCTAGTGCTCTAGAATCATCTCCACGATCACTTGGTCATTTCATCGAACATCTTACCTACAAGCTAGGGTTGTCAATCCCAACTTGTATATTTAGTATCCAACAATCCAATTGATGGTTCTAAATGATTTTAGACACTAGACCCGTAAGATCTAGCCAACAATCATCAACAATCTCATCATCACAAACCAAACATATTCAAGAACACAATTCAACATACAACTTGGGAGTGTGTGTGTGTGTGTGTGTGTTTGAAGATTGAATTATTCTAAGAAGATCAATTAAATTAATTAAGCATAATAAATTAAACTAATAACTCAAGGGAATTGAAGACTTACTAATTATCGAAGGAGATTAACGTCGTTTCATAAGAAATCCGCGAATTAAAACTACTTCTAAAAACTAACTAAGAACTATTCTATTTAATCTAAACACTAAAAATTTAAAACTAAGAATTATGGAAGTGTATCAAGAGAAATTGAAGCAAACCTAGGGCTTGTAAAACCCTAGGAATACCCTAAAAAATGTCTATCATATCTTTAAAGAAGTATGGAAAGGTATATATAAGTTTCCAAGACATGGAGAAGAAGTTTCCTTCCAAAAATAGGATTCTGGGCACTTAAACGTAGCGTTAACGGTTAGGGTATCCTCTAAGGTTACCGCTAACCCTTTCTGTTGCTCCTTAGCGGTGGTGTTAACGGTTTCTGCGCTGACACTGGGTAACCTGGTGTGTCGACAGCATACCTAGTGTCAGCTGTAACACTTCAAATCGATGCCCGATTTCGCTAAAAATTCACTCGTAGGCCCACACTTGACTATATACAGACCAACATACCTCAAAGTACCTGTAATAAAATATAAAATCAAATAATTATGATCAAAATACGGTAAAATAAGTTGGAGATACAAAAATACGAAAATATGCTCAATATATCCAACTTATACCAAAACTAATAACAAAAACTAACTAAAATACTAAAAAAATAACGACAAATTCATGTTAATCATCGACCGACGCAGATGGGCTGATCACCACAGGTTCAGATGCTACTAGAGGGTCGACCCAGCCTTCTGCTGGTGGTGTCTCCTTGCCAGTGGTCTCCGTACCTGTTTCGTCACCTGTTCCCGTTGCCGCCCATCGTATGCAAACTCGAGTAAAGTCAAGTATTTTCAAACCTAAGCATGTGACCAACTATGCTCATACTGGCTTGTTTAAAGTACTTGTGGCTATCAATGAACCTCGTGGAATCACGTCTGCACTAAAACACCCTCACTAGGTCACCGCTATGAATGAAGAACTTTCCTCTATCCACTAAAGTCAAACTTTGGACCTCGTTCCACGCCCCCTGAATACAAATATTGTTAGGTCCAAATGGGTGTTTCGTACCAAATTCTTGGCGGATGGGTCCATTGATTGCTATAAGGCTAGGCTTGTTGCTCAGAGTTTCACTTAGCTTCTAGGATTCGATTATTCCCACACCTATAGTCCAGTTGTTCGGGCCCGTGCAGTTCGTATTTTCCTTTCTATTGTTTTTCTTCACAACTGGCCTCTTCATCTGTTGGACATCAAAAATGCCCTTTTAAATGGTCTTCTATCAAAATCGATATTTATGGAACAGACGCTTGGTTTTCTTAATGCTCAATTACTGAATCATGTTTGTTGTCTAAAGAAATAGTTGTATGGTCTCAAATAGGCTCCCCGTGCTTGGTTCCAATGACTTAGTGACTTTCTCCTAAGTATTGGATTCATTTGCAGTTGATCTGATCCTTCATTATTTATATATATTTGTGGACCTTCCACTTTATATCTTCTTGTCTATGTTGATGATTTTATACTCACGGGAAACTCTCCAGCTAACTTGCAGGCTTTCATAGCTCGCCTTCACAAGGAGTTTGCCATCAAAGATATGGGGCATCTCAGCTACTTCCTAGGCCTTGAGGTCTCTTATACATCCAATGGTATTTTTTTGAATCAAGCGAAGTACGCTCGTGACATTCTTCAGCGTGCGAATCTTGAGAAATCTAAACCTGTTTCCACACCTCTGGTGGCTAGATACTGGCAAAGATTTTCATGACCCTACCCTCTATCGCTCCTTGGTGGGGGCTCTGCAGTATTTCACGATTACTCGCCCTGATATATCATTTGTGATCAATCTTGTCAGTCAGCATCTTCACACACCTACCATTGACCACTTCCAAGCTGTCAAACGAATTCTTCTCTATGTAAAGAGTAAACCAGCCTATGGTCTTCCATTTACTCGTGGTACCTCCTCACCTCTCACTGCCTACTCGGATGCTGATTGGGCTCATTGTGTAGAAACTTGCCGTTCAACATATGGTTATTGCATTTACCTTGGCGGTAATCTTATCTCTTGGAGTGCCAAGAAATAGCCCACAGTCTCTTGTTCTAACTATGAATCTGAATATCGTGCACTAGAAAGTCGGCTTCATAAATTGTTTGTGTTCTTCAGCTTCTAAAGGAACTACATGTTTCTCTCCTTTGTGTCCGACTTTATTTTTTGACAACACCAGCGTAAATTTTCTGAGTCAGAATCCTAGTTCTCATTGTCGAGCTAAACATATCGATATTGACTTTCATTTTGTTCGTGAAATCATTTCCGTGGGCCGACTAGCAACCAGGTTCATCTCATCCGCCTTCCAGGTGGCGTATATTTTTACAAAAGCATTGCATCATCCCCTCTTTGAGTTGTTTCGTGACAAGCTTCGCGTTGGTCCTCATCCCACGTCTTGCTTGAGGGGGAATAATAGCGTAACGTAATTTAAGGGAATCAAAGATTTAGTCTTTGACTACCTCCTACAAATTAGGGATTGTATATTTATTTATATACCTTACATAGTTTTCAAGACTTATATATATTGTAAGTCCTCTTGTAAAACCAATATCAAGAAATACAAGAATATTTACTTTACATATTTTATAAACAAGTAATCATTTTTATATTTATGAATTCGGAAAATGTGTGATCCAAACATATAATTTTATATTTATTCATTATTTTTATATTAATGTAAAATCAATAATCATTTTTATACCTATTTTGCTTAGATATGTTAAGATGATGATGATCTTGGTCAATACTTTGGTTGTATCAAAATACCCATTTTCAAATCATGATTACTCAAGTTTTGGTCAATGCTTTGATCAATGTTACGATATGTCAAAATGATGATGAGTCTGGTACGAAACACTGATACTTTAAGTTTATTATAATTTCATAACACGTAATTATATTTTAAATTTTGAAATATTTACATGGCACAAGTATGATACGAGACATATTAATGAAATGATATTCATTTTTTTTTTAAAATACCCATACTTCTAGATTTCTTATTATATAGGAGTTCTCTATGGTGTCGTGAAGGTCTCATGCCCCACTAGTGCAGAAACAGTTTTCTAGATCGCCCTGTTTCAGTTATTCTAGATCGCCCTGCCCAGGCGTTCTGACTAGAGCTGTTCTAGAATATCAGATTTTCCAGATCAGCTTTCTGAGGCGTTCTAGAATATCCGATATTCTAGAACGGTTATTTGAGACATTCTAGAAAAATAATTTACCCGTTCTAGAAAATAGTTTTCCCTGGTTGATATGTTCCATAAAATAACATTCCAGATCGGTTACAATAAAGACGTTCTAGAAAATGTATATTCTAGATCGCTTTCCATATTGACGTTCTGGAAAATGTATATTCTAGAACGTCATTTAGAACAGGACGTTCTAGAAWAAACATTTTCSASAACGTCATTTAGAAAAGACGTTCTAGAATATACATTTTCCAGAACGTCAATATTGAAAGCGATCTAGAATATACATTTCCACAACGCCTTTTCGAAAGAGACGTTCTAGAATATACATTTTTCAGAACGCTTTTTTGAAAAAAGACGTTCTAGAATATAATTTTCTAGAACGCCTTTGAGAAAGACGTTCTAGAAAATAAACTTTTTAGAACGTCTTTACAAAAGAAACGTTCTAGAATATATATTTTCCAGAACGTCTTTTCGAAAAGACGTTCTAGAATATACATTTTCTAGAACGCCTTGTTGATAGCTTTGGAATTCCAGAATTTTTTTTAGATCTGTTCATACCTCATAAATCACAATTTTAAATACCTATTTAAATCACAATTTTTTCACAAAATACCTGTTATTTATATAATTCAAATAACAATCCAAAAATCATCCATTAATCACAATAATACACGAACACCAAAAGATGTCAATAAGAACAACACAAGTCGCCAAATACACGATCACCAAATGTTAAAATAGAAATCACCAAAAGACGATGAGTACCTATTTTGCTACCATTCAAGTTATCCACAAATACTTTGTTTCTTACACTCCAAAATATATTGCACAACCTATATTGTGATGAAGCAATAACCTCTAATAAACACTCCGCCCAACGTCTACGTACATCATCAATTTCATCGTCGGAATAAGGTTGTTCCATGTTGAGTGCCTGTAGGTCAATGGAAAACCGGAAATAAATCTATATGTAATTGAAATAATAAAGTACTATATGGCTATCATCAATGAAATAAATCATCAATGGAAATAACCATGTTATCACAATGGAAATAATAAATTACTATAATTGTTTTTTTTTTTTTAATGTGATCAAAGCTTTCTGTCTGGACCTAAATCTTAACGGAACAATTATATAATTCAGAAAAAGGCGAATTCATCAAGATTTACGCTTAAACTAAGCATTAACAATGGAACTGTTTCACTTATACAGTTTTTATATGAGCTGTTCATATTTGGAGAAAATATGAGACTACAAGAAAAAAACCAAATTACCTACCGAAAACTTTAAAATCACACAAAACC
>BMAC01000294.1:1115563-1172239 GCA_014905375.1 Phtheirospermum japonicum | reverse complement strand
CTTGTAGAGATTAATGTCTTAAACAGATGCAAATAACACTATTCCATACCTGAATCAGCCACACAACATTCTCACTGTATAAGTCATTGTTTACAATCCAACTAGCTAGCTGGTCCCACTCACTCATCTTTCTGCCATATATTGATATTCGATATTCAGCCATCTGCACAAGAGCAAGACAACAGTCTCAGAAACTAAAATTAGAACATTCAAGCAAACAAACCATATATTGGAAAATTATGATATGTCCCCAGCAGCATATACCATTATAATTCAGGCGCTATAAATTTAAGACTTAATAAACATTAAACAAGTGTGTATTAAGGGCAGCATTTAACAGGTTCAGAAAAATGGGGAACAAAATTAACAGGTTTAAGGGCAGCATTTTTCACATAACAAAGATCCTCAAGATGACCGAGATGACGGCAAAATGAAATTCCACAACAACGCTCCTTGTAATAAATTCTTAGCAAAAACATAATCAAGAAAATGATTTCAATCAAAAATGCATTTTGTTCTACCTGCTTAGGTACATTTCCAGATATAAACTTAGGGGTGTTCGAAAAATATAGTGCTTTTTCTTAGAAGTGCTTTACTGAATGAGAAGTATAAGTAGTTGAGAAGCACAAGTAGGGATTGTTTGCAAATAGAAGCTAAACGCTAGTAAAGAAAAACTGAGTGTTTGGAAAAAAAAATTACTTTTGGAAATAAGCTTTTGAATATGATTTCAAATTTGCCCTTTTATTATTAATAATGGTCAAGGAATTGAGGATAGAAACGTAAAAATACAAAATTTAATTAAAAAAAATTACAGAAGCACTTATCTAGAATCAAAAGCACTCCATCCCTAACTCTTAGATGAACGAAGTAGAAACTAAAGCAAAAGTTGGTGTTTGCAAACACACAAAAACATTTTTTCCCAGTTAAAAGCCTAAAAGCACTTTTTTTTCCAGAGTTTGCAAACACACCCTTCATACAGAGAATAATTGGAAATCAGGAATTTATATTAAGGTCACTTGCGAGCAAAGCGATCAAAAAAGTCACTAATAAGCGATGATCGAACTAAAGCAGTGAGTAGAAAGACTATTAATTACCTCCTAGCAGTTCTTAATTGATTACGGTATTCAGAAGTGCTGCTCAACGAATAACAACCCAAAAGAAATTCCCATACTTCAGCCCTTATTGATGGGTCCACACCCTGTCACATAGAAAATGAATAATTAGCAACAATGGCTTGGAGAGAAAATATTTAAAAAAAAATGGACTCAAACACAGTATTTCAAGAACTCAGGACCATTGAATTTAGGAAAATAAATAGAAAAGACTGAGCACTCACCCCAAGAATAATCAATTTCAGCACTTTCTGGAAACCAAGAATCTTTCCATCAGTGTCAAAGGTTGCCTGCCACTTTTCTGGCTTAAGCATTTTGTTTAACTGTCGATTCCAAAATCAAATGGTAAAAATCTCCACAAAAGTACAACACTACCTTCGAAATATACTTTACTCAAACCAGAATACCAAAAAAAATAAAGTAAATAATAATCCCAAAAATTCATGTCCCCTGTGAGACTACTCAGCTTCATTACTCATAATAGTGCCTAAAGAGTAAACATGCAAAATCACATTACATTAGCATAAAACAAAGTTTGATCATCAATCTCACTCAAACTCTTTTTGAGTTCTTTTCTTTTTTTTTTCCAAATAATTTTAAATTAAACAAAATAGTTTCTCAAAAACAAGCTACACATGGCCAATCCAAAAGTTACTAGAATGCATGTTTGTTTTTATTTATTGTGTTTCCCGAGAATAAAACTCGAGAGGATATCTTGGAAAATGTGTTCACCAAAAATATATTTACTGAAAAACATGATGCATGCTTGTTTATATTCTGAGAGAACGAATTGAGAATGAAGAAAGAGCGAAATTTTAAGACCAAACATAGCATTCTTTTTTCAGATCTCAAATCTTGTTCGTTTCCCCTTTAACTCAAAACAACTATATTCCCTTCATGATATGCAATGGTTCTCACAATATATGGGTTTTATTCTATTAATMAATAATTATATCATTATTAATATAACAATTTTTAATTTAAAAATACAAAAAATCAAACTAAAAGTGTTTGATGCAATACTAATCMAATAAAAACTTGCTGCACCGGATAGCTTATAACATTCGCAAATAATTCCCTCAAAACACCTTTTCCAAAACACAACAACAAATCCAAACATATAGCCTAATAATATTCATAAAAATCATTCAATCGCATGTAGGCTACTCAAAAATGAAGTATCTATGAAATAGTTAATTTAAACTGAAGCAATGTTCTCTTCATTCCCTCTAGAGTAAAAAGAACCATAACATGACCTTTATGATTAGAATGTATAATTGCACTCAAATTCTAGGAACAATCAAATAAATATTTGTAACACATTACTGAGATTCATAGAGATATTATTATTATTATAACCTTTATAGGTGATTGATGAAGACAAGGCTCCCCAATATCGCGAACAATCGAACTCTCTGAAAAATCACTGGACCGCCTTTTACACATTTCCATTGCTTGTCGTTAGCGTCAAAAGACATCACCTAAAACCCACTCTCCCTTTATCTACGTCTACTGTCTCTACTCAACTCCTCAGCCTCTCACTCTCTGTAAATATTCATAAGTTACATAAGCAACCATAAACTAATGAAATCAAGAAAATGACAAAACTTTTGGAAAAATAAATAAACAAACATATGAATATTAATTGTATATATTTAAATAAGGAGACGCAAATCCTATATTCAATCATAATAAAAAAGTCGAGTCTTTCCGATCAGGTCCCAACTGCTTCCTTACAGAAAAATCAGATCTAATTTCAAGAAAATAACAGAAAAATAAATAAATAAACAATTAGCTTCATTTTCTACATAGAAATCATTAACAATAATCTGAAGAGGGAAAGGGGATAAAAACTAATTAAGATTCCCTGTTAACCGCTTCCGATTAAAAAAAAACAAAAAATTAGATTGCAACAAGAATTACAATCGCACAACCACAAATCATGACGGAGGACCAATGAAAGTATATCGGAGAGAGATGAAGAAGGTAAATAGTAATGCACCTGGAAGGGTAAAAATGGGAAAACTGAGTGATGTGAAGGAATATACTCGTCAAGTTTGGCCGGGGGGCGTCGTTCGTGGTTTCGCCGATTTTCCTTAAAAGGGGATCGGCGATTAGATTTTTTGAGTTAGCTTCAATTGGGGCCCCTTTCTTGAAATTGGCTGATGGGTTAGGTTCGCCTTGATGAGGACAAGGAATTAACGTGTCCAATTTGGTTGAATTATCGCCGGCCGGCGACATGCCCCTTTTCCCCAAAAGGGGATCGGCGCCTTAATTTTGGGGGTTGCGTTTATTTTTGTGAGTTGTTGCAGGTTTTTCGAAAATAGAAGTGAGGGATGGGATGTTGAGACCTCCTGAGGTAGTGTCTCCGATTTTACGATGGCCGGGCAACGCCGACGAAGGTCCATGGAGTGCAGATTTTTTTGAAGAGTGCGAAAAATTGGGAGGCACAACCTGAGTTTGGGTGGCGATTGCAAGATGATGGCCGTCGGTGGTTTGGGAATGGCGGTGGATAAATCGCAGGTGCAGGGGAGAGGAGAGGAGCAGAGCGGAGAGGAGAGGAGAGGAGCGGCAAATTCTATTTTAGGGTTCCAGAAAAGGTAAGAAAAGTGTTAATAAATAATACTATATACCAGATCGCCTTTTTAAGACGTTCTAGATATTTAAAAAAGGGCGATCTGGTATATAGAATATACCACAACGTTCCATAAGAAAGGGCGATCTGGTATATTGAATATACCAGATCGCCCTTTTATAAAGACGTTCTAGATATAGGATTTACCAGAACGCCGTTTTAGAGACGATCTGGTATATCGATATACCAGAACGCCTTTTTTTAAGACGTTCTGGTATATTGATATACCAGAACGCCTTTAAAAAAGGCGTTCTGGTATATGACACTTTTATTACGAAAATACCACCGGTTTATATTCCAGATCGTCTTTTTCTGAGGCGTTCTAGATTGACTGTTATAAAATATATTTTCTGAAAGCAGATATAACCTGAAGCAGATATAATGGTTCTTATTAGGTGAAGATTGGTGCCTTCAAGGCGCCGTAGAAGTTCTCTATTATATAACTATCAAAAGTTTTAAAAACATGTCATTATGTAACTTCCGTTTCACTCATGTGTCTACTTTATATCGCAATTTTAAGGGCGGTAAAGGATTGTAAATTTTTTGCTACATCGAAAATAATATCATTGTGAATAATACAGTTAATGTAGTGTACAAAGAAATTTTTCAGAATATAATGTGAACAGTATTTAGTTAATAATTTAAATTTTGAGTTTCTTAATTTTCTAAACAAATTTTATCATTATTTTGAATTTCTTATATTTGCCCGCGAAAATAGTAATAATAAGGATTTATGGTTATTATGAAATTATGGAAAGAAAGAATCTTATTATGAGAATATTTCCTATTATGTATATTGAGTACAATTAGGAGATTTAATCACATCTTATAAAAGAATCATTTTGGTTGGTGGACAAGTCTAAATAATCTTATAAATAGGGGTTTCAAACTCTTATTTCATAACTTTTTTTTATCATGGATCAAGGAGCTCATGAATCTTATGGGGAATTATTCTCTCTTTTTATACAGTTTATATGGTTACTGACTTAAGCATCATAGGGCATACGCCGGGACTGTCCGGCTTGGGTTTTAAATTGTAGGTTAATCAGGTCGTCAAAAAGTCAACCAGGTCGGAAGGAGTAATTTGAAGGTCAACGACCTCATTCTTGGTGAGCCAATCTTTTTTATCACATCAAGTGACGCCGTCTGTGGGAATACGAGGGACATCAAATCCTTGAGCGAAAGATATGAGAATGCACAATATAATCAATCAGGTATACTCGTTTAAATCTCATAAAAGGGAAGGTTCTTTATGTCGTTTATTTACCTTACTTGATTATTTATTTGGTTAGAATATGGGGGATTTCTTGGTTGATTTTGGTTGATTGATTTGGTTTGATATGGGTGACTTGCTAGTTTATTTTGGTTGATTGATTTGGTTAGCTATGGGGGACCAATAGGTTTATTTGATTTGGTTTAAAATGATTAATTTAGTTTGTTTATTTAGCTTAAATATGGGGACTGGTGGGATTATTTGGTTTAATATCTTTTATTTAGTTAATGGTTTTATATGATTTATTTGGTTTGGTTTAATGGGTTTATTTGATTTCATGTGGTATAATTTGGTATGGTTTTGTTTGATTTGTTATGGTGTAGTTTGCTTAAACATGATTTATATGGTCTATCTAATTTACTTAGTTTGATCTAGTTTAAAATATGGGGGACTGGCCGTTTTATATGGTCTATTTCATGTGGTCTAATGAGTTTATTTGGTTACGTAGTTATATATTTTATTTGGTTATATGGATATTTGGTATATGTAATATGGTTTATTTGGTTATTTGTGTTTAATATTATGGTTATTTGGTATATTTAGCATGGTTTATTTTGTTAAATATGGTTTAGTTGATTGACTAGTTTTGCTTATTTAGTTAACTTAAACATGGGGGACTAGTTAGTTTATTTGGTTTGTATGGTTTATTTGACTTAATATGGTTATAGTTTTAATTTGGTTTGGTATGGCTTATATGATTTAAGATGGTTTATTTGGTTTATATGGTTTATATTATTTATGTGATTTATTTTATTTCGTCTGTTTGGCTTGATATGTTGCATTTTATATGGTTAATTTGATTTATGTGGCTTAATATGGATTATTTGATTTTATATGGTTTATTTAGCTGAAATATGGGGGACTGGTTTTTTTTATTTGGTTTTATATGGTTTGCTTGGTTTACGTGGATTGGTTTATTTAATAGGGTGACTTAATTTTATAAAGTCTATTTGGTTTGTTTAAAATGGCTAAGGTCTGGTTGCAAGTTTGGTTTACATCGTATTAATGGATTAGATGTTATGATTATGGATATGGTATGGCCCGACGCTTGTTTAGGTTGGAGATGGTACGGTTATGGATATGTATGGCCCAATGCTTGTTTACGTCGAAAATAGTATGGTTATGGATGGTATGGCCTGACACTTATTTAGGTCGACAATGATTATGATTTATTGATTCTCATAATTATGGGCCGATGCTTGTTTAGGTCGATGATGGTTATGGTTTATTAGTTTTCATGGTTATGGGTTGACACTTGTTTAGGTCGACGATGGTTTTATAGATTATTTTTATGGTTATGGGCTTACGCTTGTTTAGGTCGGCGATGGTTTTATGGTTTGTTTTTATGGTTATGGGCTGACGCTTGTTTAGGTCGGCGATGGTTTTATAGTTTTGGATGATGCTTGTTTAGGTCAGCGATGGTTATGGTTTTATGGTTTTATGGGCCAACGCTTGTTTAGATCGACGATGGCTTATGGATCAATGGATATGATCGATAATGATTTATGGTTTTAAAGTAGTTTGCGACTTTATGGTTTTCAGGGTTTTATGATTTGTAAGGGGTTATGATTAATGGTTATGCAATGATACTTAAGTAATATTTTAGGGTTATAGTTTATGGTTAGGGTATGGAATGGTTTTTTGGCCAACCTATTTTAGGTCAGGTAAATGATTTGTGGTTTATGGTTAGGGTATGGAATTATTTTTTGACCGACCTGTTTTAGGTAGGACAAATGGTTTTGTGGTCGAACTGTTTTAGGTCGGAAAAATGGTATATGGTTATGGTTGTTGTTGAAATATGGTTTCAAGAATGTGTGGTTTTTTATAAGTAATGTGTGAATTGATGAAATTTAGGAGTATAAAGGTGATCACATTCTGTTTGCAGGTCCCATCGTAAATGGCACTAGTGCAGAAAATCTATTCAAGATTAGTCAATCTAAAACGCCTCAGAAAAAGATATTTTAGAATATAAGCCGGTGGCATTTTCGTAATAAAAGTATCATATACCAGAATGTCTTTTTTAAAGGCGTTCTGGTGGTATATAAATATACCAGAACGTCTTTAAAAAAGGCGTTCTGGTATATCAATATAACAGAACGTCGTTAAAAAATGCGTTCTGGCATATTCGATATGGCAGAACGCCTTTTTTTAAGACGTTCTGGTATATTGATATACCAGAACGCCTTTTTTAAAGACGTTCTGGTATATTCGATATACCAAAATGCCTTTTTTTAAATATCTAGAACGCCTTAAAAAGGCGATCTCGTATATCGTATTATTTATTGGGCAAAATTGCAAAAGAGCCCCAATAACTTAGGGGTGGTGTCAATTTAATACCACTAAATATACCTTGTGGCAAATTTATCCAATAACTTATAAAAAGATTACAATTTAGCCCCAATTTCGCCGGAAAAAGAAAACTCGTCGGGTTCTTTCAATTTTCGGCCAAAAAATGTTGATTTTGACCAATTTTGACAAATTCAATGCTGATGTGGAACAAAAGAAAATTAAGTTTTTTTTATTTAAAATTAGAAGTTTATTTTAAGAATCTAACGTTACTTAAAATATAATATTTACAAAGATGAAAAATATATTATAAAATCTAAGATTTTTTTAAATATGCCAAAAATGTATTGTTAAATTATAAATTAAAATAAAACTTAAAAAAATATTTTTTAAAATATTTATAAAATCAAAACAAAATGAAAAAATACCTATAAAAAATCTGATTTTTAAAAAAAAAAATTAATATTTATAATAATTTTAGTATTATAAAATAATTTTCTTGATTTATCTTAAAACATTATCTTTCATATGTAAATCAGTTTCTTCTATAATTAAAATATTTTTTATATTTCTTTAATTATGTGTTTTAATATAATAATTTACATATTAAAAAATATATTCTTAATAAATATTTCTTCATATTTAGTACTTATTGTTTTCACATACTTCAAATAATTCTAAGTTTTTTAATATATATTTTTTTTAATAAATTAGGGCGCAGGGCCTTTTATTAATAAAAGAAGAAAAGAGTCCGACCAAACAAATCAACATAAAGCGAAAACAGGAGATAACAAGTTTATAGAAAAATAATATTAGCGCTTCATAAGGAATCCTCGTTTAAGGGAACTCTTAGAAGAGATGCGTATAGGAGTAGAATCTTCCTCGTCAGCAATATCCGCCCAAGATTGTGTAGAAGCGATACTCATAAGGTGAAGAGCTGTTGAGGAGTTAGTATCCTCTATAGTGAAAGGAGTAGAAGACTCTTGTTGTATTTTTTTCAATTTACCTTGTAATTCCTGGGTACGTCTATCAACTGCAGTTTTACGAAATAGTGGGGTGCGATGTTGACTGCCGATATCTGAATCATCCACTGTAATTCCTTCTGTAGAAACTTTAGCCGAAGAGTCCACGTCCACATTAGAAGGTGGAGATTCCTCGTCAGTGCAACGCTGAAGTATCGTCTTAGGAGCACGATTTGGATCAAGCACCATGAGGGTGCGATCCGTAACAGGATAGGTGTCAGACTCTGAGATAATCAGGAAGAAAACGTGTAAGTGAGAGGGGGAACTTGCTGGGGCTTCCGTAGCCTTGGAGGTAGAACGCTCGACACCGCGGGCAGGTGGAACGCTGGATTGTGTTGCTGTGCGAGCGGTTTCATTGTCGGATCGATCAGCCGTAAGCTTGTTTTGGGCCGTATTAGCAACCGTGTCACCTTGTATCTCATGATTAGAGGGGATCACGGACGGGTGGCTCACTGCAGTCGTGTTTTTTAGCATAGACTCATTTGCATGCATGGCGATCGGTTTCAAACAAGGTTCTTGTCGTTGTTTTTCACGTTGATCATTGGAAACCGATCGCCGATAAGATCTCTTAGAGTAATCAACCCTTTTCCAAGAGTCGGTGGGGGCCTTTTGGTCCACCCGAGTCTTCAAGGAAGTACACATTCAGCAGTGTTACAAATCGAGCAAAACATAGGCAAATTTTCATAACCAATGGAAACATAACCACAAAAACCCGCCCGCTCAATCATAACCGTCTCTTGTAGCTCATTATTAAGATCCAATTCCACAAGAACACACACAAAGTGACCAACTGAGCCGTTAATAGAATGATCATCAAGTTGTAACGGAGAACCAACTACACTAGCAATATTCAAAATGAACGACCGATCCCAATACTCAATTGGAAGTTCGTAAATTTGTATCCAAACTTGAGACGTAGTCGAGGATACCTTATACGGATTAAAATCTGGAGTCCACGGAGAGAGCCGAAAAGTGGCCGAGCCTATCCTCCATGAGGGTTTCGCGAACGCTCGGGCTCTATCCTCGGCAACTGGAAAAAAAATGTTAAAAAACCCTTTACCGAGCGGGAAAAATTGCCAAGAGGCATTGGTTTTCCAAGCATCGCGCAGTACGGATTTGAGGTTATCAAGCGAAAAGTAGTTTCGAACCCTTCACTTGTATTAAATGACCAATAAGAGATCCTCGTAACCCGGCAACACGGTCTTGGTAAAGCTGTTCATCAATAGTAACCGAGAAGTACTCCCCTTTTTTCATCGGAGAAGAGTTAATAGGAGCGCGACCAGCCATCTGGGAGTAGGTGAGCGGCTGTGAGGTAACCTTAAGGTTGTTGTCCATTGGCGGTGTAGAGACAGTCGGAGATGGTATATCAAACTGCAAAGGAGCAGGTGAGTTGACGACGAAAGGCGAGGCTGAAGCCGGTCGGGAAAAGTGTTGCGTGTGGCCCGGAAATAAACCCGAGCCTATCAAAATCGGGGCTGGGAGACTCGGCAGAGGAATCCGGGTAGAAAACGCGATGCTGTTAGCAACACTATGAGGAGCCCTCGGGGGCTGGGAGGAGGAAGTTGGAAAGGAGCGAGCAGCAACTTGAGTAGCCAAGGGTGCCAGAGTCGGGTCCCCAGGAAGAAGGAACGGATTAACATAAGCTGCAAATGATGGCTCCAAAACCCTAGCAGCCGGATGAGATCCGAAGAAGAAGGGAATCTGGGCAGAAGAGGATGCAGGCACCGACGCTGAAGTAGCCAGGAAAGAAATCGGCCTATCTAAAGAGGCCCAAGGCGTGACCGTACCAACAGGCCGAGAGGACGGCGTGATGGATGTGGGAAGCCAGGAAAGCAACGCGGTGGAAGGGTACCAGGGCTACCGAGAATTAGCCGAAAAAAGGTTATGAATCCAACGCACTGACTGAAGAGAGGAGCAAACCGAGAGTTTATTTTTTCGCTTCATCTTGAACTGGAAATTTCCAGAAAAAAGATACCCTACGGCGGCGGCGGCTTCATCTCCTGAGTTTCAATATCTTATATCTATCATATTCTGATTATGTAACTTTCTATTTGTCATCCAAATTTTATAATATATTTACACAGATTTTTTTGATTTATTTTTAAATAATATTTTTTAATATTTAAAATAGTTTTAGATTTTAAAATATTTTAATATTTGTTGGTAATATAAATAAAATGAAATTCACCTCGTTTCGTCTCGTCTCGTCTCCCCTCCCGTATTTTTTTTCATTCTCACCTGGTTTTCCAACAAGTCAAGAACACATCTAATCAAAAACCCTAGATATATTTATCTATTGAGTCTCCCCTAAATCTCAGAATTATTTTTCCGATTCAATCGAAATCCTAGAGGCGATCACCAAATTGCTCAACCAAAACATCACCCCTTGCCTCCCCCTCCGCGGCACCATCACCGCCTCCGGCGACCTCGTACCCTTATCCTACATCGCCGGGCTCCTTACGATCCGACCCAACTCCAAATCCGTTGGCCCGGGCAGTGAGCCCCTCAATGCCGAGCAAGCCTTCAAGCTCACCGACGTCAGCGGCGGCTTCTTCGAGCTCCAGCCCAAAGAAGGCCTCGCACTCGTCAATGGTATATATTTTCTTGAATAAATTTAAATTGCATGCTCAATTTAGTTGTGTACACTGAAATCTAATAACTTGGAAGCTAGGGTTTCGTTTCTGTTCGACTTTTTTTTTT
The DNA here is from genome assembly GCA_014905375.1 of Phtheirospermum japonicum. Lineage (NCBI taxonomy): Eukaryota > Viridiplantae > Streptophyta > Magnoliopsida > Lamiales > Orobanchaceae > Phtheirospermum > Phtheirospermum japonicum. The sequence continues at coordinate 1,161,211 of BMAC01000294.1, read as the reverse complement.
CAATTTACTACTTGATAACCTGTATTTTGATGTGCAAGTGAGTTTTCATACACACAATTCGGGAATCTCGGTTCTGGAATTATGGGTTTGTAATTTAACCATGGATGCAGATTTGAAGTGAATTGTATAAATTTTAACATCTTGCTTCAAAATCATGTTTAGGGTTTTGAAATGAATTTTTTGTACTAGCAGTATACACATTTCTTCTAAGTAACTCAAAAGTTGTGTTAAGTTCTCAGAGATAAAATAACAAGTTAGAATGATTTTATTTTGTACCTATTATAATTATTTTTGATCTATTGCCAACTGATTTTATTTCGTTGTGCATGGTTTTGTGGCTTTCTTCGCAGGCGGCTAGCTGGTGGAGTTCACGCGAAGGTTATTACAAGCTACCATAAATGCAGGGTTTAAAAACAATATTCAAACTGGACAGACTTGAGTTAAATGTAAGTCACATCTCCCAGATTATTTATTTATTCACTGTAAAATGATGCATTTGAAATGGACCTTGCTAGTCTTTTATTTCTTCACATTTGTGTTATATATACATATGCATTTATATTTTAATCCAACCTTGCCCTCCAAGTGCTCGAATTATGTGTATTTGAGAGGTAAATTGTTGGATGTGTTAACTGAGTACAAGAAAGAAGCTGAAGATCATCTATCCAAGGTTGTGAGTAGTTTCTAAAAGAATTAATACTGGCATCTTTTTTTTTCTTTTGGTGTTGGGTTTTTTTAAATCTGTATTTTAGTGGTGGTTAATTTTTATCTTAATCAAGAAAATTTAATGAACATTTATATTATAGGTGAAATTGAATCCTTCACTCGCAAGTGCTTGGTTAAGCTTATGTAACTGCATTTGGAAGAAAGGTGATTTAGCTTTAGCAAAAAATTGTTTAACACTTGGCTTAAGCAAGGTCATTTTCTTTTAATCCCGTGAATCTTGACAGATAAATTTATATTACCATGTATCGCAGCTCCACCGTTGAAATTGATTGATTTACTTGGTGTAGAGAAGGGCAATCTTGATGATTCTTTGGTGAGTGGCTTATGAACAGTACTTGGTATAATACTTTCTGCAGGAAACCTTGGTTGTATTTCTAATGATGTCTCTGAAAGTAGTTTAGTGTTTAGAAAGTGCTGAATTAGTTTTTTCCGGAATGTCCTGACTCTTAAATTAAACTATTTTTTAAATTTTAATTGGGTTTATTCATACTAATCTGGTTTTGCTTAAAACAAGATTAAGATAGAATGCAATTAAACCAAGCACACTATTTTTAGCAGAAATAGCCTAATTTTTCATTACAGAGTCAGTACGCTGAATGCAATGATGCAATCTTGCTGGTTGTAATACCTGCCACTCAAGCTCCAGAGGTGGCTTCAGCAAAAGCTATCAGAATCGCGAATGAGCTTGATGCAATATTGCTGGTTGTAATACCTGCCACTCAAACGTGCGATTCCATTGTTTATCCAACATAGAGACATCATAAGGCCATCAAACGTAATCTCATAACTTACTGCAAAGAATAAGTGTGGTTACTGGAAGAGTTTGAGGATAAAGTCGACGATTTAGCTTTGGGCGAGCCCGAAGGTAATTTCATGGCCATTCCATTTTGCCCACGTTTATTTTGACTTAGCTGGGTTTTTATTTATTTTTTACCAATCCTGCAGCACTCTGATGATAGATATATTAGCAATTGATCTAGAAAAAATAAAATAAAATTGAGTTCTAGAATTGAATCATCTGCCTGTTTATCGTACAATCTAATTCAATCTCTTAAATGTGTGTTTAGCTACAAGCTTTCCAATTGGATAATGAGATGTTTCCTATATTCTATGATTTATTTTCTTCTTTATTTCTTATAATTGTTCATTGATGATTAGTCTGCTATGTTCATTTTACTAGAGTGACTGTATTTGTGCTCTTAATGTTTCATTTGAATCCCGAAATTTAATTCAAAGTAGTTCAGTATCTAATTTTAGTGATTGATATTTGAATTTGTTTTGGGTTCCTTTTTGAAGATCATGACTAACTTGTACATTCTTTTTTCTGTTTGACCATGTCAGAAGCTGCAAAGAAGAAGAAAAAGAAGAGTAAAAGCAAGTAAGACAAAACTGCTTTCATGCCCCATTTTTTACTTCTTTTATTTGACATCTCCAATCAACTAGTGAGTGTCTTTTGTAATTTGCAGGAAGAAAAAGGAAACACTTCAGCAAACTGATCCACCATCTATCCCTGTAGTTGAACTTTTTGCATCTGGCGAGTTCCCAGAGGGTGAAATTCAACAATATAAGGATGAGTATGTTAATAAAGACTACATTTTCTTTTTAGTGGTTTTTGGTGCATGCATATCATTTGGACAATTTGTGATGGGCTTTTAAGATTCTTTTAAACACTTTCTTTTAAGATCATTGGGATGGACTTTTGCACGTATTATTTATGTTTTTATTGTTCTGGAGTAACTTGTTAATCGGACCAACCTTAATAGGAGATGATGTTTAATTTTTAGTAGCTCCAAATTGAGAATCCGTTGTCAAGTTTTTAGTAGCTTTATATTGAGAATCCTGTTTGTATGCATCTAGCAGGTTAATCCTTGATAAAATCCCGGCCTAGTCTTTATTATTTCATGCTTCAACTTATAAAATATATCTATAAGAGTCTTCTTGTTAAATATTTGTTTTTAGCCACGACTTGCTATCTGTTGATTAAAAGAAGTCATTCTAGGACAAGGCCCCTTGTACGCTTGACATGTGTGTTGCTTGACATATGTGTTTGGAGATTGAATTTGACCAATTTCTGAAGGTTGAAAGGGATGGTTTATGGCAAAGACTCATGAATTGTGTTTCTTGTCCATATGATCTTTTTCGTGGTTGGTATTTTGGGGAATCTAAAAATGTTTTTTTCTTAACTAATGGTTCACTGTAGTAACTTGTGGAGAACTACATCTGAGGAAAAGAGAGAACTAGTGTGATTGGAAAAGCCACTTTATAATTCAGTTCGCCAAGCAGCAGAAGTCCACCGTCAAGTAGCTTCGGACTTATGCTTAATTTATTTGGCCACATGATGAACATATTAAGTGCTAGATTTTCGTTCTCCAATTTGTAATCGTGCAATCCTTGACAGGTTCGAAAATACATGAAGACAATTATAAAGCCTGGAATGTTGATGACTGATTTGTGTGAGACCTTGGAGAATACAGTTCGCAAGTTAATATCAGAAAATGGTTTACAAGCTAGCATAGCATTTCCTACAGGCTGCTCATTGAACTGGTGAGGCTTGAGTTCGGATGAGGTTTTTTTAGTTTATCACGTTTCTCTACTCTCTTCTTTATGAATTTTGTATTACAGGGTTGCTGCCCATTGGACTCCAAATACTGGAGACAAAACTGTGCTCCAGTACGATGATGTGATGAAACTGGGATTTGGAACGCACATTGATGATAATCCAAACTCGTAGTTGTTGTCTTGCTTTAGTTGTCTTACTAGATGTAGTTGCTTGATTGATGTAGTTAGTTGCCTTTTTTAATCGTATCGCCTTATTAATCTCCCTTTTCTTTTCTTTTACTAATTTATACGCTTACCTTTTTCCTTATGTTCCAATCACTCAATTACCCACTTTCTCCAAACCATGTGGCCTTGAAGTGAGACTTCCTAAACTTGACCCACAAGGATTAGACCTTCTCTCTGTAAGTCCAACTTTCTTTATTCCTTTTGTTTGTCCAACTTGAAATTATCCAGTCACTGTTGTTGATTTGATATCATGCTTGGATTTTGTTTTTGATGTAAGTATTCCATTTTTGCGAAAAATATTCTACATGAATCCACAAGGAAGGATTACTGCTTACTACAACGGTATACAATAAAACTGCTGCACTCAGATCTCTGTAGCAATTGCTTCCATTTCTTTAGTTATGACTGAGATGGATTGACTGAAAAAATTGATCTTTTATGTTGTTGAGACTAGTTAATAGGTATTTTTCTTTTCTACATTGTCTTTCTTCGATATCAGAGAGTATTCATTTATTGGATAATGATATGTTTTGGTTATGTTGGTATTAAGTTTGTGATTATCTTGCTTTTAATGAGTTTTGATGTATTTTTTGGTTAATTAGGTATTAATGATTTTAGTGTATTTGTTGGCAGGTACTTTTATTTAATTTTTTATTTAATTTTTTTACTACTTTCTGGAACGGTTCTACAAAACGCCGTTCTAGAAGTATATTTTCTAGAACGTCTATTTTTCAAAGGCGTTCTAGAAAATGTATATTCTAGAACGTCTTCAAAAAGAAGTTATGGAAAATGTATATTCCAGAACGTCTTTTCGTAAAGACGTTCTAGAGAGTTTATTTTCTAGAAAGTCTTTCTCAAAGGCGTTCTAGAAAATATATATTCCAGAACGTCTTTATTTTCTAGAACGTCTTTCGAAAAGACGTTCTGGAAAATGTATATTCCAGAACGTGTTTTCGTAAAGATATTCTAGAAAGTTTATTTTCTAGAACGTCTTTCTCAAAGGCGTTCTAGAAAATGTATATTCTAGAAAGGGAGACCCAACCGTCCACAACTGATTCAATTCATGGATTAGGGGTTGCAGAAACACATCAAGTTTGTCTTTTGGATTCTTTGGCCCTGGTACAAGAACGCTCAGGAACATGAACTGTTCTTTCATGCACATCCAAGGAGGCAAGTTGTAGGGTGTGACTCTGACGGGCCACGATGAGTATTGTGCTCCAAAACTTCCAAATGGTTGAAAACCATCTGTACAAAGACCCAATCTCACGTTTCGACTTTCGGCCGCAAAGCTTGGATTAGTCTCGTTGAAATGTTTCCAAGCTTCTGAGTCGGATGGGTGGCGCATAACATTGTCTTCAACCACGTGTTCAGCATGCCATCTCATATCTTTCGCTGTGGCATTAGATGCGTACAACCTCTGCAGACGAGGAGTTAATGGAAAATAGTACATCTTCTTGTACGCAACACGAGCCTTCAGTCGTTTGGTTTTTCCATGAGGAACAGGTTTAAACCGAGATTCATTGCAGAATTTGCAACTTGTCAAATCGGAATCGTCTCCCCAGTAGATCATACAGGTTAATCGGGAACAACTGTTTTCTAGAACGGGTAAATTATTTTTCTAGAACACCTCAAATAACCGTTCTAGAATATTGGATATTCTAGAATGCCTCAGAAAGTTGTTCTGGAAAATCAGATATTCTAGAACATCTCTAGTCAGAACGCCTAGGCAGGGCGTTCTAGAATAACTGAAACAGGGCGTTCTAGAAAACTGTTTCTGCACTAGTGTGGTAATGTGGTTTTATATAGTTATGGGGCCATGACAGGTCGATAACATGGTAATAATAAGGATTTATGGTTATTATAAAATTATGGAAAGAAAGAATCCTAATATGAGAATATTTCCTATTATGTAGATTGAATACAATTAAGATATGTAATCACATTTATGAAAGAATCATACTGGATCATACAATTCTAAATAATCTTATAAATGAGGTTAAAACTCTTATTTCATAATTTTAATTATCATGGATCATGGATTTTATGGAGAATTATTCTCTCTTTTTATACAATTTACATGGTTACTGACTTAAGTATCGGAAGGCCTACGTCAGGACTGTCCGGCTTGAGTTTTGTTTTCTAGGTTAATCAAGTCGTCAAGAAGTCAATCAAGTCGTAAGGAGTAATTTGAAAGTCAACGACCTCATTCTCTGCACTAGTACAAAAACAGGATTCAAGAACAGGGATTTAAGAACGCCTCAGGAGGCGGCGTTCTTAAATGTCAGGCGGTGGTATTTTTGTAATAAAAGTGTCACATACGAGAACGTCTTTTTCAAAGACGTTCTGGTATACTGGATATCCAGAACGTCGTTAAAAAGACGTTCTCGTATGTTTAGATATCCAGAACGTCATTAAAAATGATGTTCTCGTATGTTAAATATCGAGAACGTCTTTAAAAACGACGTTATCGTATTTTAAATATCGAAAATGACGTTCTTAAAAGTAATATTCAGAACGCTTTTAAAAAGGCATTCTCATATGTCATTATTTCTGTATTAGAATATACCCACAAATTTAATTTTTCTAATTAAAAAATAAAACAAAAACCCTTATCTCTCCCTTCCTCCCCCGATATCTCTCCTCTGCCATTTCCAATTACACTCCCTGATCCATCTCTCCTCTGCCAAAATTTTACACTCCCACACAAAGCAGACGGCGAGAAGATCTAACAGAGGCAAGGCACCGAGGAAGCAGCTGGCGACTAGGGCGGCAGCTCACCGAGGAAGCAGCTGGCGACTAGGGCGGCGAGGAAGTCTGCTCCGGCGATTGGAGGCGTCAAGAAGCCTCATCGCTTCAGGCCAGGGACGGTTGCGCTCCGTGAGATCCGCAAGTACCAGAAGAGACCAGGTTCGATTCTAATTAATTAGACGGGCCAGAATGGGTAAGGGTGTTTTAAATTATGTGGAGATCTGAATCTGGTGCACTGACATGGAAGTGATAACTAGTTTTAAATTAATTGTGAAGGTTTTGAAATTCCACGATCTGCGTTTCCTTGTTTGAAATCTGGGTTCCTATTTCGATCTTGCTGTTTGTCTTTTGATTCAATCTATTGGCATTCCTTTTGTAATTTAAGGGACCTCCGTTGTTTGAGGAAAAGGGAAAAAGAAATATTGTGATTTAAGCGATGAACCCAAGTACGCCGTCATCGAGTGCTGGAGGAGCTGGATCGGCCGAATCGACTGCGCCTAGAAGAAACCCCAAGCGACCCAAGTGTAATTTTCTTTACCCGCTTTTAATTTTTTTTATTCCTTATCGTTTTGTTGTATCAGGTTCGAGTACGATTTTTTTTTTGGTTGTGTGTGTAAATTGATGAGAGTATGGATTAGGAGAATTTAGGGGAAATGATTTGTTTTGATTGGATTGGAGTGTGTTAAACTTACTAATTGCTGAAAGTTTCCAAAACTAGTTATGACTTTGTCAATCCTAATTTCTGGATTTTTTTTATTTAGATTTTTTTTGGGTATTATCCTGTTGATGATTTGTCATTTCTTATCCATGGTGTCGATATTTGTGTGAATGAGAAAATATTTCATTGCATATAATTATGGTGTCATATTTCATATTTCCTCGATTTTTTTTTCTTCGATGTCAAGAACCATAAGGTTGGCCTTTTCTTGATATTGTTATCTTAATTGTGTTGTGAAGTATACTCGTACAGATTGAGGGACCAAAATCTCAAGAGGAAATGGTAACAATATTGCAGAGAGTGCTCGAAGAAAGTGCTCCAGTACTTGTTTCAGCGAGGATTGAAGCTAAAGAAAGAAGAAACAATACACGTCTGATGGAAGAACAGGATGCTGCTTATCGAGCAGCACTTGAGGCTGATCAAGTATGCTTCATTTTGTGTATGTTTGTGTTTTTGTTTCGTTTTGTTATTTCATTTCTTTTTTTTTAATATTCTCTTCCTTCCTTTCTTTCCCGGTATGTGTGGTCATATCAATATTTATTATGGTTTCTTATCCACACTGCTCTAAGTTATTGTTGTTTAGCTGAATTATCATTTTTAACCTTTTGTTCATGTTCTGCACTAGGCAAGGGAGAGGCAGAGGAAAGAAGAGCAGGAAAGGTTGTAGCGTGAAGCTGCTGAAGCCGAGAGGAAAAGAAAGGAGGAGGAAGAGGCTCGTGAAAGGGCAGCACAAGAAGCTGCTGAGAGGGAGGCTGCATTAGCTAAGATGCGTGAGGATAAAGCTTTGTCGCTGGGTGCTGAGCCTGAGAAAGGGGCTGATGTTACCCAAGTAAGCTCCATCATCTCCCTCTATCGCTGAATGATATAGCTCTATATTGGTAAATAATGGTTGAAAATCACCAAGGAAATAAAATTGAAAACAAACCTCAAATCATAATAAATACACGAAGTCAATATTCAGAAGCATAATATGAATTCATATAATATCACAAGGACTATCCACTTGTATGTTCATCTTTGGGGCTGAAGATGGAGATTTGACTTGAGAATATGATTTACACTTTGGTTTATTCTTCCTTAAAAACTGAATTAGATCTAAAGTGCGTACTATTGTAATATAGATGGATTGAAATTGATTTCGGCCTATTGTGATTTAGTAAGACCTTGAATACTTACAAGATAGTATTGTTGTTAATTATATTGTTTGAGCTTAAATGTCCTCTTCCTTTTTAAAAGCTCATTTTGACTTATATATGTTAGTTAAATTCTTAAAAGATTTTTAGAAACTCGAAGTTTCACTCCTCATCAAATATTTCACACAGACAAAGTTTCTTGTTCTTTTAATCATATTGGCATGCCTAGATCATTTGCTTGTATCAATTTGATTTGAACTACTGAAATTCTTTGAAAGCGTGTTGTATATTTGCGTTTGTTAAGTACTTTGTGATCCGATCTAAAGAAAGGGGCAAAAAGATGAACAGGTATATACTCTGTGTTTTTATTCTTATTTTCTGGTTTTCTTTACTGCTCCACATCACTGTTATGAGAGAGTTTTTTCATGCTATATGATTTTCTTCGCATGATTCTCTCTTGATTATAGTGAAATGTTTTTCGTCTCTCACCATCTCTTATGCTTTTGGCCTATCCAGTTGACAAAACTGTCTTATGTTGCAGGTGGATGCTGTTCTTTTGTCCCAGCAGATTCGCAGCAGATTCGCAAGAGATTTATGGACCAGGTAAGAGCTACATGTCATCTCTTAGACTTGTGCCTGTGTATAAGCTGTATGTGTAGTGTTCCTTGTTTTTTTTGGCTTCAAAGTGTTCTTTGATCTGGTTGTGTTTGAGTTATTTTATGGTTAGGGAGACTTTATGCTTTTGGTGTTTGGTGCAAAATAAATATATAAATAAATAATAATAATAACAATAATAATAAATGATTATTCTTGTAAGAATATATAGTGCTTTCACTTCTTGTTGAACTTAGAATACAGGATAAGTCTTTTATTTTGTTTCTTTTTGGCCCTTTCAATTGGGACTTTTTTCTCGCTCGAGTACGCAGTTTCCAATCTTCTTCTATATATATATATATATATATATATATATATATATATAGACACACACACACACATAAGTTGGTTTGTTATACATTTCTTTACCTCTTCTGTTTACTTCCTTCGGAAAATGAAATCTTGTAGAACATGTTGCTTAGTTGTTAATGCAAAATGTGGTTTTCGGAAAGTTATTTATTTATTTATTTCCTGCCAAATTTATGAGTTTGGATTTGATCAAGTATTTTGAATAGTACAATATTTGAGTTTTATAAAAATGTTTTTTTCTGTAACATGTGTAAGTGTGTTTTTCTTAATGCAGATTAATTTCTTGAAGTGCAGCTCTAAGATCAGTGGAGCATCATTTGAATCTGGAAAAACTTTATGTTCTTGGAACTAATTGTGGTAACATTCATGTTTATCTCCGAAAATATAAAATTTGTTAGTTATATTGTGGACTACAGGCCATGGCATTTTTGTGCTTTTTTGTTTGGTTTAACTTACACAATATATTAACAACAAAAGCTCGGTATATTTGTTATTTTTGGTTCCCTTTTTTCCTATATATTTCCTATTATCCATTGATTTTTTTTCCTTCATTATTATTGTTATTCCCTTGTGTTGTTTGTATTGATATATTAATTGTGTATTATTATGATTAATGACATGTGTTGTTTGATCTTGAAATTATATAAATGAAATGTGTTTTGTGAATTAAATAGGTAATAAAATTGTAATATATGAGCAGGCGTGGAAAAGTGAATCTGAAATGAAATTTGGCACCTGCTTTCATTTAATTTTTTTTACTACTTTCTAGAACGGTTATTCAAAAACCCGTTCTGGAAAGTAAACTTTCCAGAACGCCTGTTTTTAGAGGCGTTCTGAAAAGTAGACTTTCGAGAACGCCTTAAAAGGGACGTTCTGAAAAGTATACTTTCCAGGACGCCTGTTTTTAGAGGCGTTCTCGAAAGTATACTTTCCAGAACGCCTGAAAAAGGGACGTTCTGAAAAGTATATTTTCCAGAACGTCTTAAAAAATTACGTTTTGAAAAGTTGTTTTCTAGAACGGGCGAAACCTGTAAAACTGACTTTCTAGAACGGCTAAAATTATTTTAATAACGTCTTTGAAAAATCGTTCTTGAAAGTCTGACAATTAAGAACGCCTTGATTGTCAGACTTTCAAGAACAGCTCCATACAGAACGTCTCAGCAGGGCGTTCTTAATCTGCAGAAACAGGCGTTCTTAAAAGCTGTTTCTGCACTAATAGTGAGACTATTTTTTTGATCGCATCATGTATTACTTAAACCTTATCAAGAAAAGAAATATGACAGCATTGAGGCGATCACCATTTAATTAAAGCTAAAATTGTGATGTGCGGTGAGAGGTGAGCGTGGAGGTAAATTCATCAAGGATTACAAGCTTATTCAGACATAAGCAAAACTTATGCATCGAAATGTGTTGCATTTGTTTAAGTTTTATTTTAGATTTTAGTAAAATGTCAGATAAGTTAAATGATGCAGTTTACATTGGAAAACATGTCTAAAACTATAAAAATTATACTTATACGTTAATTTTGTCAAGTTCAATTTCACTATTTACGAAATGCATACAAAAGTAAATAAAAGTTTTCAGTATAGTACATCTTGAAACTAGAAATAAAGGTTTACCATTTAATTGTTTGTAAGAAATGCCTTTGAAATCAACTTATAAAATAAAATTTGAGGTAAAAATTAATGTTCATGCCTAATTTTATTTAATGCGCCATTTACTTAGATCTCACATGTAAACGGTCAACGAAATTGATTGACCATATTTTTCAAATATCGGGTCAATACATTGTGTTGTAGGGAAACAACTTTAGATTATGCTTTTAATTGAAAAATCATGATAGAATGGTGTTGTAATAATTACGCATTGCCTATCTTAATTAGTGTTCTACTTTAGAATAGCACTTAGGCGACATATAATAATCTCATGTATAATGGTTTTTTAGGTCGTGTACGTCACTAACCCAACCCATGTGCGTGACGGGGGTTTCAGCTTCATAACCCGGTCCCACCAATATATAGATTTCCCCACTCACCGTCGATCAAGAGAGCCACTTCTCTCCGCCGTCGGATTCCGTACCTCCTTTAATACGTGTATTATTAGTATTTTATCGGCAATGCATGGTGGGACCAGTTATAATTTCCCGCTTATCCTCTTATGTCACTGGCTATCCCGGTAATCACACCGACTCTATTATTGAGCTTTGAGGTACAACACTCCTTGATCTATGTACAATTCTTGAATATTTTGTCGACCGCGGCGTTTCACTTGCTCACGGCCTACTTTAATTTAGAAGGGTTCGTTTGCCCCTGCTTGGGCTTAGGGTTCGTAATACTTCATTTGAAATTCTTTTGAATTACAATTCTCGATAATTTTAAAATTAATATTTTTAATACTCGAACGATAAACTCTTATATATATATTACCTATCCTATATAATATATGCCATACACAATCACTATTCTCTTTTATCATATATCCTATATAATGCATGGCATACACAATCACTATTTTCTTTTATCATATGATAATTAAATTTAAAAAACTAAATAGTATCAAGTACAATATAATAAAACAATATCATTCACTTTTCACTACAAAACACAGGATTTCACCGAGGGGACCTCGATAATAACAAAAAAAAAATCGATAATCAATTTAGCAAGGGAAAAAACTGTTGTAGAAAGTTATTTATTATAATTTTAAATTGCTTGCAAATATATATATTAACTAAAATGAAGTATGAAAACCACTTGAAATGAAATTAAATAAAATAATGTATAAAGTAGAAAGCTGGCATGTAGGAGTCACGCCACTTGATGCTGTTTTAAGATCGTGATGGCCTCCCTCCATGCAGGTTTTAACGGCACACCACCACCCCAAGATTAAACCCAAAAAGGTCACAGCCGGTGTCTTCTATTGTGAGCACGTTCACAAGAAAACTAAAGAATCAGACCTTATCACGTTGCCTAAAATATTATAAAGAATGCAAGAATTTGTTTGTATGCTTGTAAGTTTTTTTGTGTGTGTGTGTATTTAGCTAGACCCTTAGGTACTCCTATTTATAGTGTTAGAGTGTCTTTTGAAATTCAAGAGTCAAATGAAAAAATAATGACCATTATGGGGGTGTTACAAAATTAAAAGTGTAGGTTACAAAAATTTATAATAAAATTGAATTTGAAGTTTTAAAACTTCAAAAAGCATAACAATCCCCCACAAGGTTTAAAACTTCAATATATATAAAAATAAATTATAGTGAGCAACTACATACTATGTAATAGGTGCAGGAGCCTTCCGGGCTTGATCCCACACTTAGTGTTGATGATTTCTATTTGAGGGAATCATAATGGACTACGCCTTGAATTAGAAACCCTTGATCAAATTTTCATACATCACATAAATAGCATCGACATCAGTCTTTGTTCAAGCGGGTTAGCGCTATTAATGGTCATGCGCTCTAATCTTGATTCTCATGAGAGTCAGTAGGGTTCGCCCAAACCCGTAGCCACGGCCTCATGGAAACTCTCATTTAGGTGAAACCTCCAAGGGTATGTGTGATCTATACCCTGCAGAATTCCCGCCTCGATTTCATTAAGGATCATAATCCAACCTAATATCACACAATATAGCACTATCACCATAGGGATGGGAAAGTTATCACTTTTATAAAGTAATGTTAAATGACTAACGCAATGCAGGTTATTTCTACCCATTGAACCTTCTTCATGAGTTCTTCAATCACAAAGGTTGGGTGACTCCCTTGTGGGCATAAGCCCATCCCCCTCGATGATTCAAAAACACCTTTATTAGGTAGACCTTTGGTCAAATTGTCTGCCAATTTTTTCTCAAATTTTACAAAATCAAGAGATACCACATTTCTCTTCAACAAAGATTTTGTACTTTTATTTCTTGCATGTAAGTGTCTGTTCATTTTTTATTAGAATGTGTTTGTTTCACAAGACCAATCACAACAAATAGAAATAGCAGGTAATGGTTTTGAGATAACTGGAATGTCAAGTGATAAATCTCACAACCATTCAGCAGTTGTACAAGTAGTATCTGAAGCTATTAATTCAACTTCCATTGTACTTCTAGATATAACAGTTTGTTTTTCAGATCCCCGTGTTACTGCTGCTCCACCTAACATAAAAACAAACCCACTAGTTGACTTAATTTCAGAATTATCAGTGATCTAATTAGCATCACTATATCCCTCAAGTACATTTGAAAAACCTTTTGTAACATAAAAAGAAGTTTAAAGTTCCTCTAACATACTTAAGTATTCTTTCTAAAGCACTCCAATGATCTTTACTAAGATTATGTGTGTATCTACTAAGTCTCCCTACTGCATAAGAAATATCTGGTCTTGTTCTATTTGTGAAATATAATAAAGATCCTATAATTTGAGAATGCTTTAATTGAGACACGGGTTCTCCTGAATTTTTGTGTAAATGTACATTTGGGTCATAAGGAGTAGACACTGGTTTACAATCATAATAACTGAATTTTATCAAGAAATCTTCAATAGAATCAGTTTGATTTAATAATATGCTTTCTTTTAGCATTTTAACTTTCATACTCAATATTATATGTGCTTCTACTAAATCCTTCATCTCAAAGTTATCCGACAAATAAGTTTTCACATTTTCAATTAAACTCAAATTTGAACCAAAAATTAATATGTCATCCACATATAAACACAATATCACATATTCACCATTTTCATTCTTACAGTATATACACTTATCATGTTCATTTGATTTTAACCCAAAACTATGTATAACAACATTAAATTTTTCATGCCACTGTTTTGGTGCTTGTTTTAAACCATATAAGGACTTGACTAATTTACACACCTTATGCTCTTGTCCTTTCACCTTATAACCTTGAGGTTGTTCTATATAAGTTTCTCATCTAAATCCCCATTTAAGAATGCGATTTTGACATCCATTTGATGTATCATTATCTTATGAATAGAAGATAAAGCAGGCCAGCTTTCTACTTTATACATTATTTTATTTAATTTTATTTCAAATGGTTTTTATTTCATTTTAGTTAATATATATATTTGCAAGCAATTTAAGATTATAATAAATAATCTTCTACAACAATCTAAGATCGTGATGGCCTCCCTCCATGCAGGTTTTAACGGCACACCACCATCCCAAGATAAAATCCAAGAAGGTTACAGCTGGTGTCTTCTATTGTGAGCACGTTCATAAGAGAACTAAAGAACAAGACCTTATCACGTTGCCCAAAATATTATAAAGAATGCAAGAACTTGTTTGTATGCTTGTAAGTGCTTTTTTTTGTGTATTTAGCTAGACCCCTAGGTACTCCTATTTATAGTGTTAGAGTGTCTTTTGAAATTCAAGAGTCAAATGAAAAAATAATGATCATTATGGGGGTGTTACAAAATTAAAAGTGTAGGTTACAAAAATAAATAATAAAATTGAATTTGAAGTTTTAAAATTTCAAAAAGCATAAAAAAAACGAGGGCAACTTCCACTCGGAAAAACTCTCCTCGATAAAATCTACCGAGGGAAATATGCATTCGGTAAATTTTTCGAGGGAATTACTAAAGGTTCATTTTATCGGTAAATTTCAGGGGGGATGAATCTGATTGTTCTCGAAATAACTGAGGGCAGTGTCCCTCGAAAAAACCAAGGGTAAGAAGGCCCTCAGAAAAATTGAGGGCAACATTACCCTCAGAAAAACCGAGGGTAGAGCTGCCCTCGATTTTGTCCGAGGGTTGAAATACCTTCGGTTTTTTCGAAAGCATTATTGCCCTCGGTTTTTCTGAAGGCCACGCTCCCCTCGTTTTTTTAAATAGTTTATTGTTTTTTTAACCCCTATTTTTTTATTAAAATACCAAAAAAGATTCACAAATTAAAATAAAAAATTTAAGAAATTCATTAATAATAAAACAAATCAATTAACTAATTATATAAATTTCATAAAATTTATAATTATTCAATTTGTTCAACAAAAATGTTAGAAATATCAAAAGTTTATAAAAACATCTGATCGAAGTAGTCCTGTGACGGAGGAGGCTGCAGCAAGTACTGCAGTAATCGAGCTAATAGCTCGGCCGTCTGCGCGTTTACCTGCGTCTGATATTGTTGTTGTTCCTGCCGTTGCTGCTCACGTAATAGCTCAGACTCATTATATCGCTACTCCATTGCTTGCTGAGTTCATCTCGTGGCCTCTAAATCCTTTTTCTGCGCCTCGAGCTCCCTCACATGAGTCATGTCATGCTGGTAGGAGGAAGAACCGCTACCTGTAAAACCCTTCATAGCAGCCACCAACTTCCCAAACTAGCCGGTGCCGTAATGTCGGCCCTTACTTGAACCGATGACATTGAGATAAATAAGGCCAGGGTCAACCTCGTTACCCGATTCTTGTGAAGAAGCATGTGCCTTATCCAGACGTCGCTTGTACTTTCTGAAATATGAGTCGTTAGTAAACTCTACATTAAAACTAAAAAACAAGTTAAGTTATAACTATTTAACATAAAAGAGACTCACATTAGTATACTAGATCTCGTATCGACCCACGTGTCATTGTTCTTCTTGTGCGTACGCACAAAAACCTGGTACGTAGTGGTCGACTCACCCGTCTCCAACTCCTGTATCCAAATGAAATTATCAGATAATTAACATTAAATAAATAATGTATTATGATCTAAAATTACTTAAGATATCATAAGAATAATCGATCGTAGATCTGGACCCTCCACTTTGCTTCGGTATGCGAATACCCAGACCAGTGATTTGTACATTTTTATATGTGATTTTCGTGTATTTTCGCATTGTGTTTTATTTACTTTTACGTGTTTTAGGTTTATCTTTTTCTCATTTCTCTTCCTTTTGATGTTTTTCATTTTGTATTGTGTTTAATATTTTTCTACTCTATTTTATAAGTAATAATCTAATTTTGCTTTATTTTCGTGTTTCAGCTCAAAACGAAGAAGACGGGACGAGCGACGTGTCGAAGCCCTGTAGGCGCCGCAACCAGCGCCCGCATCGGTCGATGCAAACTTGCAGTTGCGTCAATCTTAGCTCACGTCGATCGACGCACTGACTGGTCAACGCGAGCACCTGGCACGCGTCGACGCCGACGCTCCAGCGGTTGAGCAGTTATTTTCGGAAAATTCTATAAAAGCCCGTTGGTTTCTTCAGAATTGGAGTGCTGGAACTTTGGGGAAGGTTTGGAGATTGCAGAGACCCCTCGGTTCTTGCCCCATTTCGATTACACGCATGATTCGGGTTGAAGAGTTAAAGACCGCATGTTCAAGTCTTCGTCTCCTCGTTTGTTCTTCTTCTCCGTTTTACTTTTCAGTTGTTTAAATTTTAGTTTCTCTGATTTTAGATGTTATATTGGTTTTTCAGACTTTAGATGTTAGATAGATTAGTTTGTAGTTCGTAGTTAATTTCTCGTTTGAATATCGTTACTTTTCTCGGTCAATTTCGTAAGCTTTCATTTTCTCGTTTTTTATGCTTAGTAATTTGCAGGTTTTTAATTGTATGTTTATTAGTGTAATTATTCTGTTGAATTCCATTGATGCTTGTCCCGAGTTTTAATCGATCATGTTCTTGCTTTCGTTGAAATTTAGGTTATCGAATATGTTAATGTTTTTTGGCTAAATTTATCGGTCTAGTGCCTAGAGTCATTTAGAGCCATCAGGATTGACAACCCTGATCGTGGAGATGATTCTGGCACACTAGAACCCTCGTTTTCTTAATCGTTTTAAAGGCTTTTGATTTTATTTAATTTTCGTAGATGTTAGAAACTCCCCAAACCAAATTGGATCACGTGTTTAGTTTAGTCTTTTCTTTCATTTTTTCGTTCGTAAAACCAAACACCGGTATAACTTCTGATTAGTCTTCCTTGTGATTTGACTCGATTCCAATTTACCACCTACAGCTGCTCCATTCTCTTGCGGATGAGCTTTTTATTTTTAAATAAAAAGTAGGTGTACAAAGTTCGATTCAACCAGCTGGCTCGCTCCTATTGGCCCTGCACTGTTCTGAACTCTTCTTGTTCCCAGGCTTATCTACTCTACATTACATGCTTAGTTGATATGCATGATATATAAAATTTAAATCATTTGTAATAATAAAAATTTAATTTAATAAAAAGACTTAAGGAAAATCATTTACCTCTAAACCCCATAGTCAACGATTCTTGGCGGCTGACTAGTCTGATCACGAAACTACTTATACTCTTTAAGCTGTTTCCCATACTTGTCCCCCATCATGCAGAAAATGTCAACTATACAGCTTATGGACTATACAGGTCCATGTCATAATAACAACGATCCTACAAAATAAAATAATAATTACAATTTAATTGATATATAATTCTCAAGTTTTATTAATGATTATGCTCAAGGACAAAGTAATAATTATCTGAAACATGTCCTACCACAATCGATGAATATGCTCAAGGACAACCTTAAAGTACCACCCCATGGGATGGGGCTCCTTCTCCATAATCTCTCGAAATATGTTGGTCAGCCAGACCTCCCTGCTATGTAGCCTGTAATTGTGTTGTGATTACAAATATCAGTTAATAATAATGATGATTAGAATTTTATAATTATTAATTTACTTGTTTCTTTCCGGTGATACAAACAAAGTATCGCCTTTCTGGTGGGCTTGAGGGTTGTCGGGATGTACCCGCATCGGACGATGTTAGTTTAGAAAAATCTGGTGTTGGCGCTGAATTATTAGTACCAAGGCCCACGTAATTATCATCAAAATCAGCAAAACCATTAGCTGACTCCATATCTGATCGACCTAGACTGGATCCGCGTTCACAACCACTCAGCATCTGATATAAGTACATATATTGCAAGCATTGAGAAAAATAACATTACATATCAACCATTTTAATAGATCTAAATATAAATCAATTAGTTAAATTAAGAGTGTTTTACAATATGAACAATTTACACATATTTCAACCACAACGGCTTCCTTTTAAACTAATCATTTGAACCGAGACTTTTACTATTAAAGTTATCACCAAACTCATCTTTGTCTCTGTCTTGATCTATATCTTGATCGGTGAGTAACTCTTCTTCTTTATCATCACCTGCCTCGTCACCAAGTTCACCCACGTCATTGGCAGTGGGGTCGTGCAACTGGAAATCGACATCATCTAGTTAAAATTGGATTACGTGTATCTATAGCTTCCTCTTGAAATGATTGCTCTGGTAGAGGCTCGATAAACTCAACATTTGATATCGTCTTGATTTTACATGTTACCCACTAGTCTAACTTGTCACGTTTCGAACTTGGGTCCGTACAATAGTATACTTGTATAGCCTGGGCAGCAAGTACAAGATGCTCATATTGATTGAATCTACGCTTATGATTGATATCGACAAGCTTATAATGTAGATGACCTTTTGTGCTTGTAGAAGTTGGATCAAACCAGTCGTACTTGAACAATAGTGTGTTTCTCTCCATTCGCTCGGTGTATTCGAGTTGCACAATTTCTATGAGACGACCGTAATAATCATACTCGGCTGCCCCATGGTTTGACCTTTTAATGCATACTCCGCTGTTTGATGTTGATTTGTTAGATCCGTGTTTGACTATGTGAAACCTATAGCCATTTATCATCCAGTATACGTTTTCACAAATCTTTGTCCCTGAACGGACGTTCGACAGTGGAGTCTCGACAGATCTTATTTTTCAAAAGCATCATTTATCCTTTCGAAAATCATGACTATACTCAAGAAATTTTTGGTGATTGTCGAACCACGATTGCTTCCCACTGCACTTAAGAGTGCAGGCGTCTGAGCTTTCCATACAGTATGAACAAGTTGTTCGACCGACCATACTCTAACCGGATAATATAGAATACACAGGAAAATCGCTACTTGTCCACTTAAGGGTTATTTGTAATTAGAAATTTTATTTTTTATAAATATCGTATGAGGGAGCCCCAACCATCCACAACTGATTCAACTCGACGATTAAAGGTTGTAGAAACACATTGAGTTTTTCTTTCGGATTCTTTGGCCCTGGTACAAGAATACTAAGGAATATGAACTATTCTTTCATGAACATCCACATAGGTAAATTACATTGTGTAGCTATAACATGCCACGAGGAATATTATGCGCCAAAACTTCTAAATGGTTGAAAACCAGTACAAAGACCCAATCTCACATTTTGAGTTTCAGCTGCAAAATGTGGATGAGTTTGGTTGAGATGTTTCCAAACTTTTGAGTTGGATGGGTGGCGCATTTTATCATCTTCAACCACGAGTTCATCATGCCACCTTAGATGTGTACAACCTCTAAAGACGAGGAGTTAATGGAAAGTAGTACATCTTGTACGTGACGCGAGTCTTCTGTTATTTTGTTTTGCCATGAGAAAAGGGTTTAAACCGAGGTTCGTTACAAAACTTGCAATTGGTCAGCTCAGAATCGTCTCTCTAGTAGATCATACAATTATTCTTGTAATAATCTATCTTCACAACCGGTAAGTCCATACCCCTTAGCAACTTTTTACTGTTGTAGAAGTTATCAGGAATGAGATTGTCTTTTGGTATAATCTCTTTGATTAATAAACTCTATTGATCACAATATTTTTTAGACACGTGATTCTCCGACTTCAAATTCATGAGATGGGAAACTAAAGACAACTGAGTATGTCCCTCACACCCCAGATACAAGGGTTGATTTTCAGCTCTTAAAATGTCATAAAATTTTTGCGCTTTAGGGTTCGGCGACTCTTCCATATCGGCAACCACGTCAAAATCGGAACCAACTGCATCTTGAACCATATTAATGTACGCATTTGATGATTCTTCAGGGGCGGTGTAAGAGGGTCCTACAATGTGAAATTGTGATGGCGTCGAGAGGTGGCAGGCCGGCTTTCTCCATGGTAAATCCATATATAGTAATTTGACTTGAATCCGTGTCTAACCAGATGATACTTAATCTCATTGGTGTCGAGAAACCTATGATTCCTACATCCATTAAGATTACAATGACACTTCAAAACCACCATCAATTTTTAAAACAATTTAAAAACCATTATTGGAGGGACGAAACCTCCAGGTCGGTGCCGTACACCACGTCATCACTGACGTCTACCCAACCAATCACAACATCAACCAATCGCAACATCTATATAGTGTCAACAAATTATATCATATACATTAAACACAACCGATCACCACAACATTTATAAACCACCATCACATATACTTTAAAAGATAATTGCATAATTGGACCCTTAATGAACACTAACGAACCCTAATTGAATAATTGAACCCTCAATGAACACTGACGAACCGTAATTGCATAATTGTACCCTTAATGAACACTAACGAATTCTAATTGTATAATCGAACCCTAATTATATAGTAACCTCTAATTTAAACCCTAACTATACAATAAATCCTAAATTAACCCTAACTATACAATAAACTCTAAATTAAATCCTAATTATACAATAACCCCTAAAATAACCCTACAATAAACCCTAATTATATAATAACCCCTATAATAAACCCTAATTAAATAATAACCCCTAAAATAAATCCTAATTGCATAATTAGTTCTAGTTTAATTCAATTGTATGTAAGTGTATTAAACCCCAATTTTAAACTATTAAAAATTAAACCCTAAATTAAATCATAAGTACAATTAAACCTTATATTAATCTCTAATTGCAAAATTAATATATAAACCCCAAATTAAACCTCAATTTATATAACAAAATTCTAATTAATATGTGATTTCATAATTCAAACATAATTAGAAAAAATCACAATTATATAAAATGAAGAAAAAAAATCAAAACCACTTACCTTGGCTGGCGGATGGAACCAAAAATTTAGGGGAAGGAAATCCCCTCGAAAAACACGGGGGAAAACCTATGCCGCCGGATTTTTTCGAGGGGATTTTAGTCCCCTCGATTAAAAAAAAATTATTTACAAAAAATTACTATTTCTCGTATTTCTAAAATAACGAAACCCACCTCATGGTTACCACGCTTCATTACTTTACATTTCCAATGGAACAAGTCGATCGCTCATATCGTGGATACCGTTGATCAAATTATACAACATCTATAGACACGTACATGCTCGGTGATATTTTTCTAGTAAAACCAGGGTTAAAATCATCTTATGTGCCTAAGATGATATGATGTGGTTTATTATTACGCAATTATATTTTTATAATAATTTCTTGATTTTCTCTAATTAAAAAAAAAAAAAGAGGAGAAGGGAACTCCCTCCGAAAAAACCCGAGGGAAAACCAATGCCCTCGAGTTTTTTTGAGAGGATTTTAGTGCCCTCGATTTTTTTAAATAAAAAAATAAAAAATATATATTTGTCAATCAATCACTATTTATTGTATTTCTAAAACAACGAAACTCAAAATTACGACGCTTCATTACTTTACGTTTCTAATGAAACAAGTCGATCGCTCATATTTTGGATACTATTGATCGAATTACACGACACGTGTAAACACGTACATGCTCAATGATATTTTTCTAGTAGAACCCGGTTTAAAATCATCTTACGTGCCTAAAATGATATGATATGGTTTATTTTTATGCAATTATGTTTTTATAATATTTCATATTTATTTTCAATTTAAAAAAAACAAGGGGAAGGAAATCCTCTCGGACCTATGCCCTCGGGGTTTCCCAACGGGATTTTAGTGCCCTCGGTTTTTTAATATAAAAGACTTAAAAAAATATATTTACTGATCTATTACTATTTCTCGTGTTTCTAAAACAAATAAACCCAACTCGTGATACCTTCACAAAAATTATGATGCTTATTACTTTACGTTTTCGATTGAACAAGTCAATCGTTGATATTGTGGATACTGTTGATCGAATTACACGATACGTGTAAACACATAAATACTCGATGATATCTTTCTAGTGAAACTCGGGTTAAAATCATCTTACATGCCTAAAATGATATGATATGGTTTATTTTTACACAATTATAATTTTTAAATAATTGTTTGGACTTTTTTTAATTTAAAAAAATGGAGGGGAAGGAAATCCTCTTGGAAAAACCAAAGGGGAATCTTATGCCCTTGGGTTTTTTCTGAGGAGATCTTAGTACCCTCGATTTTTCCGAGGGATAAATGCACCTGGCACATTTTCCCTCGGAAAGCCTTTGGTATTATTTTCGTTGACAATGGCGGCAAACATTGGCGCCGCTTTTCTGAATAATTTCCCAAAGGGAGTATTACCGCAGGTATTGACCCTCGATATCCCCTCGGTAAAATGTGCCTTCAGTATTGCCTTTCTCTAGGTTTTCCCCTCGGTAATATACTATTTTCTTGTAGTGTTTCAAAAACATAATTTGATATTTACATACAACATAATAATACAAAATATCATTTATTTTTCAGGTATGATTGATTTTTACTGTAAAAAAATTAAAAGCTTTTGAATCCTATACTCCCTCCTATTCAAGTTTGAAGACGTTTTGGGTGCCTTCAACTTTTGCAAAATGTAAGTCTTAATTATGTTTTGTGTAAAATCCTATACTCCCTCCTATTCATTTATTTGTTTTGTGTAAAATTCTTAATTATGTGAAAAATCAAATTTATATGAAAAAAGTCTTAATTTATTTATTTTGTGAGAAATTATTAATTATTTAAAAATTCGTCTTTTTTAGTTTTTAATTATTTATTTAATAAAATTGCTTTTATTTGTAAATGAGAAAATTATTGATTTTGAGAAAATATCAAGTAATTGTTTCTAGAACGGTTGTTTAATTATACCTTCTAAAATGTCCTTTAGGTCCGGGACGCCACTTGGAGTGGCGTCCCGCTCACATTCTAGAACGGTTCTTATTTATACCTTCTAGAATGTGAGCGGGACGCCACTCCAAGTGGCGTACCGACCTATTTTTTCAATTTTTTTTGGTAATATTTTCTCAACTTTCAATAAAAATACTATATTTATTTAATAAACCCCATGTTCAAATATTTAAAAGGTATGTGATATTTAAGTAATATAACTAGTCTAGGGCTCATATATTTTAAAGTAGGCGATAATCATGGTTTAGTGTAATGTAACTATAATGCTTTGTTTAGATATATAATTTTGTAAATTGTCCAACGTTGATTAGTATTTTGTTTAAGCATGGTGTGTTATTCTTCCTATTATCAAATGATTATAGGATTGGACCCTTATATAGGTGGTTACAGTATGTGCATGTGCAGGTGTTGTTTAATTTATAAATATTACTCAACTCGTCTCTTAATGATATGTCACATTATATAATTACTATGTGTTTAAATTTTTATTTTCATATATACCTATATTTAATTATATTTATCTTAGACTAACTTTTAAAAAATCAAGTGAATAGTAAATAAATTAATTAACTCCATGAGTATAGATGGAAAATGCAACACTTTAATTATATTAATTAATATTTTCTAAAATCGTATGAAATAATCGTGAGTTTATCCTTTTGTAACGGAGAGAGTATGAGAGCAATTGGATGACATTTCATTTTGAAACTTTTCCAATTTGAGTTAAAAAAAGAAAAAAAAGATAAACTTAAACGTTATATTTTCAACTCATTTTCACTCAACAATTACTTTAATCTATTTTTTTAAAATATATTACTCAAACACCAATCATTTTTACATATTTTCTCACAAATTTTACAAATGTACACTTACATAACTCTAACTATGCCAATCAGTATTTTACTATTTTTATATTGAGAACTTCTACTATGCTGTGAGAGCACCATTTTTCACTTAATCACAACTATTAGATCAAAAGTTGGTTACAAATATTGGTAAATAGATCGATGCAAATGCTGGTGAGTGGGGGCATGGTGCCTTTACGGTACCGTAGTCATTTTCTTTTATATTATATCAACTTCAAACAATACACTTTTATCTCATATTCATTTATAGTACTTTTAAAAAATATTATTCTCCGAAAGTTAGATTTAGCACAGTGGTAAAATCATATTTTCCAAGCAAGTATATCCTAGTTAAATTCCATGGGTGCGTGAGTATGAGATTTTCTTATTTAGAACATATACTTTATTCGTGTCACTTGAGAATTCCAAAAAAAGAAAAAAGAAAACAAAAGGAAAAAAACATCCTCCTTCAAATAAGTTATTCATTTGAGTATGAAATTTTTCTATTTTAGAGCAAATACTTTATTTGTATCAAATAAGAGCTGTTAAAAAAAGGTGAATTGTCAAATAATTCTTAAAATAAAGGTTCATTCGGCAATTAGTTCTAAATTCAAATAGTCCCTCGATTTTGTCAAATAGTCGAGAATTACGATATGTAAATACTACAGTACCCTTAATACGAAAAAAATAATAACAATATATCATCATCATCATATATTATGCAGCAGTTTGGCTGCCCCTGCCAGCGACCGCCCAAAAAATTTCCAACTCCTAAAAAATATTTTTCGTCGAATTTTCTTTTGTGGTCAAAAAAATTCATACTATATGTTTGGAAATTTCTTACTTATTTTACTTGATTGAATTTTTTTTTTACTTGACCATGTTGCTATGTATTTCTTACTTATTAAATATAATTTTTTAATTACAAAAAAAATAAAAAATCTTACTTTAATCAAATTATTGTCACGTATTTTATAATTAGTACAATAAGATAATTTCTTACTTTATGTCTGAAAAGGTAAGAAATTTCTTAATTTATAGAAAAAATAAAAAAAGAAAAAAAATATTACTTTATGTCCAAAAAAGTAAGAAATTTTCTTAATTTATACCTAAAAATGTAAGAAAATCTCTTACTTTATATCCAGAAAAATATTTAATGTCTGAAAATTTCTTACTTTACGATGAAACTTATACATTATGTCCGAAAATGTAAGAAAATTTCTTATTTTATGTCCCAAAAAGTAAGAAAAAGTCTTACTTTATATTTGAAAAATAAGAAAAATTTCTTACTTTATTTACAAATATGTAAAAATAAATCTTACTTTCTATCTGGAAAATTAAGAATTTGTTTACTTAATTTTCGAAACTTTCTTAATTTCTAGTTCAATTTCTTACCTTATGTTTTCAAGATTTTGGGGGAAAAAAAAGAGAAAGATTTTTCGGTGGGCGGGAGGGCGGGCGCCAATATCACCACTGGTGGCCACCCAGTCACCGGTGGCCAACGGAGGTGGTGGTGGTTATTGATATTATTATAATTATTATTTTATTTATACTAATATTATTATTGTCATATGGTGTGACTATGTAATTGTATGTAGGATTTGAAAGGATTTAACTATTTATCGATTCGTACAATTATTTGACTTACAAAAATATTTTCTTATTATGATGAATTTAGCAATTGCTCCCAACGAAATACTATCCTTCTCGTGATAAATTATTCACTTTTTATATTCTATTGCTCCTTGTATAGCTTTGATTTCCGAAATGGTATATGATTTACCCTAGTGCACCTAATACGGTGCACTCGATTTTTCGTGCGATGGTATACATATATTTTGTTTGACGATATATGCATATTTTGTCTGATGGTATATTCGTGTCATAGGTGATGAATATAACTGTTGATAACATGAACTTCCATCATTGCACAAACTCTAAGTATATTATCACAGAAAACATCAATATACCATTGCACAAAATATAAATATATTAACACACACACACAAAAAGAAAAATTGAATACATCTGCTCGTTTGGTTTAAGTGATGGGATTATATAATATTATCCTATAACTCAGGATTGTACTGTTCATATTATATAGTCTCTTGTTTGGTACAACTGATTGATCGAATTGTGCGAACGAGATAAATCTTCACGACATCCATTTGCTTGATATGATAACCAAAGACTAAATTGGCTAAATACTAATTTGCTCTTCTAAATTTCACTCTGTTTATTCAGTTTGGCATTTTCACAAACACCTTCTCCACATGACTATTTTAGAAACAATCAATCCCACGAGCAACACCACTCAAACCCTCAAGATCCTTCTGAACAATCCATTCGCCATCAAAACGAGCTCCCAAGCCAAACAACTCCATGCCCACGTCATCAAAACCAGAAGAGGCTCCGACGTTTTTATTTTAGAAAAAACTTCTAATAGTCCATTCATCAGATAACCACGACAGCTATTACTAGAATTAATACCAACACTTTTCTGTTGCAAAACCTTCACACTACTTGCACCACCACTCTTGGTGATCGCAAACGCTTCAGAACACTTGCTACCACCACTAACACTCACACTCACACTCTTTGATGTTCCTTTGCTAGTGATGGTGCAATCGCTAACAGAAAGCGTACCTCCTCTATCCACCTCGACGCTCGTGGGCTCGTTACAGTGTAACCACTTCGAACTGGGCAAGAAGGGAAGGATTGAGACGACTTACTTGGAGAAATCCCCAAAATGATAGTGTTTGATGAAGAAGTCCCAACCGATTGCTTCAGCAGAGAAAGCAAACCAACAATAACAGGCGATTGATTCCTTCCTCCGGTAATTTTCCCGGACTGAATAGCCTGAGAAAATGAAGTTGTTGTTTTGCTGAAATCAGAGGTCAACCCAGAGCGGAGTCAGAAGTCGGAGTAACTCGAATCAGGTTTTTGCGGCGGTGGGTGTTGGAAAACCCCCGATCACAACGAGCGCTCGTGGAGAAATCACGAGGCACCACATTTGCCAGAGTCTGCGGCCAGGTTGATGGCGACGGAGGCCGAGTAGGTGACGGTAAATCGAAGAGCCATAACACCGAATTGTAAGATGCAGATGAGCGATAACTCTATAAAGTAAACAATGACATCGTAATCGAATAAATCAGTGATGAACCGAAGATGGGTCGATCGGCTAATAGATTTTAGAAAAAAAGCAGAACCCTCGAGGCGGCGATAGGGCGGAGCTTCCTCGTTCTCACGTGCAGTGTAACAGCCACCACCGTCGACGCCTATATATCCATCGCCACCACCATCGTATCGGCCTCCGCCGCCATCGCTTCCTCTGCTAGCCTCGTTGTACCCGCCTCCGCCACCTCCACCGCCGCGGCCACCCTGCACGGATTCGCCATCTGGACCAGTCACGTTGGCCGCCTTGGCACGGCCGTCGTCGCCGCATTCCACAACGAACTCAACCTGCTCTCCTTCCCCAAGGCGAACGAATCGTCGCCGGAGAAATCGAATGTAGCCTCCCTGTTTGGAACGACACTGCACCTACTTCGAAGCCAACCATTGTCGTCTGTGTTGTTTGCTAGGAGTCGAGAGATTAGGGTTTTGTATTGCGACTTTGGGTGTAAGCAAGGCAACGATTGCCAGTTGTTCATGACTTTTGGGACATAATGCTCATTTCATCGTCAGACTTAAGAGTGCGATAAATTATCACAAGGTAAGGGGTGGGATGGAGTTATCCCCATTTTATTGGATTATATACGAGCCTAGATTCTTATTACGGACCATAATCAAAGAAATCAAATGTTGGATATAATAGAATATCCCACTCAATCCCATTTTGTCACACAAATCAAACTAGCCCCTAATAAATTGCCATGATTTTCATCTACTTGGCGCTTCTCGAAGATTTAAAATAATAAAAAAAAAACTTTTAAAACGATAAACAAACGAGGCCTAATGTGTTTTTATGGGCAGGCAATCAGTGGGCAGGTTCGGCAAAGTCCAAATCAACCGTTCGGTATTCAAATCACGAGGCTCGGACTCTGGGGCCTATAAATAGCAGCCCTGTTTTCGGGAACAAGTCATTGTTCATTACGTGTACGCTCGAAATCGACGTTCGGGGGAGAAAAAGATATTTTACCTTTGGCAGGTACTTTTCGAGGACTCAAACTTTACTCATTTTTCTTCTATTTTCGATTAATCTTTTTGTGGATTGTGTTTGAACTTTTAGATCTGAAGATTGAGTACTGAAATTGGGAGAAAAATGTTAATTTGTGAGTAAAATAGCTTCGGTATATGATAGTTTGTTAATTGTTCTCGGGGTTTTTTTTTAAAAATTTTTTCCCGTTGACAGTTAGTTGATCGATGTTGGCTTTAGTTTCTTGATTACTAATTTCGGTGTAAAAAATGGATGAGAAAAAAAAATGTCGATTGATGATATTTTATCTTGTAAAGTGATTTTTCCAGATTACTTTTTTATGATTAATCGCGGAAAAACGTTTTATTTTAGTAGAAAGGAGGAAATCTGTGGAAGAAGAGAGATGGGAGACTTTAGTAAATTTATGAAGTCAGAATATTGATAAAATAGCTTCGTTTTTGTTTGCTTTAGTTTCTTTGGTTCTTAGTTTCACTGTAAAAAATCTAAGAAAAGTTAAAAAAAAAAAAAAAAAAAAGAGAGAAGAAGAAAGAAATCTAAAACTGAGATTTTATCCTTCAAGTAGATTTTTCACCATTTCTTCTTCTTCTTCTTTGTTATTATTATTATTATTATTATTATTATTATTATTATTATTATTATTATTGCTGTTCTTATTATTTTTTCTGGAATGCAACTCTATTTCTATCCATGAAGTACTGAAGAAAAGCAATTAATTAATTAATTAATTATTTATTTTCATTTTTTTCCTCAGGTGGTTTTATTTTTATCCTAACAGCAAAAATCGATCATCCATGGCTCTTGTATCCGGAGGAAGGTCAACTCTGAATCCAAATGCGCCGCTGTATATTCCTGCCGCCGTCCGGCAGGTGGAGGATTTCTCGCCGGAGTGGTGGAGCCTCGTCACCACTGCCACCTGGTTCCGGGACTACTGGATCAGCCAGCACCAGGGAGAAGATATTTTTGGTGAAAATGGAAACGACATCGTTCAATTGTTGCCTGAAACCATTGACCTTGGTGTTGATGAGGATATCTTGAATATGGAAGCACAGTTTGAGGAATTTCTTCAGTCCTCCGAGGGGAGCAAGGCTGAAAATGGTATGTAATTACTGATTAAAGCATATTAAAAAAAATAAAAAAAATCCCTTTGTTACTATTTGTCTTTCTCTCTTCATGATTTGAATGTGTTAGTTTGAATTAATAATGAATTGTTGTTGCAGTTAACATGTCGCATCTTGCTAACTTTATTAATTGTTAGGGTACTGGGTGTTAATAATATTTAAATTATTATTTTAAATAAATATGATTGTTCATATTTATTGAAGTCAATGAGCAGTTTTCAGGGTTTTTCAATACAGATTGATCAATGGATTTCTTTTTAATATTCTGAATTCATTAATTTAAAAACAATGTTTTTTGCGTTCAAAGCATTGAACGCGGAGGTTGAGTAGTGGGTTAAATGTTATGTTTGAAGTTTGAACACATTTTGTGTGATATAACCCCCATTCTGAATATCAAATGTTGATGCTCTAAGGTGTGAGTATTTACTATTTTGAAAGCAAAAACTAATATACTATTTTATCAGGAAGCATTTTGTTTAATTTATTGACAGAGTAATTGCATAAACTACCCTATGGTTTAACTGATTAAAAATATGTATAATTTTGTCTTTCAAAATTACAAATACCTATCAGGCCACCACGCACATGAGATGTTCAAAATGGAAGTTATAGTAATGTTTACTAGAAATGTGTATAGTAAAGTATGTCTTGAGAAAACATTTTGCAATTGAAGTTAATGGATAATGTTTGTAGTTTGTACCTGATAGGGATAATGAAGTTTTGGTAAAAATGCAGGGGCACTTGTGAAGAACCTGAGCATGCCAAAAGAGAGAGCCTTTTATAGCCCCAACTGAGCCAGCTAAGAATTGGGATGAAGTCTCTTATTAGTTTTTGTTTGGGTACTTAGTTTGCTGTTGTAACTTGTCTTTACAGAGCAAGGTTTGCAGCTCTCCTTTACTTGATAGCCTTGTTCATATTCTGACGCCCTTTGTTTTAGTTGTTAACCTTAATGAAAATGTGTTTAAAAAAAAAAAAGATGTAGAACTTACGTGTATGGTAAAAAGAATGAAAATGATGTTCTTTGATTTAGTATGTCGTGCTTTGGTGTTCACTCTTATTACGATGGATCATCAACTTTTTCGTGTATTGTTAGCCGTATTTGTATAAACTAGTTTGTATACCCGCGTGTTACGCGGGCATATCGAATGAATGCATAAAAATATAAATTTATTAAATTTTTTTATTAAATCCGAAAAATGACTTTAATACAATAAGAAGATTTGTTCACGTAATATTTAAAAGAAAAATTTTGTATGCTACGTTAGTTGTCTTGTTAACAATGTTACCATCGTCGTATTTGCCGCATAAACTCAATTATTTACAACTCTTAATTCGAGAGAACATGACATAGAGTTGGTTGTGATTGTACACTGGTCTAAATAAATACAAACCAACATCGGATAGAGTTTGACCCTAAATCTTATTTGTAGTCATTACTGATATGGCAATATAAAGGTCAGACTTGAATTGGGTTAGACCTGATTAAGAGATAATTGGAATAAAAAGAGACATGGTGAGAACAACTCGTTCTCAAAGGAAGGTCTGGTTAGGCCTCTTGGGAAAACAGGACATCAGGAAAAGATGGTCACAGCTCGGAATTTCTCCTGACCTGACCATTTTAAAGAGAGATCACTACAGCCCGGAGATCATGCTGAACTGACGAAAGTGCTCTACCGGAAAACCCCCGGGGCTAGAGTTGAGTCTGATGCTGATGCCGAGGTGGTATAGAATAACAAAGACCTGAAATAGGGAAGATCTGACTAGAATCAAGTCCGATATTGATACTGAGGTGGTATAGAGGAAAGAAAAAAGGAAGATTTGGAACGGGGAAGACCAGTTTTCCGGATCCCCGGTAAAGAGACAAGCGGGACCACTTGTCAGAATTGGTTACGTAACGGCCCGTGATTCGCGGCATGTGCTCCTGAGATCCCGGTTGGGGTCCCCACTAGGAGAAATTATAAATATTTCAGCCCCAAGACTGAGAGAGGTATGTCATTTTTTGTGCATTCCTTCTTTGCTTGCTAAGAGAAACCTCATACGCTTTACTGACTTAAGCATCGGAGAGGTTTCCACCGTAAGACCACCGGTGGTCCTTTCTAACGTGTTTTTGTGTGCAGATCAAAAGGGGTGTTCAAGGCTCCGGGCGTTGTTCTTGACGTCGGTCATATTTTGGGTCGAAACAATTGGCGCCGTCTGTGGGAAGGCGATCAAGCTAAGACGTGAGAGTTTTTTTTCTATGGCTTCAGACGGTTTACGACGAAACTTGGTGGGAGAGCTCGGCGGAACTCCCAACTCCGCCGCGCCGTGGGGTATGCCGCGGTCAGCAGAAACGTCCACAGCGAGACCCGAGGGGGCAGAGCCGTCAGCGGCAGTAGGATCAGGCACCGTGCCGCCCCCCTCCAGCGGATCAACGCCTGCCGCTGGTGGGTTGTTCAATGACGTCCTCCTCATGCAGCTGTTTGAGCTCATCGGCAAAGCCGTAGAGACAGTTGTGGAGAAGAAGTTCGCAGAGATGTCAACGCCGCCGTCCGTCGCGCGGCCAGATCGCACAGTTCCGCCCACGGAAACCGGGCCACTGCGCGGCCAGCGCATGGATCGGACCCCTCTTCAGGACAGAGAAGAGCATTTCTCTACTTCGGATAGCGAGACGTCAAGGCAGGTTAATCCAGGTCTGGCTGAGCAGATGCAGAGCTTGCGGAAGGAGGTGCGAGAGTTCAAGAAGAAAATGACGAGCACAGGCACAGTGCCAGCGCGGCGAGGCACTCCATTTACGAAAGAGGTCGTGCGCGATGATGTACCGGCCTCATACCGATCTCTGGGCTTTGAGTACAATGGGACCACTGATCCATGGGACCATCTGAGCCGATTTGATATTGCAGAAACTCCGCACAAATTTTCGGATGCGGTTATGTGCCGGGTCTTTTCGATGACCTTTACCAAATCAGCCCAACTGTGGTTTAGCCTGTTGCCGCCTCGCTCTATTAGCAACTTTGACGAGTTCAACTCAGCTTTCCTGCATCAATTTACTAGCTGCAGGAAATACCAGAAGATGCCACTGGAGCTGTTCAGCCTAAAGCAGAAGGAGAACGAGAGCTTGCGTGCTTATATCAACAGGTTTACAACGGCGAAGCTAGAGGTGCCTTCTGCATTGGAAGAGCTCCTTGTAAACGCGTTAGCACAAGGCCTTCGACGGGGGGAGTTTTTCCAGTCGTTGGTGGTCAAGCCAGCTTTGGAATTCGGAGAGCTCCTGGAGAGAGCTGAAAAATATATTCATCTGGAAGAGGCCTTGAAGATCAAGGAGGAAGCAGAAAAGAAAAGAGAGAGGTATGACAGAGAGGACAGGGCAGCGGTGAAGAAAACCCAAGCCAGAACCGTCCAGAGGGAGACCTCGTTTTGACAGGTATACCCCCCTGGCAACGCCGTGGCTACGCCGCATGGTGAAATTTTACAGGCAATAGAGAGGCACCCAGAGCTCAAATGGCCCAAGACCTATTCGCAAAAACCGAGGAAAGAACGATCAGATCGTTTCTGTCGATTTTACAATGAGTATGGCCATGACACAGACCAATGCACTCACCTCAAGGAAGAGCTGGAGAGAATGGTTCAGGCAGGGCACTTGAAGGAATATGTTCGAATGAGGAAGGAGGAAAACAGGTCTGGTCGTAGCAGCTATGACCGGTCTCAGGAGAGTAAGAGAGATCAGGATAGGGGTCGCACTGAAGGAAGACGGACTGACCAGGCCCAGGTTATTCATGGAGAAATCCAGATGATTACTGGTGGAGAACTGGAAGAGCATTCTAAGCGGACACAGCATAGCTACGTTAGAGCTGCAAGAGATTTAGTTCAAAAATCACGAGAGGTTGGGCAAATGGCGTCCACGCCAAATATCTGTTTCGGATCAGAGGATGGCGATGGCATTTTGGCCCCTCACACGGACGGTTTGGTTATAACGGCTACCATTGCCAATTATAACGTGAGGCGAATTTTTGTGGATACAGGAAGTTCCGCTGATATTTTGTTCTATGATTGTTTCCAAAAGCTGAAGCTGGACGTTGAGTTGGAAGAGGTTACCACCTCTTTGGTTGGGTTTTCAGGGGGAGCCCTGAAGCCTTTGCGAGCGGTTAGGCTCCTCGTGACATTGGGAGAGGAGCCATACAGGGTGACCAGAATGGTGCGTTTTCTTGTAGTGGATGCGCCCTCCTCTTACACCGTAATTCTGGGCCGGTCGTCCTTGAGCTAATTCCAGGCCGTCATATTGGTCTTTCATATGAAAATGAAATTTTCGGCGGAAGATGGAACAGGCGAAGTAAGAGGTGATCAATATGCATCACGACAGACATATGTTGAATGTATCAAAAGGAACAGCGAGGAGGAGAGACAGAGCAAGAGGGCTCGGGTGGAGCAACTGATGCCAGACCTGGTTAGGAGAGAGGAAGGGTTGATGTTGGTTGAAGTAGTCCTGGGGGATGAGAGCCAAGTCCTCCGTGTAGGAACGACCCTTAGTCCCGAGGTACTGACAGACCTGGTCGCGTTATTAAGGGACAGTGCTGATGTGTTTACCTGGTCTCCGCAAGACCTGATAGGAATTGACCAAGAGGTGACTGAGCATCGCCTTAACATTAGCCCTAATGCGAAGCCGGTCAAACAGAAGAAACGTAACTTCGGGCCTGAGAAGGAGGCCATCATTGAGGCTGAGGTGGAGAAGCTGTTAAAAGCCAAGCATATCCAGGAGATACAATTTCCTGAATGGCTTTCCAATACTGTGTCAGTCCCCAAAACTCAAGAAGACTGGCGAATGTGCATTGATTTCCGCGATCTCAACCGCGCCTGCCCAAAGAAATGCGCGTTTGGGGTTAGAGCTGGTAAATTTTTGGGATATATGGTCACTGAAAAAGGCATTGAGGCCAATCCAGAGAAAGTGAATGCAATCATGGAGATGCAGGCGCCTAGAAATGTTAAAGAAATGCAATGCTTGGCAGGTCGCATCAATGCCTTGAGCCGATTTGTTTCGCGATCGGCAGAGAAGAGCCTGCCGTTTTTTCAAGCCTTGCGTAAGAGGGCTCGGTTTGAATGGAGCAGTGAATGTGAGGACGCGTTTAGAAAGCTGAAGGAACACTTGGCTAACATGACCTTGCTCACAAAGCCTATTCATGGAGAGCCCCTAATCTTGTACTTATCTGTGGGACAGCGGGCAGTCAGCTCTGTCTTAATTAGAGAAGAAGGTAAAGTACAGAGACCGGTCTACTTTTGGAGCAAAGTCTTACATGATGCCGAGGCAAGGTATGTAGAGATAGAGAGAGCGATGCTGGCTCTGGTTGGAACAGCTCGCAAGCTACGTCCATACTTCCTCTCTCACAGCATAGTCGTGCGAACCAACCTGCCATTGAGGGCCATAGTGGATAAACCAGAGGCATCGGGAAGGCTGGTCAAATGGATAATAGAGCTCAGCGAATTCGACGTCATGTTTGAAGCTAGAACTGCAATCAAAGCCCAGGCGCTGACTGATTTCATGCAAGAGATGACCAGCTCTTCCGAGGAAAAGCGAGAACGGACAATTTTTACGGATGGCTTTATTGACAGGCTAGAATACCCGCCGGAGGGCAGTATGGGTCATAAGGGTCGGAGATTTTATGTTTATAGCGAATTTCCTCCACTGTCCTTTTACTCAATATGGACGTGACCTTGGGGTGGTCAGTGACGGCCGGAGGATACTCCAGGCCGCCAGAGGAAGAGGAAACGGCGGCCACCGCCATAGCTGTCGAAGAAGAAAGGGATAAGGAATCGGATTCCGCCGCTGGGGCACTAGATGGGGAAGAAGAAGAGACTCTCGCCGTTGCAAGAGGGTCCGACAACGAGGAGGAAGAAAACGCCGCCGCCGCCTGAATGGCAGACGGAGGAGGAGAAGCGTTAACCGGGGGAGTATTAGAAGTTGACGCCATTATAGGAAAATTAAAAGAGATTAAGGGCTAAGAGAGATACCTGGTTTGTAAAATTTGCCGGAAAAATCAAGTTGGAAAATTTGAGTCAGAAAGGTTCGCCGGAAATTCAGAGAGAAAAAGAAAGAGAAAGACTTGGAAGATTTTGAGAAATGAGAAATGCGAAATGAGAGTTCAGCGGGAATAAATGAGGAATAGATAAATTAAAAAAAATGGAAATCGATAAAGGCGGGATTTGATGGGATCTTCACATTTAATATGGGCAGGTGAACAGTGCCCTAGGCGGTGAGCTGGAGCGTCAACCGTCCTAGACTAGGGCTGACGTGTTAGTACTTGGAAAGGCGTGTGGGAATGATAACCGTCTGGGAACGTGGACCGACACCACTAATGCCAATAATTAGGCCTGATTGTCAAGCGGATTTCTGGGGATCCGTTTCAGTACAAGAAGAAATAAAAGTGTGGGACCTTATTAAATTAAGGGACCTCGGGAAAAAGTCAGCTCTACCCCAATTACTTGCGGGGGGAGGAGTTGATATGGCAATATAGAGTTCAGACTTGAATTGGGTTAGACCTGATTAAGAGATAATTGGAATAAAAAGAGATATGGTGAGAACAGCTCGGTCTCAAAGGAAGGTCTGGTTAGGCCTCTTGGGAAAACAGGACATCAGGAAAAGATGGTCACATCTCGGGATTTCTCCTGACCTGACCATTTTAAAGAGAGATCACTACAGCCTGGAGATCATGCTGAACTGACGAAAGTGCTCTACCGGAAAACCCCCGGGGCTAGAGTTGACTCTGATGCTGATGCCGAGGTGGTATAGAATAACAAAGACCTGAAATAGGGAAGACCTGACTAGAATCAAGTCCGATATTGATACTGAGGTGGTATAGAAGAAAGAAAAAAGGAAGATCTGGAACGGGGAAGACCTGTTTTCCAGATCCCCAGTAAAGAGACAAGTGGGACCACTTGTCAGAATTGGTTACGTAACAGCCCGTGATTCGCGGCATGTGCTCCTGAGATCCCGGTTGGGGCCCCCACTAGGAGAAATTATAAATATCTCAGCCCCAAGGCTGAGAGAGGTATGTCATTCTTTGTGCATTCCTTCTTTGCTTGCTAAGAGAAACCTCATACGCTTTACTGACTTAAGTATCGGAGAGATTTCCACCGTAAGACCACCAGTGGTCCTTTCTAACGTGTTTCTGTGTGTAGATCAAAAGGGGTGTTCAAGACTCTGGGCGTTGTTTTTGACGTCGGTCATATTTTGGGTCGAAACAATTGCGAAACAAAACAATAAGTGAAAACTATCTCTGAAATTTGAATGACACACCGCTATTCAAAAGACTCAATGTCATGATTGGAATGTAAATAACTCTATATCTAAGAGTTTTTCTTAATCATCATCTTCTTCCTCCTGCATCAAATTGAGGAAAAAAAACTTCATTATAATGGTTCCACATACATAAGAATTATAGAGCTTGACTCAACATAAAATACTGACCTCTCCACTTCCTTCCTTGTCCTCTACGCCATGTTGAGATGTCAATAGTATAATGCCATATTAAAGCTCAAAACATGCGTATACAACAAATGTACCGACATACACTTAGATAGGCATAATTTACAAAACACATGCATAAAATATTATTTGGCATGAAATATAATATGATATTTTCTCATGTTGGGACATTAAAAACATCGAAGTTTTATGCCATAGAAGTTTTATACCATGAGGACAAAAAATGATCCAATCACAAATATTTACAGGAAAAAAAAGGCAAAGAAAAACTTGTACAAAGTTATTAAGGCAAATACAAAAAATAAAAATAAAAAGTATAACCTAATTCAATTTCAATTTGAACCAATACTTTGACGTCAATTTAACTTTACATCATCAAATGAAAGTAATAGATGCTGATAAGTGAAAGATGTTCACAATTCCATTTCATTTCCCCCGCACGTTAAAAAAGTTAAAGAAGAAATTCATAATTGGAATTTCTATTAGAAAAACAAAATTAATGTAACTTTAAAACTCAAAGCAGGTTCAAAGTTAAAGTCCCATGCGATAGACTCTTGTATCCTTATCCTAATCCCTGCATAAATTCACATCCACATAACCAATATATCTACAATGACAGATATGTAATACATTGCTTCCATACCAGATAAATCTTTAAGTTGCAAAATTTCAATTATTAATTATTATTTTTTGTTTAGAAAATTCACTAATTGAAAATTGTCTTGGTAACATAAATCTTTAATTATTTTTTTATTTATTGATGAATACACGAAAATTTTATATTTTAAAATAAAGTTTGTATTGTTTTTATTATTATTTATTTTTGTTGCTCATTGAGCTCTTTTAACTCACACTCTCTTTGTAAAAACCAAACTTTCCAGATGTCGACGCCAGGGCGAACGATCCTAACTTTGAGTTTCAAGGTGAAGGTAAATTTGTCGTCTAAGGCTCCTTGTATCAAATTCCTTTCCTTTGTGTGTTTTGGTAAAAATATTTGTTTATAACTCTGGAGTTGTATATTAAATAAGCGCTTCAAGCTTTGTACGTTTTGTCTTTGAGTCATTATTGGTAACTTTCGTCTGTATTTTAAACCAGACTTATCTATGTTAATTATGTGTGTACTTATGTTTAGTTAGTGGGCGTACCAATTAATGAAGACTCGTTGTTTTTATAAAGATACCTTTACTTGTTTTAGAGTCACTAAAAATACTAATTGATTGGTAACTATATATAGATTTTTTTAATTTGCAAAATATCGAGGGGAGATGATTCCCTCGTTGAAATACCGAAGGCAAAGGATTCCCCTTGATGATACTATGGGGAATTTAGTGCCCTCGGTATTTTATCGAGGGGAATCCTCTCTCCTCGGTATTTTGAAATTTAAAAAAAATAAAAAAATTTAATAATACTAAAATAAAACATATAATGTCATTTATACATTTAAAATGTAATTCACTTGATTATAGTTTATAATTATCATCTAACATATTTTTATTGACATGTATCATGTAATATTAATAGTATATATGATAAGATTGATCTTTTACTATACTATATAGATCAATTGAGTTATTCAATTGCATACGTAATTAATGAAGTCTCGTTATTTTTTAAAGATACATTACAAAAAAAAATCGAAGTTTCCGAGGGATTTCTCCCTCGATTTTAAGGGAAAATTCCTCGGTTTTGGACAAATCCAGGGAAAATTTCCCTCGGAAAAACACTCCTCGAAATTCTGTTCTGAGGGAAATTTTCCCTCGAAAATATGAAATCGAGGGATTTGTTGCCCCTCGGATTTTCCTATTTCCGAGGGAATATCTCCTCGTTTTTTTTTTTTATATATTTTTAAGTTTACGAGGGATGTTTCCCTCGGATTTATTTTTTTTTTTAATTTTTAATTTTAATGCCTGTTCAATTATTAAAATTTCCAAAAATTTGAAAAAAGTAATTAAAGAAAAGACAAATAAATAAACCAATCATTATAAAAAGTATTTGAAAATTTAAGAATAATTACATGCGTTCGATCGACACAGTAACAAAGTTTATACGAATCGTAAAAATATTCTATGGATGGGGAGGGGGGTACTGCTGCTGCTGATGGGGAGGGGGCAACTGTTGTTGGACACGAGCATACATCTCAGCCATCTGTGCCATCTGGGCAGCCATGCGCGCTTGAAATTCCTCCTGCTGCCGGCGCTCCTCCGCACGTTGTCGCCTCTCCTCGTCTGCCTGCTGCTACAACGCCTCGAGCTGCGCCCTCTGAGCCTCGACCTGCTCCTCGAGCTCTCTCATGTGGCTCCTATCAGCCTGGGAGGAGGTGGAAGAGCTGCCCTTCAATAAACCCTTCGTAGCAGCCACCATCTTTCCATACGCGCCGGTGCCGTAAAGCCGTCCCTTGCTCAACCTGGTGACGCCGAGGAAAACCTGGTCCTGGTCAACCTCGTTACTCTCCTCCTGGGAAGACGCACGTTCCTGTTCCTGGGTCAGATGTCGCTCGTACTCCTCCTGAAATACAACTCGTTATTAAAATTTTACGTTAAAATCAAAGAATAAGTTAAAAATAAGAAAGAGACTCACATTAATATTAGTAGATCTCCTATCGACCCACGCGCCGTCTTTCTTTTGGTGCGTACGTTTAAAACGATCGTAGCACATAGCCGGCGCACCCGTCTCCCGCTCCTGTATTCAAATAGAATTCTCAAATAATTAACATTAAAATTAAACAAATAAATATTATATTATTATATTCTAAAAATCACTTACTATATCCAAAGCATGGTCGATAGTAGATCTAGTACCCCCCGTGTGCTTTGACATCCCAGTCCCCGGCCCAGCAGGCTCGCTCCTCCTGTTCTTGCTGCACTGCTCAGATTTGGCCTTGTTCTCGGGCTTATCCCACTCAACCTTCCAAGCACTAGTTGAAATGGATGATATATAAGATACGATATAATTTATATGCTATAAATAAAAAATTCTAATTTAATAAGAAAACATATAACAGAATTGTTTATCTCAGAACCTTCTCGGTCAGGCACTTCGGCCGACCACCGCCATGGGAGGCAATATACTGCTTATACTCGTTAAGCTTCTTCCCGTAAAGGTCCCCGATCATCGGAAAGAATACCTTCCGTATGTCTTTCTCACTGTACTCCTCTGGGTCCCAATAACAAACCTCCTACAAAATAAAACAATAGTTACAA
The DNA here is from genome assembly GCA_014905375.1 of Phtheirospermum japonicum. Classification (NCBI taxonomy): domain Eukaryota; kingdom Viridiplantae; phylum Streptophyta; class Magnoliopsida; order Lamiales; family Orobanchaceae; genus Phtheirospermum; species Phtheirospermum japonicum. The sequence goes on along the minus strand of BMAC01000294.1, from coordinate 1,121,545 downwards.
TTCAATTGAAACATATGATTGTGTTTTTACGGTAAATACTAACAAATTTGGACACAAAATAATAATTACCTTAAACATCTCCCACCAGAACGTCAGTCTCCTTAGGGACCGCCTTATAGCACCACCCGTCGGGATGGAGATCCCTCTCAAAGATCGTACGGAGTATAGTGGCCACCCTCCCCCCTGTGTTGTGCAGCCTGTATTCAATTAGGTTTTTATTTTTTGACGAATAAAATTTAATCATAATGATAATTAAAAATCATTGATTTACTTACTTCGCCCCTGCAATATAAACCTGAACCATACCACTCTGTGGTGCGACCAACTGCCGTCGGGTCCGTGATGTACCCGCGTCGGACGGGGTCTGTGATGGTGTACGCGATATCGGCGTCGGGGTCTGCGTTGCCGGATGATCACTACCGAGACCCATGTAGTCGGTGTCGAAAACAGCTAAATGATTAGCCGATCCCATATCTGATCGACCTACGCTACCGGATCCTCGACGCAGCGGCATCTAATAAAATTATTAGATAATAATACGAGCATTTTACATAATACCAGTATATATTAGACAACAAACGTACTAATAAATCCAAATTAAAAAAAGTAGTTAAAAAAAGTGTGTTTTACAATAAGAATAAATTACATATATTTCAACCAAACTAATCACTTTCGCTATTAAATGTATCATCAAACTCATCTTCATCCGTATCTTGATCTGTATCTTGATCGGTAAGTAACTCTTCTTCTGTATCATCATTTGTCTCATTATTACCAAGTTCCTCCACGTAATTATCATTGAGGTCGTGCAACTGAAAATCGATATCGTCGATTTGAATCGGACTGCGTGTATCTATAGCTTCCTCTTGAAATGATTCTTCTGGTAGAGGCTCGATAAACTCAACATTTGATCTCGCCTTGATTTTACACGTTGCCCACCAGTCCAGTTTGTCTCGTTTCAAACTTGGGTATGCACAGTGGTATACTTTTGCAGTTTGGGAAGCAAGTACAAAAGGTTCATATCGATTGAACCTACGCTTATGATTGATATCGACAATCTTATAATTTGGATTGACTTTTTTGCCTGTAATTGTTGGATCGAACCATTCGCAATTGAACAATAGTGTGTTTTTCTTCATTCGGCCAGTGTATTCGAGCTGCAGAATTTCTATGAGACGACTGTAATAATCATATTTGGTGGCCCCAATAGTTGACCCTTTAATACATACTCCACTGCTCGATGTTGCTTTGTTAGATCCGTGCTCCAATATGTGAAATCTATAACCATTAATCTTACATCCGGTATACGTTTTCACACATCTTGATGGACCCTCAGCTAGACTCCTAATGTTCTCATCGATCACATTGTTCGAACGATCTCTAGCCTATGACATTGAAGAATTATTTTTAATTTTGGAAATATATTATATAAATAGATACCATAATTATATGATATGCATCTCAGTATCGAACGTCTTACATAATGTTTGAACCAATTTGCAAATTCATTTTCCAATTATTTGTTGATCCGATCTTCATTAATGTTTGGGTGGATACGTTGAATGCTCTTCGTGTAAATAATACATATAACGTTACACAATTCAGGAAAAAAGTATTATTACATTTATATATATGTATAAATTAACATTATAAATTGGAATGAGTATTCATACCTAACATATTCTTCGACCTCCACACAATTTAGCAACACGTAGATCCTTGCGGCGTTGTATTCTTTTTTRYTTARRWATCTTTTTCCCTTTRTACCAAACRTTTCTCCACATTTTTTAAACACAGAGGGCATTTCATCACCGTCATCGACACAATTCTGACCGTCGTCATTTCTAGGCATATTTGTTCTTTTAGTTGAAACGTGATCTTCAAAATAGTACGAACTAAATTTTGAAGCCTCGTTGACCAGATATGCGTTTGCTATCGACCCTTCGACACTCGCCTTATTTTTCACGCTGTTCTTTAGTTTGCGAAGATACCTCTCGAACGGGTACATCCATCTATACTGTAYYRGGCCAGCAATTCTCGCTTCATACGCAAGATGAACGGGCAGATGCTCCATCGAGTCAAAAAAACTTGGAGGGAAGATCAGTTTCATTTGGCACAATATTAACGGAATGCCACGCTCAAGTCGAATCATATCTTCGGTGCGAATGACTGTTGATGTGAGATTTTTTAAAAACAAACTCAATTCGGTTAGAGCCTTCCACACGTTCGGAGGAAGCAGTTCACAAAAGGCTATTGGTATCAACCTCTGCATGAATACATGAAAATTATGACTCTTCATCCCGATCAAACGAGATTCTTTCTTGTCGACGCAAAGCCCCAAATTTGATGCGTACCCATCTGGAAATCGAAGAGATTTCACCCAATCGCAAACTACAGTTTTCGACGGCTTGTCAAGTGTGTAACAGGCTTTAGGACACTTTCCTGACCCATCTGGCGCCAACTCTGGGCGATTACAATACTCATTCAACTCTTCCCAAGATTTAAGCGTGTCCTTGGTCTTCCCTTTGATATTCATCACCGTATTGAAAACATTGTCAAACACATTCTTTTCGATGTGCATAACATCTAAATTGTGACGAATTAGATTTGTCCTATAATATGGCAGATCCCAGAAAATGCTTCGTTTTCTCCAACCAGACGTTCGGGATATTTGCGCGTTAACTCGTGCCGCATCCARTTCAGTGACTTTTAGAAGCCCCAATCTTTCTATTTCTGCCAGAACTTCTGTCCCTGAGCGCACTTCTGGCGGTGGAGTCTCGACAGATCTTCTTTTTCGAAATCGTCGTTTATCTTTTCGAAAATGGTGATCATGCTCAAGGAATTTTCGGTGATTGTCGAACCACGATTGCTTCCCACTGCATTTAAGAGTGAAGGCGTCCGACCGTTCCATACAGTAAGGACAAGCTTTTTGACCGGCCGTACTCCATCCGGACAACATAGAATACGCAGGGAAATCGCTGATTGTCCACATAAGGGCTGCTCGYAATTGAAAATTTTGTTTCTTAGATATATCGTACGAGGGAGCCACAACCGTCCACAACTAATTCAATTCATGGATTAGGGGTTGCAAAACACATCAAGTTTGTCTTTTGGATTCTTTGGCCCCGGTACAAGAACGCTCAGGAACATGAACTGTTCTTTCATGCACATCCAAGGAGGCAAGTTGTAGGGTGTGACTATGATAGGCCACGATGAGTATTGTGATCCAAAACTTCCAAATGGTTGAAAATCATCTGTACAAAGATCCAGTCACACGTTTCGACTTTCAGCCGCAAAGCTTGGATTAGTGTCGTTGAAATGTTTCCAAGCTTCTGAGTCGGATGGGTGGCGCATAACATTGTCTTCAACCACGTGTTTAGCATGCCATCTCATATCTTTCGCTGTGGCGTGCATACAACCTCTGCAGACGAGGAGTTAATGGAAAATAGTACATCTCCTTGTACGTGACACGAGCCTTCTGTCGTTTTGTTTTTCCATGAGGAACAGGTTTAAATCGAGGTTCGTTGCAGAATTTGCAACTTGTCAAATCAGAATCGTCTCCCCAATAGATCATACAATTATTCTTGCAGCATACCCCTCAACAACTTCTTACTGTTGTATAAGTTATCGGGTACGAGATTGTCTTTCGGTACAATCTCCTTGATTAACTCACTCAATTGATCATAACACTTTTGAGACATGTGATTCTCTGATTTCAAATTCATGAGATGGGAAACTAATGACAACTGGGTATGTGCTTCGCACCCCGGATATAATGGATGATTTCCAACTTTCAACATGTCGTATAATATTTGAGTCTCAGCGTTCGGCGACTCTTCCAGATCGGCCACCACGTCAAAATCGGGACCAGCTGCATCTTGAACCATATTAATGTACGCGTTTGATGATTCTTAAGAAGGGATGTGAGAGGGCCCTCCAGCATGAAAATCCTGATGATGTCCAGAGGTGGCGAGCCGGGTTTCTCCGTGGTAAATCCATCTATAGTAATTCGGCATGAACCCATGTTTCGCCAGGTGGTACTTAATCTCATTGACGTCCAGGTAGATTCTATTTCTACATCTGCTACGATTACAAGGACATTTCAGTCTCTGTCCGTCCTTATGAGCGGAATTCGCTTGCGCAAATTTAATAAAACTCTCAAATCCATCCGTGAATTTTGAGGATAAATAGTCGTCTTCGATTCGCTCATACATCCAACTACGATCGGAACTCATCCTAACATTGCACGATTGTCAGATTTTTGAGACTTAAGCGTGTTCTAGAAATCCGAAAATATTCCGTTTCTATATCCAACTACGATCATTTACCATCCTAAGATTTTTGAGTGTTAAGCGTGTTCTAGAATTAAAGAAGGAGGCAAAATTTCGGCAGCATTACGAGAAGAATTGGGAATTCGAGTTATAATTGGTAAGGCTTCTATCCCATTCAAGAACGTGACATTTTAGTAGTATGTATTATCTTAACATATGTATTTTTCTTAGATTCAAAATTTCGGCAGCATCTCCCCCCAGTTCTCGTAGTGCACGTATATTTCAGTGCACCCGAGAGCAATTAGAGAGATGCAGAAACCAAAATTTCAAAACTAAAAAGAAAAAAAAAACATACACATAAGATAACCATACTACAAGTCACATTCTCAAACTGTCCAAAAATGGGACAATTCGAAATTTAGTATCAAATTCTATATTTGATACTAAACCTCAAACGGGTCTAAGGAATATTGGAATAATTCGAAACTTCGTTTCAAATTTTTCTATATGATATTAATTCTAAAACAAGTGATTTATATGCATCGCGTCACTTCGCCAAGGTTCCAAATAAGCAATTACCACCGTCACATTTTTCTAAAAATATTTTGAAAACATAAATAAAATCCCGTGACACCCTATCACGTTTTTAAAAATAAGATTTGAAAACCCGCTATTGGAGGGACAAAACCTCCCGGCCGGCGACCCACGTCAACATCTGACGGTATACAACCAACAACACCGATGACAATATTATATATAAATAAAATTAAACCTCGGCCGATCACCACGGCCTCCCATGCATGAACAATATATATAAAAAAAATTTTAAATCCCGACCGATCACCACGGCCTCCCATGCATGAACAATATATATACAATATAATGGGTGAATAAACCCTAAATTTGAAATCAAACCCTAATAATCTAATGATAAATCCTAATACAAGATTGCTTCTAGTTAGGTAGATTCTGAAGTAGACACGTTGTCTATACAGAGCCACACAGCACTCGAATACAGGTCATCGCTTTCCTCGACCACCCTCACCATGTCTGCTCCAAATACGTTGTCTGAATTAAGTATGTTTGGAACCGACATGGGGAGGGCGTTTGAGGAGGACAATCTCTGTACGGGTGTTGTGTGCGCTCTGTATAGACAAGTGTACTCCAGAATCTACACAAGCTTAATTATTCCTAAATTGGCCCTAATTGTGTAATTATTCCTAAATTGGCCCCTAATTAATTGATTATTCCTAAATTGGACCCTAATTATGTAATTATTCCTAAATTGAACCATAATTAATTGATTATTCTTAAATTAGCCCATAATTAGGTAATTATTACTAAATTAGCCCCTAATTAATTGATTATTCCTAAATCGAACCATAATTATGTAATTATTACTGAATTGACCCTAATTAATTGATTATTCCTAAATTGACCCCTAATTATGTAATCATTACTAAATTGGCCCCTAATTAATTGATTATTAACCCTAATTATAAACTAACCCTAATTATAGATTAATCCTAAAGTTAATTCTAAAACTAACCCTAAATTGAACCCTAATTCTAAAATTAACCATAAAACCTAAATTAAAACCCTAAATTGATCTATAATTACAAATTAAAAACAAAGTTAATACATAAAAATAATATAAAAAAATGAAAAAAAAAAATAAAAAAACATACATTGTCTTCCTCCCAAAACTTTC
>BMAC01000294.1:1032018-1087018 GCA_014905375.1 Phtheirospermum japonicum | reverse complement strand
AACTATTACTATCTTCATTTTTCTTAAAATTATTTGATAAGTATTTGTATAAAAAATATATTTCTTATATATATTTAACATATTTCATATTCTTTTATGATTTATTTTATTATTTTATAATATTTCTTTGTTTTTTCTTATTATGAAATAATTATTTAGAATTCATAATATTTTAATCTAATTTTAAAATAGTTTAGGGTTTATTTTATATTATTTATAATATATATGATTTTTGTGACTTTTTGAAATTTGATTTAATTAATATATATTTATAATCTAAATACTTAGTTTGTATTTATTTAGTTGATTTTATATTTTTTTCAGATTTATATTACAAGCACTATATTTTTATTGGTTAAAGGTTTATTTAATAATTGTATAATTATGTTTATATAAATTATACCTAAATAAAACGTACAACAAAGTACGACTAATGTACAACTAGATTATTCAATTGTACTTAAGTTGTACTCAGTCAGATTGATGTGATTGAATTACGACATAATCTGATGATAACCTTTCGTGTACATGTTGACGAACAAATACAACGAATACGGATATTAGAAAAACCTAAATTTATTTTAAAATCTTCACTTTGTCTTTGATACAGAGACTAAACAAGGGGATAGACTCAATGATTTGTAATAAAAGTGACTAATATGATTGTTTCACGACTAACTAAATGAGAGAGTTTGAATTTATTGTCATGTGAGTTAAACTATAATTTGACGTATAATGTAGTACACAAAAAGTTATTTCATAATATATAAATGTGGAGTTATTTACCTTTAATTTGTTTTAGGGCGCGGATATAGGYACCCCATCTATTCATGAGTTCACCCCAATAAGAAAAAATCAACAAAAATGCCAAAATTACGCCCCCCCCAAACAAAACAAAAAAAATACTACACCCCCAAACACATCATCTTCTCYAACCCTTCACCACCACTCCAACTCTGCCATTATATATTACCGTGCATCACACCGTCGCCGCCACCGTCGAATAGGAATAAGAAAAAACTTGATGGGTGGTGAAAGGTAAGTGATGGATCTGGGCGACAATGGGTAAGAAACAGATGCAAAATAATGGTGTTCGTCTCTGGTTTGTCGAGCATATGTCATGTGTTTGAACTTTTTGATCGAACTTTTTGTGTACGAATCTATTTTTCGCAATTGTATTTTGTGTTCGAATCGATATTTTAAACCTATATGTGTTCGAAAGTTTGGTTCGAACGACTTTTTTCAACGCATTTTTTCTTAACTTTCTTCAATGGTACGACGGCGGCAGCGTATTTTTGTGTGCATATTTTGTTTATATTACTTCAATAGACGGCGGTCATGCCAGTGGCGGTGGGCGACGGCTGGAGTGGTGGTGGAGAGTTGAAGGAGATGAAGTATATAGGGGTGTAGGGTATAAGAATAATATTGATATTTTTGTGATAACATTTTTAGTGGGGTGAACTAATAAATAAAACGAGGTGCGTATATCCACGCCATTTGTTTTAAATTTGATTGTGTTGACCAAATCGCGACTTAATTATTTTAAGTTATTATATCAAATTAATAAATTAATAATATTACATTTATATCGAATTAATTTACACCATCCATTCAAATCGCTACGTGCATCGCACGGGTTAAGCACTAGTTAAATAAAAAAAGAAAAATACAAATAAATCAATGAAAACCACATTAATAAAGTCATTTTAATCCAAAACTTCCACGTTTCCAATATTTCATTGTTCACTTCACTAACACAATAAAAGAGATCAACAAAAACTACAAGTTTATTAAAAACCAATTGGTTTCTTTTTATTTTTTTACTTGAATAATAAACTGAAACTACAAATTGTAGTCTGACCACTCAAAAAATGGAGAAAAAAAGAAGCTATCACTCCATCATAAGCAAAACATAATCAATATATTATTACAAGTATATAAAAAAACAAATGTTTTTTTTAAACTTGAATAATAAAAAAAAAACTATATAATATGGTCTGTGCACTCGAAAAATAGAAACAAATATAAGTTATCACTTTTTTAAATTTGTGGTACTCTTACTATCATATCCATTTTTAATACTTTTACATGGAATTGTGATACTTTTCGGAAGAAGTATAATATTTTGGGTCACATTTTTTTCTGAAATTGTAATTCTTTTAATTTTAGAATCTGTGGTACTTAATTTTAGTCCAAGTTGATGCTGTTTTCTTCAAATATTTTTTTTATTTTTTTATTTGATAGAAAGTGTGAAAGACGATCGATTTACATCATGATTCTGTTTTGTTCATTTTTTTTTTCCTTGAGAGAAACTGTGAGAGATGATCGTTTGGCATCAATAATTCTGTTTTCTTCTTTTTTTTTTCTTCTTTGAGGGAGTGTGAGAGACGATCGATGGACATCAATGATTCTGTTTGCTTCATTTTTTTGTTCTTTTTAATTAGTGTGGTTTTGGGGTGGGACGGGTCAGGGGGCGAGTGGATTGAATCGAATAAAATGGGATTAAAAGTGGTCCTATAGTATAAGAAGGACACACAAGTATTTGTCATATAAAGGAAAAAATATTTTGCCCGCCAAATTAGATCGTTTTCACAATTTACCGTACAAATAAACACACAAAGGCAAATTACAAATCGAGCATAATTTGTATGACAATTTATCCAAAATAATAATTTGTATGATAAACTGTGAAAAATGCAATAATTTTGGGTGTAAAAAATAATAACACCATTTTATAGTTATAATTTCAAACACTTTTTTTCCTCTCAATTTTAGAAAGAATTTCAACAATCTTTATAAAATAATAAGATCTCATCTCCCCTGGAAGCTCTTTCTTTTTCACAATTACAAACATTTTCTAATTAACAATAGCTCTCTTCTCACATCAAGTTAGTTGTAATTTTCGAATGCAAATAAATAGCGGAGTTACAATTTTAAAAGATTGATGAGTTTTTGATTAAATTAAAACAGGACTTGTTGGAGATATTCAGTAAAGTTTGACACGTGACGTGATCATCAACAACAACCAACAACAAAAAAAAAAAAGACATTTGATTTATATTAAAATAGGGCTCTCTGAAAATATCCAGTAAAATTTAATCTTGAAACAAAAGAACAAAAAAAAAAAAGAGAGAGAGAAATACTTTCTAAATTCTCTTTTAGTGAACAACTCGATGAATTTAGCATAACGTTTTAGGGCCCGAACCTATCCATTTTCTACAGCAATACTGGAAACAGTAATTGAAGTTAGAAATAATCTATCAACAATCTCAAATCAATATTTTCCAAGAAAGGGAAAAAAATAATCAAATTCCTTATTGATTTTATACAAAATCAAATAATTCAAAATTGACGCCTCAATTTGGCAAACCTTGAAAACTATATAGAAATTGGTAAAAAAATCCTATAAAAGAAAACATCAATCATAACAACAATAAACCACATTGCTATCAGCACCATCAGTTTTGAACATGTTTGTTATTGATAAAATAACACAATCTGAAAAAGCTCACATCTTTTCTTCGTTCGGCGAGCAGTAATCGTCCAACCAGTCGGCATAAATCCGATTAATCTTCTTAGTTACCTTCCATTTCGATGCCTTCTTGCTTTCTTCGTCTCCATTAATTGGAGCAGCAACACCCAAATTAGCAGGAGGTGTGCTAAATGTAGAAACAGAGCTCGGATTTCTTGGAATCGATATAGCATTCATCACCATTTGTTCTGCCTCATCAACATTACCCGGATATTTCAACTCTGTCCAAACAAAAAAAAAAAATCGCATAAGAAACTATACAAACCATGCAATTTACTACAGATAATTACAAAAATGCCTCTAAGGTTTGGGCTAATTACAAAAGTAGCCGTAGAGTTTTCAAAATTACAAGAAACCCATTTAAGGTTTTACTTTGTCTTAAAAGATTGTTGTATTTCTATAAGTGCCACCTCAAGTTTTTTTTTCTTGCTTTTTTCAAACTTCTCTGGGTTTTCTTGTAATTAGCCAAACCACAGGAGGTTTTGTAGTTTACAATAAAATGGCATATGTGATGCTGTAACACTTCATCCAAACTCCGAAGTTAAATATGAAAAATACCAACAAAAGATTTTAAGAAGAGAAAAATGATAAGAAATTCAGATCAAGAAGGACAGAACCGAACCGACACTAGAGCAACATGAAAATAACAAAAGGATCTTAAATTAAGGCAATTTTTGCATTATACAGATACCACAAAGTGGCTTAAGAGTTTTTTTCCCCATTATATTTGCCTTTAAAAATCCCCATTGCAGCATAAAAATCAATATTCATCGGACAAAATAATAAACAATGTAATCAAAGCACCTGTTTATGTAAATGGGATGAAAGAATCACTTTTTTAGAAGCTGACAATCAATTTTTATTTGTTATTATTATTTTTTTAAGATTTTGCACACACTCCCAAAATAAAAAATGGTTTAATGCACAAGATTAGAACTCCCTATTCAATTATAATCCAACACAATAAAATCACAAAAAAAAAAAAAAAAATCACAATGCACAAAAGAATTAAATTAAAATATTCGTAAATAGTCGCATGGCAAATATACCTGACAGCCCATGAGCATAATGACACCTCTCTCCGAACGGGCAATGCCCCATCTCCCATTTACTACACATCTTCGTCTTCCAAAACACCTTCTGATCAAAATCACTACCGCCACTCCCCCTAACATCCCCCGTCACCCCAATACTTATCGCCGAGCTCTCCCTCTGCTCCACTATATTATTACCATTATTATTGTTATTATTAACATCGACCTTAAATCTCTTAGGCGAAGGCCTTTCATGTAGAAAATTACACTTATCCCCATAAGGACACTCCTCCCCGTTATAATACTTTTTACAAATCTTCATCCTATGAATCATCCTCTGATCATCCCCACCATTTCCACTACCGCCACTCCAATTATTATTGCTACCGCCAGACCCACCGCCTCTATCCTTCTCCCGGATAATCTCCTGCCAATTCGGGGGCGGCTCGCGCAGGTCGTCGGGCCCGTGGGCGAACGTGCAGTGCTCGCCGTTGCGACACGTGCCCTCGACGAATTTGGCGCACATTCGGGTTTTGTAGAAAATGTGGCTCGTGCCCTTGTTGGTGTTGTTCGGGTTTGGGGCGTGGGGCGGGTTGATCCGTGGGTTGTTGTTCATTGGCGGGTAGGGCGGGAAATTTGGGGGTTTTTCAGAAGGTCTTGGTTTTTTGAAATGGGGTCGGTGATCGAATTGGGGCATTAGGTCGGGCTGGTGGTGGTGGTGATCGTTTGCCGGCCAGAAAGGGGCGGCGGTTTCGCCGGAGAAGGGGGATGATATTAATGGGTGCGGTGGTTGTGTAAGATCCGGGAAACTCATCCTGTTTTTATTTGCAGATTTCTGAATTAAGAAAAAATAAATAAAATCGATCTGAATTCAGTTCAGAAAAATAAGAATGCAAAAACTGTCAAACCATGCAGATTACAGAGAACACCACCAGAAAATCAATGGCTCGATAAAATCAAATGAATTTAAACGAGATCAAGAAAGAAATAAAAAAAGATCGAATAAAAGAATCGATGGCAAATCGCTAAACCGTATATATAAAAAAAAAATCAAACTTTTTGTTCGTCTAAATTTCATATACAACTTGATCAATCAGAATTACCTTCACCGTTAATTATATCAACGAAAACGAATTGAATGAATGTATGAAGAGGGGCTATCAGGCGGACAGTATAAGAAATTCTTCACAAAAATCTGATTGAATAAGTTCTCGGAATATAACTAAATCTATACGTTGTATTTTCCCAAATATTGACAGTTTATAATTCCAGAGTAATTAACCCTGATTTCAAACAATACTTAATAAAATCAATGAACGATTATTACACGAGTATACGAATGGGCGCCGCCTCAAACCCTAAATCGAGAGAAGCAAAATTATTAAAGAAACATAAATTGAATTTTAGACGGCTTAAATCCAAAAGACGGCTAAAAGCCTAAAACCCTCGAGCAGTTTCCTAATATGGAACCCTAATTGTAGTGTTAGACACCCTAATGCTAATATGACATTATAGTAGTATTATATCCAAAATAAAATAAAAAGTGGCGGTAAAGTTGTAGTCTATGTGGGCCCTTAGCTACCATATATATTTGACAGGAAGAAAGTGCATCTATTCACACTATTTACTAATTATATGATAGATTAAAATTTTAAAATTTATACTCTTTTTATTACATCATCATGGCGCTCAGTTGATCCCATCTGCATCGATCGAGCTTTGGTACTCTTCAGGACAATAAGGACAAAACTTGAACTTCCAACTAGAAGGCGAATTTCACTCTATCATTGCCGGGAACAAAACCTTTGCCATTTGAGCCATGCTCCGGGCAATTTTTGTTTTCAATTATTGTGGTTTCATAACAAGTGATTAAGCAAATTGTCTCGTTGACCAATAGGTTAATTATTTAGACAAGAAGTGCGTAAAGTTAAAAGAGAAAAGGTTTTTTCTCCTCAAACTTTATTCAATTATTTGACAATATTTATTCTAATATTTTTATTTTAAGTACATCTTCTCAAATGAATTGTGCGTTTTTTACACTTTACCTTTTTGAGCTATTTTCTAGTGAAATTATAAGTGGAAATTGTTTTCGACAGAATTTCTTTTTTTTTTTTTTTTTTTTTTCACAATTGAAGGATAAAATATTCCTTACATATAACTTTTCTTCGAGGTATGCTGAAATATTGTGAATGAAAGAATGATTTTACCTTCAATTGTGAAAAGAAAAAAATCAGCCGAAAACAATTTTGGCAACAATTTCCGCCGTAAAATGGCTCAACCAGGTCTAGGGATGGCAAATGGGCCGGGTCGGGCCGGGTACTAGAGGACCCAGACCCGCCCCGTCCATCCCACGGGTCGGGTCGCCCCGTCGCGGGTCGACCCGTTATATTTATTTTTTATTATTTTTATTAAATTTAAAATTAATTTAATATATAATAACACATATATTATTATAAAAATTAAATATTAAATGAAAAATTAATTAAAACAATACTAAATTTAAATTTTTTTTAATAATTCTTATAAAAAATATATAAAAATAAAAATGTAACAGCGGGTCGGGCCGGGTACCCGCGGGGCGGAGAAGGTACCCGGACCGCGCCCCGCCCCGCCACGGGTCACGTGGCGGGTCGCCCAAACGGCACGGGTCGGGGTCGGGGCGGGGCCAGGATTGCCATCCCTAACGAGGTAAGTGTAAAAAACGCATATTTTATTTGGCAACGTTTATGGAAAAAAAGATTAGGAGTCAAAGTGTCAAATTGAGTAGAGTTTGGAAGGTCCAAAATAACTTTTCTCCAATTAAAATTAATTTAAAATTGTGCAGAAATAAAAACTTCAATATTTAAAATTGTAGGATAATTAAAATTTTCATATTACGAGAAATTGAATAAAACAGGGGAAAATAGACACCGGGTGGTGACCATTGGTTTTGTTGTGTGAAACAAATTCAACAAAGACTAACTATTGAACTCGTAGTATCGAAATCACTACTATAGAAAAATTTAGAAAATATGCCACCTCTTATATTTTAGAGGTAAGACTACAAATAATCGTTATATTATTATGTTTATTTTTATTTTCAATTTCTTTGGCGGTTCTTCCGATTATTTGTCCCGCAATAAGTGATGCTAACTTGCGCATCCCTGCGCTTGTTCTTTAACCTTTACTCAAATGATTCAAGCTCTGAAATTAGGGTTCCGCAATTCAACTCCGGTGTGGTACATATTAATTGTGGGAAGATTATTTATTCACTACTCTTTCAAATACACACCTTTTCTTTTTTCTTGACATTTGATTTTTTCTCAGTTCTTATGCAGTGAATTATAGGGTCCCCAAGTTCAGTTATCCGCCATTTTTAAACTTAAATATGACCTCGAAAAGGCTCCGTTCCAGCTTGAGAACATCAGCTGCAGACAATATGGACGTAGCAACACGCGCTGATGTCGCGAAACCGGAAAAGAGCGCTTCGAAGGTCCCATTTTAATGCTCATTTAGTTTATTTAAAAATTAGCGTGCATATCGATGGTTGAGTTGGGTGTATTTGTTGTAAAATTATGGATTTTGGCTTGGAATGTAGGTAAATAATGGAAATAGTGGGGCTCTTGAGGATGAGTCTGTTATAATTGAGAAAATGACTGTTCAGGAGATCAAAACAAGGTTAAGGTAAATGTAATGTTTCATTTTTTTGTTATATATTATTATTATTATTATTATTATTTTAATTAAATTGATGAATTCGGATTTTGGGTTGGTGGATGGTGGTGGGGAAAGAGAGGCTACATGAAGTTTGAATAATGTTATTTATTGTATGCTCACAGACTTGGTAGTTGGTAGGTTTTATTTTATTGAACACAACTAATTTGTTCTACAACCAAATTTCTTGCAGCACAAAAATTTATACATTATTATTATTATTTTTTTAATTTTACATTGTAGGAGTATCGGCGTCCCTGCCAAAGGTGCCAAGCATGAGCTTATCTCTGCCTTGAAAATTTGCATGAACGGTCATTTAGATGGTATTTCCACTATACCCTTTGTAATGGTACATTCGTTCCGAGAAAGTCAACATTTAAGATCAATGTTTATGTGCTTTTATCTTTATTCTAATGTCTAATAGATTATATCAGGGTCATTTAAGATCGTTCTTTTAATGCAGGTGAAGAACCTTCCGTGAAGCCTACTGTTGTTAAAGCAAGTTCAAAAAGAAAGGCTAAAGGATCATCTGATTTTGATCATAATCAAACCACCAACAATGGTTCAGATATTTGTGAAGGTAATAGAACAAAGAGGCAATCTAAACAATCATTTGAGAACATCATCAACATCAATTTATTTTATTTTTATTAAAAAAAATTTGGATAGTGGGCTAAACCTTAAGGGTAAGTTTTGTAACCAGCCCTATAATTTAATTATTCGATTGTGCTAGTATCATTGGTTTCTTCGTATTTCATCCAGTGATTCATGAAATGTTATTTTGACGATGATGTCAGATGAAAATTCCATTCGAGCAGAAAAGAAAGTATCTTCAAGAATCAATACCAAAGTTCGTGTCAGTGTAGACGTTTCTGTTGATGAACCTTGGACAGTTCTTACTCACAAGAAGCCGCAAAAAGGGTGGACTGGTTACAATCCTCGGAGTATGAGGCCGCCTCCTATTGCTGCTGATATGCCACATATAAAGTTAATGTCTTGGAATGTTAATGGATTAAGAGCTTTGTTAAAGTTGGAGAGCTTTTCTGCTTTGGAACTTGCACAAAGAGAAAATTTTGATGTATTGTGCTTGCAAGAGACAAAGTTGCAGGCAAGTTTTTGTTTTGTTTGTTGTTAGGTGATATTACTCTTTGGCAAAGTTCAATGATATTTTTAATTGGCTAGCCAGTAACTCTGAAAAAAAGTTTGTGCATAATATTCCTGGCTTCGTTATAACATTATAAGTACATTATGTTCACTGATCCTTTTTTTAACAGGCATAAAATTGCATTGATCTCCTCCAATATAATTTTCACATATATATGTGAATTCCAGTCTATACTCTTCTGACATGCGTGCCTTTTTTCTGAACAATTGAGCATAATTCTGGATTTAATTTTTTTGAGCTACTTTCATAATATCTAGTAGTGTTTTCAGGATTTTTTATTTGAAAGACTTGCGACTATGTAAAGCAACTAAAAGCACAACTGATAGATAGAAACTTGCCTGCAGATTAGTAAGTTAGAGTGAGAAAATTGCATTTCTGTTCTAATGTGTAAGAAAGTTTACTGAGTCAATTTACTTGGCACTTCACCAGGTAAGAGTTATATGACATTTAGTTCATTTGATCAAGAAAGTTCTTGTAGGGATTGTATATTAAGTGTTTCAGAAGATATATATAATTAATCCCATTTTTATGAGATATACTAAGAACTATGTACTTAACATTCTAAACAAGCAATACTTTACCCTGATTTCTTTACTTTAGATAGTTTTTCGTGATCAGTGGTTGGTGCACATACAATTATTCAAAACTTCGATTAGAGTATTTCATTGAATAATATGATGTGTGCTCATGAGTTTTTCTATTGTTTCTGGTAATGAGATGTATGCACGGTGCATCTATTGTTTTAAATCTGAATCAGAAATTTAAATCTGAATCAGGAGAAAGATGTTGATGCAATAAGACAGTCTCTCCTGGAAGGTTATGATAGTAGCTATTGGACGTGCAGTGTCTCAAAACTGGGCTATTCAGGAACAGCTATCATTTCACGGGTACATTCTTTTTCTCAATAAATTTATTTTACTATGGAGGATAAGCACAGCTAGATTTTTACTTCTCAAGTCCGTTACT
Source organism: Phtheirospermum japonicum (assembly GCA_014905375.1). Lineage (NCBI taxonomy): Eukaryota > Viridiplantae > Streptophyta > Magnoliopsida > Lamiales > Orobanchaceae > Phtheirospermum > Phtheirospermum japonicum. The sequence continues at coordinate 1,076,628 of BMAC01000294.1, read as the reverse complement.
GTGTATGCTCATACCGTTCTGTAAGTTACTAGGATTTGCTTAATTTATCTTTCCTTGGATTGATCAGCAAAAACCAATTCCTGCAGTTGATTTGATTTTATGAATAGTATGTGAGTTTCATTTTGCTAATAAAAGAAATTCATTCCCATTTTTTTTACCCTCTGGCAGATAAAACCACATTCTGTCAGATATGGATTGGGCATTGCAGATCATGACAGTGAAGGACGCCTTGTGACAGTAGAATTTGATAAATTTTATTTATTGAGTGGCTACATTCCTAATTCTGGCGATGGTCTGAGACGACTGGTAAATAACTTATGAATACTTATTATTTTCCTTTCTTTTCTGCTCGTAATTTTATTATTTGGGACTTAAACAAATGATGATAATTTCTTTTTACTCAGTCATACAGGATAAATGAGTGGGATCCTTCTCTCAGCGACTATATGAAAGTAAGTCTCATTTAATTTTTGTTTTGTGCTTAGTAACTGCTTCTTCTTCTTTTCTTTCCCCCTCGTTTCCTTTTACCCGGTCTTCCTTTTTCTATTCGGTTGTTAATTCCGCACGAATAATTTCATTTGGCAGTTCGTACTCATGCTGTTGTACATATAGAAGATTAAATTATTTGACGTGAATCTGGAAATTCCCTATTCCTGTTGCGAACTGTAGTCTTAGAAAGACTGCTTTGGCATACACATGTGTAGCTAGAGTATGTGAAGCATGAGATTCAATAGTTCTTCTTACTCTGCAATATCATGTCTTCCAGTTTAGAAAAATTACATGTGACAACAATGCTAATTTTATTTGTCATCTTTTTGGTTGAGCTAATTTGGCATACGCTTTCTGGTTTCAAGACTGAATGTTTTCCTAAAATATAAATAAAATTGTAAAATTAACGAAATCCATACATGTAAAGTCAGTTGATGCAGTTGACTTCTTTCACTATCTTTTTCTCTATTATTTTCTTGTCCTTTTGGTTTTGCTTATTTTTGTTGAAAACTCGACTCATTTATAAGAATGAGCGAGTATAATGCCATGTTGTAACATACTAATACTATCCATACATCTGTTTCTCATGGACGTTATTAACGATACTGGTGTTCTTTTAACTTGTATGTTTTCTCATTCTCCCCATTTCTAAATTGATTTATATAGTTGATTTGTTCTACGAGTTCTCCTTGAGCTGTATGAATGGTGGATGTGCAATTTGGCTGGTTATACATATAGTTGGAATTATGCTTTACAGGATCTGGAGAAGTCCAAGCCTGTTATTCTGACTGGTGACTTGAACTGTGCTCATCAAGAAATAGATATTTATAATCCAGCAGTGAGTAAATTCCCGAACTATATCTCACTTCATATTCCATTTTCTACTCTAGTTAATATGAAGTAATGCAACATGAAGTGCTACGATATTAAAATAACAAAAAGTAGTAGATTGGTGAAAAACTGATTTTCTTTATTTTCCTTATTTTTGTATGTGCTTTCTGTATTGGGAGGTTCGGGATAATAAGTTTGCAAAGGTCTAAATTTAATCATAGGCGATGCAGATTAGCTAATAAAGTCTTGTTGATTTTAAGTACTTAATTATCAGGACTGGTGACACAAAATTAAGGGTCAATTACAAAAAGTATCCCCGAGTTTGAGCTTAATTCCCAAAATAAACCTATTATCTTTCAGGATGAAATCTGTTTCTCTCTTACAAGTTGCACCCTCGGGGGTGGGTGGGGGGTTATTCTCTGGATAAATATAAATATAAATCTCAGGGGGGTGTAAGTAATATTTTGAGGGGTAACTGGATTTTTTTTTTTTTTTTTTTTTTTGTATTTAGGCTAAACCTCAGGGATAGTTTTTGTATTAAATTTCTCGTTATCTTTCAGGGAAATAAAAGAAGTGCTGGTTTCACCGATGAAGAAAGAAAATCATTTCAAATGAACTTTCTGGATAGGGGTTTCGTTGATACCTTTAGGAAACAACACCCTGATGTTGTTGGGTATACATATTGGGGTTACAGGCACGGTGGGAGAAAAACCAACAAAGGTATGTTACCATATATTAAGAAATTGTAGTACAGATAGGTTGTTGTATCTCGACCCAGATCCAAGAAGATTAAGGAACACTATGCTTATACGTCCGTTTCGAAGAAAGCAATATTATCAAATACACAACCAAACATATTCTCTTTTTCAGGGACAATTAAATAACCCCATTTGCTTTATTTTCATTAAACCTGTTCGTTAGAGTGGTAACATTCCGTGGCAATCATGCTCTACTATTCTAGAGGATGGAATACCTAAAGTAAATTATGAGGGTATCCCACTCAATTCAAAGCCTAATGAACGTGAATTTTGAAAGGAGGTATTCTTTGTTCCTTGATTCTGCAATTGTTTACAATGATTTATAGAATATTATGATTTTATAGGCTAGAATATTTGAAGGATTTTTTTCTTTTTTTTGGCCGAGTGATAAAGGTTGTTACCGATTTGAGGGATTATTATTTGAATGTGAAAGATGTTGTTTATAGTATTCAATTGTGATAATTATTGGGCTAATATTGTTCCGCAAGCTTATTATTCAAATGATAACAATGAGAAAGAAGTGTAAAAAAAAATAAGTGACCTTGCAAGTGTATCTACTTTTTTGCGTTTAATACGCAATTTGATGGGTCCTGGACTAGCGGACTGGAAGGTTGCTAAAAAAGTTGTACAAGTGGAGATAAAGTCAATGGTAGGACTCCACACATTTTTTGCGGAGCTTTTTCGGAACTTGTGTCGAGTCGGGGATCCTCCTAAGAGCATCCCAAACTCGACGCATAATATTTGAGAACAGCTCCGCAAAAAAATGTGTCGAGTCGTTCCATGACTTAATCTCCACTTGTACAAATTATTAGCAACTCTCTAGTCCACTCCTCTATCGACACCTCGTGGCCCACCAAATCGCGTATTAAACACAAACAACTAGACTACTTGCAAAGTCGCTTGTTTTTGTTTTTGCGCTCCATTGTTATTATTTGATTGATAGGCCATCTTTCAACTCACGAAGTGTTGAGGAACAATATTCGTCCAATAATTATCCCATGGGGATTAGTAATGTTGACAACATTCTTCATACAGATTCTTGTTGCTCAGATCGTCGACAATCTTTATAGATTCTAATATTATATCACTCAGCTGAAAAAAAGACTCTTAGACATCCCTAGCATTGGAGACCTATAAAATATAAAAAGTATTTAATACATGATTCAACTATTTTAATAGTTACAAAATCAACAAGCTACGATTACCTCATCTCAGGATTCACCTTCATTAGGTTTCTAACGAGTGTGATGACTTCATGATTTTCTTCAGCTATTTCATTCTCCAAAAACGGTGTTGAAGTCTTCCCCATCCGTCCTTGTTTCTAGTAAAACCCCCAAGGGTAGATGACAAAAATACTCGAGGTTAAGTCTGATCACCAAAAAAAACAAAAACAAAAAAGAGTTAGAAATTACTCATACCCCTTGATATTTTATAAATTGCAGCCTGAGCAGGGGGCTTTGTCAAACAAAATACAACTTCATCGGGGTGTTTGTAATACCTCAAGGGGCTATTTGTAATATTGAAAGATAGCTGTTGTATACATACATACATACATACATACATATATTTGTATTTATCTAAATAGGTTAAACCATGAGGGTAGCTTGTGTAATGTAACCCTATCATCAACTAAACAGCTAAACCTGTTGATGTATTATATTTAGTTGAATTGAGCTGATCTCAGATACCGCAACTTCACGGTCAGTTGTAACATCTCTAGTTGCCGTATTTTCGTAGGGCAGACTCATACGATTATTATAGTTTGCCAACTTTCTATGCAATCATGTTACTCTACTATTCTTTGCTCTCTCCAACTGGTTTTAACTTTTATTTCGCGTTTCAACTAGGGTGGCGGCTCGACTATTTCCTTGCCTCAGAATCGATTGCAGAGCAAGTACACGACTCGTACATTCTCCCTGATGTGGGTGGGAGTGATCATTGTCCTATTGGTCTCGTCCTCAAGCTATAAGACGAATATCATATTCTGCTGTTATATTTTTGAATCTTTGCACGATGTCTTAATTGCTGAAAAGCCATATTGAAGGTAAAACTATCGGTAAAGAAGCACTATTCTGCCTAGCGATACGTGTATGGTATACAACACTCAGTGCTCCTTCACGAGTAGCATCTACAAGACCAGGGTATATGAATGATCTTTGGTTCAAAAGAAATGGTCAAATCAAATGCCAACTTGAATCATTTTCTGATAATGGTTTTTTGCCTGATGCTAAGTTCATTAGAAATTGTTCACGTGTAAATTTACCATGAAAATATCATAGATTCTTATGAGAAGCTGTCACTTGTTTCTGTAAATTTTCCACATCATTTTGTCTTTCCCATTTGGTCCCTTGGTTTTCAGATCATTATGATAAGCCACTTATGATTTGCTCTAGGAAAAAGAAATTTGTTATTAATTTTTATTTTGGAGAAATTCTGGGAATTAAGAACAAAAGAATAATGGGCTAAAGAAACTTTAAAGGAAAGCAAAGAAACATCTTCGCAGGTTCTCTATTTATTTCTTTGCACATGACAATCTCTAGTTTTCAGGTACCAAAAAATATAGGCTTTGCTTCTTTCAACAGACTTGAGAAGAAAATTTATGAAACCATCAAGAATTGTGGAGCTCAAAAGCGATTGTATTAAATGCTAATAATAATAATAAATGAAACTTTAATCCGCAAATTAATATCCAACTGGGTATCATGAGCTAAGCTATGTATAGGATGAACATACAAAAGACACTTATGAATAAGAAACCAGAAACTCGTATTCATCATCCATATCTTGTATAATCATCATATGTGATGAATATACAAGAGAAGAGTGATAATATGAAAATATTTATCACCGTGAGCCCTCCTCCCCAAACACTCGTGCCAATTCATTAATCGAAGGGAAAAAAAAAAGTATATCCATTCGGGTAAGTGAAGAACCGAGCAACCAGCGATATAACAATTAACAAGCAAAACTTGACAATTACATCAAACTTATTTCGGCATCTTACAAAAGCACTACTCAGTTTCGGCATGTAGACACCCTATATTTTGTGTTTCCTTGGAAAACAATTCCTTTGAACACCTCGCTGAGTGTTTTTGAAAGGACACTCATACAAGCATGCCTTGTATGCTAACTATCAACGCACAGAACCAGCAAATATTTCTCGACCATCATTTGTACCACCCTGTAAGTAACCACCGCAGCAAAAAACAGAATCCGCAGCATATGGCCTGTAGTGCCAAAATAGAGTTATGCATCTGGTTTTATTACTATTATAGGGCTAATTACAAGCACAATTCTGGATATACAGCATAATTGGAAAAACAAACAAAACAGCTATTTTCCAGAATTACAAAATTGACATGTGTTTCTATATTTCGTATAACAAACACAAACCTCGAGGGGGATAAATTAGATTTTCTTTTCCATATTAGACAGAATTTGAGGGGTGGTTTTTGTAATTCGCCCTATTTTTTTTAGCTATGTACATACACAAAAAAAATATTGTGCAACTAGTATCAGGTCTAATTTATTTCTATAATTACTGTAAGAAACTGGCTATGGCATGACTATGGCATTTATGTTCCGCAAACACCACAAAAAGAAGGGAAAATTAAAAAATTAAAGGCGGCAAGAAGTATGAGGACACCAAAATGAAGCACAAAGATTATTAGTTACCTGGAAAAGTAAGAGAAGAATACAAAGGGACCTCTCGGATCTACGACCAAACTGTCTTAGAAATAAGTTAACAAGAGTCCCATCATTTGTCCCCGTTAACAGGCCAGTCTGGGGGTCGAACCTGCAACTCATAACAACCAAATTAAACACACACACACACACACATATATATATATATCACAAGCACTAAACAAACCTTGGAAGTCGATGCCGTGGACAGGGTATTATACCGGCCAGCTGAGAGAATGAAAAAGGCATTAATTTACACAATTTCTTGTCTTTATGTAWGAGAGAGAGAGAGAGAGAGAGAGAGAGAGAGAGAGAGAGARMSWGAGGGAGCGAAAGCAAGAAGTTCAAAACTTGTGGAGCGAAGAATATCAAGAGTGTTTCACTGTAACGGAATCAACCAAAACTCAACGCATTACTATTTACTCGAAAGCTTTAGTTACAATCTTTTAAAAAAACGAAAGCTTGGACATATAATTGTCCATTTAGTGACTAAGCCTTCGAACCGTTGGTATTAAATTTGATAGATTGTTCAAAAATGCAAATAAAAAAATGAGGAAAACCAATAAGCATAAAAAAAACCTTTACGGAGAACAACTAGAATGAAATGCTTGCATGCCTAATACACTAAAAACTCAACTTATGCATGGTGCGGGCTACGAAGAAAACACACCTAAAATGGCCTAGAATGCCAACAACAGCCATCGTCATTCCAGCAAAGTAAGTGTATGTGTCACCAACAAAAACTGAAGAAGGATACCTATAACAAAGAAAGAAAATCGGGTTAATACAATCAAAAACTTCTTACTCTAAACCGATGGAGTCAAAGCATTGTTACCAGTTATAGGAAAGTAAAGCTAAAGAAGTTGCGAGCAACGGTTGAACAAGGTATATCGAGAATGCATGCGCTTGTTTGTATTCAAGATCGGTAGACGCCCCGATTTGCATGATGTTATGTATCAAAATCTGTAAAAAAAAAAAAAAAAGTTGTCAGATTCAATACGAGCAGTTAGGGTTGGATTATGCTTTACGATATTTGTTTGGCTTACAGCACAAGCGATGACAACTGTCTGTCCAACTTCAAGGCCATTGATGCCTGCGTGAATGTTTATTGAATTTGTGCAAAATACGGCTAACAATCCCATGTAGAGCTTATATATCCACCCTATCACCAACAAAAGACACATTACAGAGATAATTAGAAAATAATTAATTCAGGCAACAACTATATTGATTTTTTATTTTTGTTTTTTTAATGAAAGGTTTACCTAAATCTAAAATCTCTAGCCCAACATAGGGAACAAGCGGCTTTGGTATAATTATAGTCGTATGTCCGGCATAAGCCATCAACAATGGAAGAGCAGCAATTGATGGCAACACCAATTTCCTGTCTTCGGAATTACAAGAACAGATAAGTATCTATGACAAAGTTTTTGAATAATAATAATAATAATAATAATAATAATAATAAAAATGAATAAATGCAGAAGAGACATAAAGAAAACTCACACTCTCCAAGGTACATCAAGGACATCATCGACAAATCCAAGCAGAATCATAAAGCAGATTGATGCTAGTGCCGCGTTGTATTCAACAAGCCACTAAAGGAAAAGAGAAAACAAGTTACTCTTTTATGACATTTAATGTAATAAGGCTCAGTAAGAATAGCGATAGCTATACAAAAAGCTTGTAATAATGGTGCCAAATTTTAAACAATCTTACACGGCAATGAATTAAGGAATTACAAGAGTAGCAAGGCAAACAATACAATACGATGCTTACATTTGAATCTGCAGTAAAGTTGAAGTATTGAAACAAGATCGTCACAACTAGAAAGACGATCCCAACCACAATACCCAACGATTCAGGCCTGCAAAACATTTTAAAAAGAGAGTTGAAAAAAAAGAAGCCTACAATAGATTGAAGAAACTAGCTCACATCCAAGAAATAAGTGTACTCATAGACAATAAATTGCAGTGCCAAAATTTTCCCAAATCGGCACACGAACACAATATCTCATTCCCTATCAAGTCTTCAAAGTCCACTAACGTTAAAAGTTCATCTACACTAAAGAATACAAATGCAACAAAACCAGATAAGTAATGCAAAAGAAGTCTTTATCTTATAAAAAAAATTGAGACCAAATTCTAAAACGAAGTAACAATAAGTGATGATTTGTTAGGCTAAAGAAAGACTACACCCATTTCAAGAAAATGCAATTTAACCAATAACAACTCACCAAACCCATAATAAATCACAACTGCAAACTCAAAGTAAACAAAAAATAAATAAAAACAAAACAATTATTAAACAAATTAAACTTACACTTTAATGGATCCATCAGGGGTGCCTTTCTTGTTAATATCATACCCAAATAAATTCCTCCTCGATACATACTTGGACGCCACAGGAATCATTTTAACCGTAATGAAAAACCCTATAACGCTGACGAATGCACTGATCAAGATCGATTTTTTAAGCTCGTAATCGATACTGTAGTGCGACAAAATCAAGTAAAAATAGGGGATCGCAAATACGAGCGAGAATTTGAGGATTGTGGCGAATTTAGCAGGGCGAATTGGGGGGTCCGTCGGCGGGCTTTCAGGCTTGGGTCTCTCCGGGTCGGGCCTCGTGGTGTTCTCCAATGCTGCTGAAGCTCGCCTCCTAGCTGCCATTGCTATGCCAATTCTCTACTGTCTATCTCCGATGTCTGTGCTTCGCTTTCTTCTGTCTTTTCTCTCTATATAATTATATATATATATATATATATATCATATAGTAGCGAATAGTATTTGGACATCTGGGCTCCGTTTGTCATATGTGGGGCAGTGAGTGGAGATGAGATGGCAAAAACGGGTCGTGTACGGTACGCTGCATTGAGGTGTTGTACTTTGCACCTAAATTTTGAGCTTTTAGGTTTCTTAAATCAACATAAAGTTAGTAGTTTTATGCATTTTTATACATATATTATTAATGAATGATAATATAAAGCTCATGTTGATTAGTAAAAATAAAAATATATTTTTGAAGTATTTTGCTACCAAGCTTATCGATAGATTTAACTAAAACTCATTCTAAGTCTATCTAATTAACCATTAGATCAAGCTCACAATTTTTTAGAGGTGAAAAAATAAAATTAAACGATATTATACTTGACTTACTCGATTTGTTTTCACTCCTTATTTAAAGCTTAATACATATTTTCATTTGATGTTGGATAAATAGTGCTTTTGCTATTGCATTTTAATTAATATCGATATTTAATACGTGGTAAACACTCTCTCATTCATATATGTAAACATAATTTCTACTTTTAGATGCATTCAAGATTTCAAATAACCTCTCTCTATTCCGAGTTTGGAATGAACTTATAATCCCAAAATCCACTCGGTCTTTGATTATAAGTTCATAAGCTTTGCAAAAATAGATATATAAATATACTATATAATCATTGTCAGCATAACCGGACACATACAGACAAACAAAACACATCTTGATACTAGGTTACATCATGGGACCAGTAGAATCAAGAACTCAATTATAAATTCAGCAAATTGCAGCAAAGTTTCAACCTTAAAAACATCAAATTATTACACAAAACATCATAGTAAGACTGCATTCGTATTCACTTTGTCCAAAAACCATTTGTTGTCAGAAAAAAAAAAAAAAAATTCTGCAAATGCAGATAATAATATACCTTTTCCAACAAATGGGTAAAAACTTGATCAAAACCAAAACCACAACGAACCGATCAGGGACCCGGCAATATTTTCTATATCGTATCACAGGTGGAGGGAAAACAAACAAATTCTAACATCCAAAAAAAAAAAAAAAAAATTTTAAAAACACGAGTCTTAAAATAACTCGCGAATATTTGTATAAATCCATCTTACATGAACCCCAAACTTTTCTATCTCTGAAGTTATTGGAGGCTTTAACAGAAGGGAAAATATAGGATTTCAAGTCTTACACTAAAATTACAATAAACTTAGAAAACAACAACATCTCGATGGGGGAAAATGATGTTTACCTTTATGACAAAAGTCTCCCAGGTACCAGAAATTCATCGTCAAAGTCCCGACAAAAACTATAGGGAAAAATATAATCAACTTAAAACATATATCGCCGCTTGTCGCCAAGTTCGGCTCTTTTAATTATGTCCTCCTTAAAAAACACAAAACAAAGAACGAAACGAATAACGACTCCATTTTTTCCGCGCTCTCCATACAAGAAACTTGTTTACCGGTTCCACGCTTCTCCAACTCTCACCCCAGCCCGTTGACCGACTGGCCCACACGAATGAATCGGGTTCCACTCCTTCGACCCGGCGCGCCTGTCTTGTTTCCCACGATACGATCCCCTTTGACGCCCCTTATTGTGAACCCTTGGAGTCCCATACCTCGGTACATACCTATTATCACTGGCCCGCACGTCTTCGACACGCGGGCCCACTTGATTGTAATTACTATCCGCGTTACCCCAGCCCCAATCATTATTCCCACCATCGCCACCCCACGACGTATAACCACCTCCATTTCCATCGCTACATTTCCATGCATCATTATTATCATTATCATCATTATTACAAACTTGCCATCCACTTGGATCCCAATTTTGCCCCTCCCACGGTTCGCCATAATTCTCAGAGAAATTAACAGCCGGAACTTCGAATTTCTCTTCGGCATCGCCCCAGCCCGTGGGCCCAAACCCTTGGTTCGCAACGAAAGAGTCCCCGAAGATCACGACGGGCTCGTGGTCCGGTTCAGGGGACACAGGCAAGCTGTCGAGATCGATCGACAGGTCGTCGGGGGTAATTCTGCAATCCCAGTTGATGTCTTGGATGTAGAGATCGGGATCGGGCAACGGGTCGTCGTAAGAAAAGCCGTTTACCTCAGCATAGTAACGTCTCTTGGCGTTACGAAAGGCCTCTTCACCTGCAGAGTCGTTCCAGTTGATTACGTTATCGTAAAATTGCATATATTTCTTCATCTGCAGAAATGTTTCCCAGTCGAGCAAGCCGACGGCTTTGCAGAAATCTTTTTCCCATGAAGGTACGGTTTTAGGTTGCCAAGAACCTGCAGAATACAAACAATGAAGTTTAAAACCCGATTATTTTATCCATAATATTTCTTGAATGAGATTGTCGAAACGCGTAGATACAATGACGAATTACCAAATCAGAGAAAATGTAGAGATAATAAAAAATTATCAGCTTGATCAGTGAATGCGCAATTGTGGACTACAATAAATTCAGAAACGACAAAATGATGATATCAATTTCATGCATCCCTAGAAAAAAAAAATATCAAAAAAAAAAATAAAATGGAAAGATTTAAGGAATAACAGCGGAAAAACGACAAATGAAGATCTAATAAACCGGATCATGCCAAAGATCGTGAACGTCTTCATGATGTATCGTCTCGTTTTAACCGCTAAACTCGTTCTCATAATTTACAGATCATCGTTAAAAACGAATTAAACACGTATAGAAGTTATGAATCTACGCAGAATATATTGGAAACTAATATTTCAAAATTTAATAAGTCAATCATCATTAAATTTAAAAAAAAATTACAAACTCCGGGAAATAGAAGGAACAAAGGGGCCAAAACAGTAGTAAAATCAGCATTTGTATGCAAACAAGATTACAATTACAAACCTAGGGATTAGTCAAATTAAGGAATAAGTATTCAGAATCAGAAAACAATTTTTTCATGGCCAACGAAAAGGAAACATAAGAAAACATAAACAGAAAAACATCATTTTTTTTTTTGGAAACTCCTTTTGACAAAAGCTGATATACTCAAGCTTTGTGGACCCTGCACCTAATAAAAGAAACATAAACATAAACCATTCAAAGATAAGCACAAGATATTTATTTATACACTCTCTACTTGGTAAATAAAAATAAAAATTCACATTCTTTGCAACCAAAAGATTAAAAACACCAACAAACAAAACTTGCAATTAATCTACACAGGGAACAGTAAAAATAAATAATTTTACATCAATTAAAATTCAAGAGCTTGAATGTAGTACCGTGGGGCGGTTTTTTGTGCTGTGATCTTCTGTTATTATTAATCCACCTTTGTCTCCTGCTACCACCCTCCATGATCAGTGACCACAAACTCTGAAATCATGAATTTAATAATTAAAAAAAAATAAAACAGAAAAATTTATGTCAGATAACCTAAAAAAACAGAATTAAAATGATAAAAAAAGTCCCAAAATCGAGAAAACAAATATTTAAAGGGCAACTCAGATTTGGTTTCAAGATTCTGTAACATACAATTTAGAGACTGCTTTCAGTTCTGCCTTTTGCCAGTTTTGAGGAGACAAAAAAGAAACAAAAAGAAAATATATTTCCTTTTTTTGCCCCGAATAGGAAAAGAAAAGAACAAAGAGGGGGCAGCCAGATTTTTTTTCTTATGAGAGGAAAAAGGACTGAAATGGTGAATTTAGGAAAAGGGTTTTAAATAAAATTGGGAGGGGGGTTAGGACATTGATCACAAAAAGGGAAACCTTCGACGTTCAAAAACGTAGTCTTAGTACACCCAAAAAAAAAAAAAAAGGTCAGCAAAATATAAGACTACCCAAAAAAGCATTTTTCTCCACCTCATTTATTGCCCACGGTTTTGTAGATAAATTACAGGCTTGGTTTGGTTGTCTTGTCTCTCAATGATGACGATTTTAAGGCGGCTAAATGGGCTACCCTCCTTGGAAGAGCCTATTTTTTAATTATTATTTTATACTGCATTGTTTTATTTTTATTTTTTTTGAAAAGGAAAAAAGTTTCATTAACTAGTTATTTCAAGTTTGGATACCAGTGAGCTTCTATGTTCTATTTTTGTTGCACTCTCCTTTCTAAATGTATAGAATGAATGACATGCGTATCTCGGATTCGCTATTTTTATTAGGCTTTTTAATTGATTGACATTTGATAATTTCAGTTTCAGAACGAAATGAATAGTTCTAAATGAATGAATGACATGTTTATAATTAAAAGTACATAAATAGATGCTAATCTACGTCTTGAGAAAGAATCTTGATCTAAGATATATAATTATTAGGTTTTAATAATGTGATTGATCTCGAAGAGAATGGAACACGTGTGATAAGTTATTACGGTGGTTTGTAAACCAAAAAGTTTATAATGAATCCATCGAGAAATAAAGTGATACGTATTTTTAAAATCTGATTAATTACTAAAGAAATACGCTGGTCGCTATGAAGAGGCGAAACTCGATACGTAGATTCACCGTCTTCAACCGTTGACTAGCAATCTCCTTAACGGAAGAATGATATTGCTCATCCTATGACTCTTTTCCTTAGGAGTGAGAAGTTCTATAATTCACCGAGCATAAAATTTTAGAGTATTTATTCATTACTAATATTTGAAAGAAAATATGCAGTGAATTGCATATCATGTGAAACGTCGATGATCATCGTTACTATACTCTATCATAACCAGTTTTGATTCTTATCAAAATGATTCATTTGAGGCATGAAAGATCCATGGGCACTTTAGCTTACGATGAAGGAAGACATGGATGGGGCTAACCCTGGAAAAAAAGAGAAACCCTTTTTTACGATTCGCTCTATTATAATTTATGTGCTTTAAACTTGATCATATAAGCTATATCATGATCTATTTAGAGCCTATTTGGTTAAACTTATAAGCTTCTTAATTTGAGAGCTTATAAACATTCTATAACTGTTTGATAATTAAAAAAAAAAAAAACTTATAGATGTTAGGAGCTTATAAAATATTTTTAAAAAAGTGGGAACCTCAACTTATTTGAATATAAGAGTTTGTTTTTAATTTCCTTTTTTAACTTTGACCAATTAATTACAATAATACCAATACTAAATCTTATAAGGTATTTAATCTTATTTTATTAAAATATTAAAAGAATAATATTGAAAATGGTACACACAAATCGTAACATTATTTTTTCTATTTACAGGAAGACTATTCTTCACAATAAATAACTTTTACACATAGATCGAAGCATTATTTGTTCTAATTACAGTAAGACTGATTTTCACAATAATATCTTTTTAAGTATTATTATCCGGGAGTCACGAAATCAGTTGTAAAATATAACAAAATATCCTAACCTTGAAAGGAAATTCATACAAAATTGAGCTTGTAAAAATGTAAAACATACAATACCCGCATGTCTCATGTGAATATGCTATATAAAAAATTAAAAGGCACTGATAATTTTATTAAAAAACGTCATATATCTAAATTGTAGTATATGTAATATTATTTTATTATTATTTTTTATTTCCTTTTTTTTCTGCATAAGATATTAATTTGTACATGTAGATATATAGTGTGTTTATCATTGCATTATATTGGGATTAGATAAGGAGATTTATAATATATTTAATATTTATTTTTCTAAGTGTAATAATTTATTATTATTTTATTGTTGTTGTTGTTTCTCTCTCTCTTTTTTTTCTTTTTCTTTTTTGGCGTAAAAATATAGTTTTTCATATAAAATTTTAATATTATTCTCAATGCATTATATTTGGATTAGATATCCAAATTTAAGTTTATATTTATTATATTTATTTCTCTTTTGTAATAATTTTATATAACTCGTATTTTTCTTAAATAAAATATTTAAAAATTTAAAAATAATATTATTTCAATTTTTATTATAAATAAAAATTAATTCAACTTATATACATTTTCTCTAATTAAATATGACTTGTTTATTTTTTTTATATTAGTATAATAAAAGTAAGATACTGAAATAAGAAAATATTGAATTAGGTAACATATAATAAAAGAAAAACACTAAATTAGGTAATATAAATTAAAATATTAAATTAGGTAGATATTAATTTCGATGACAACGAAGCACCATAATTTTTTACAAATCTAACAAAGAGTAGAAAGCTGACACATATGATAAGAGGATTTTGCATTAATATATATGAGAGATTTTATCTATTTTATTTTTGAAATAAGGTTCAGCATCATTATAAGCTCTAAAAACATCTTATAAAATGTATGAACTTATAATATATTTTAAATAAGCTTAGACAATTACATTCTGGCTTTTAAAACTTGCAGTGTTACTACATTTGCCTCAAACCATTAGAGCAATTGATGAATTTATTTGGAAAAATGACATATATACCTAATTTATGAGTCTTGTTCCAATTTATCGCTATAGTTAAATAATATCATATATGCATAATCACTACGTAATAATCCCATTTCTACGTGATATTAATCATCACCATCAAATATCTTATTCCTTAACCAAAAATAGGAACAAAATATATTCATCTAAATGAAACGTGAATTAACTCTCCCATAAATTATTCCACTTTGAGAATCATATTTGTGGATATGAAGAAGAAGAGGCGAAGAAATATTCCAACAAAAAAAAAGGAAGAAAATCAACTGTCACAATAAAATTGGAAAATCAGGCACAAATGGGAGAGAGAAAATTTATCTGAATCAGCCGCTGAATTTTATTTTCCAGGTGCAACCAACAGAAATAAAGGAGAAACCAAGAAAAGACATGTTTTCTTTTCTTCAGGTTTGTGTGTCTTTTTTTTTTTTTTCTTTTCAGATTACAATAAATAGTTGATTTTTGATAATCAAGTTGTAATATAATCCATAACGACGATGAAACATGTTGAGTTTTTTTTCCAGTTAGCAATAATTGTTTATTTTTTAATAATAAAATCACAATACAACCCATCATGATGATAAAGCATGGTGAGAATAAAAAGTGTGTGTATTTTTTATTTCAAAGTTTATTTCTTTTTTATTTCAAACATTGATGACAGTAAAGGCATAGAGTGAGATGCTTTCATTTTCTCTTAGATGAGTGGTGCTTTAATTGCAAGATATTATTATTTCTTATTTCTAAATTGTGAATGAAAACTCTACGGCTTTCAAAAATTGATATTTACATGTTAGATACTTAGATTCTCTATATAATGCTACTTGAAAATGTATATTTCTTGGGGTTCTTGCATTGGTGAAAAAGATCTTTTTTTAAGTTTATTCATTTTTATTTTCATTTTTAGTTCGTGTAGGATATTGAAATGTTAGGTTTTGGACTGGATTAACTATCTTTTTTTGCCATTCATTTCTTTTTCAGTTGATTTTTTTTTTGGATAAGTTTTGGGAGTGGATGACAAATATCAAACTGTAACATGTTTCATTCAGTCTTTTATTTCCAAGTTTATTTATTATTTATTTATTATTATTGGATCATAAATTTGAGAACTTATCTTGTTTGGTTAATTGCAACATGCGATGTGCATTCTTAGTTATCGGTTATCTGTAATTGTAAAATGGTTTCCTTTTATTTTTATTTTGAATGAAATTGCTTGTATCTATTATCCTAACTTATTTTAATTGGTTTTCTATAGGCAAATATTCTTTGTTGTTATTGTTGGATGACATAATTAAATAGTTTATTCCAATCGATTAAAACTCGAATCACGTGAAAATATTTTTTTCTCACATTGTATTTGGTGTTTATTAGTTGAAGATGTGGTTTAATATAAATTACTCATAAGTTGTGTGTGCATGTTGTTTATGCAGTACATGGGTTTATTATAATAATGACAATAACTTCAAGTAGTCGCCTTTGTAATTAAACTGGGCTTCAAGTACAATGATATGAAGCAGCTTATTCCAGAGCAACTGGAAGTAAATATGAGTGTCAATCATGTTATGTTGAAACATGTTAGACCACATTTGATATGAATAATTATCTTGACATTTGAATACTTTACCTTGTTGTTTCGTGTAATAAACAATACATATAATTGAAGTAGATAAATACATGGTAGATGAACACATAATTGAGGGAGGATGGGGAGTAGAATTACTATTATAAATAATTGTTAAAAGAGGAGCCAAACATTTAAGGAAAGAAACTTAATAAATCAAGAAAAGAAAGAAAAAAAAAAAAGAAAAAGAAGAACCATCTTGAATATAGTGAGGGTGACTAAACAAGAAATTTCATGTCAAATTACAATCGCTGTGCTATAATATAAATGTAAAGTTTCGTTATATTTATTATTTCACCACTAATATCATAGAGAAGAGAGAACTTTTGAAAAAGAAAATAAATAGTCATGAGGATAATATCGTTTATTTTAGTAGTGATTATTTATATACACAAATGTAGATAAACACAAGAGACCTGATCAACACGTAGTAAACACAAGATAAACACATATAATTTTGTTTATCAAGGGTTTATCATGGAAGTAGGTAAACATGCAACAAACTTTATCAGCAGATGGTAAGCAAAATAAACAAGAAATAAACATGCGAGAGAGTAGATAAACACATGGCAAACATGACGAGTATATGGTAAACAAACTAAAAACGATAAATAAACCCGTGAGACAAAAGATAATATATGACAAACATGATGAGCACGTGGTACACAAACTATGAAAGTGATAAATACCCGGAAAAAACGTAGATAAGCACGTAATAAACAATAATCTCATGCAATATTTGTTCTCAAATACAGTAAGATCAGAAATAGTTTCAAAAACCATTAGAACTAAACTCCAACAAGCGTTGTAGAGATGATGCATAATATATCCACATGATTCCGATCACAACTTACAATATTCGATAAATGTAAGTGCATCATTAGGGAATTCATTACTGTTTTGCATGTAATTGTGGTATTTTTCTCGTGTTGTTAGTTAGAGTTTAGTGTTGGTTTTAGTAGTTTTAAGTCGTGTTTCATTAGGATTTTAGGTTGTTTTCCTATTTTAATGTTTCAAGCTCTATATCTATAGTGTTGATGAAGTTTGTTTGATTCATAGTTCTTTGAGCTTAAAATTCTTATGTTATAGGTGGTTTAATGAGTTAGAGTCTCTCCAAGATATGCCGGCATGCGCCTAGGTTCGAGCCAAAGTATTGAGGCCCAAAATCCATGCCAAAACGAGAAAACCGAGCCAAAGGCAGCCCAAATCGACTGCCGAATCGGTTGAGGACAGCCCGGATCGACTGATAGTCCGTCAACTGACCATAAATCGACTGACAGCTCATAAATCGACTGCTCGGCAGTAGTCAAACCACTTGGAAGCAGGTCAGTCGATTGACTGCTTGACTGAGGATCGACTACACTCGATCGACTGACCACGGATCGACCAAAAGCTCCGTAATCGACTTCTCGACAGTAGCTAGGCGTGGATTAAGCATATCAGTCGATCGACTGACCACCAGTCGATCGATAGCCGACTGATCGACTGCACGTTCGGGAATTGTGGCATTTTGACAAACTTGCCCCTACAAACAACTATATAAACCCCACCTCTTGCCCCAAAGAAAGCATCCACTTTCCTCCCAACTCTTGCATGTGTTTGGGATTTATTTTCTCTCTCTCTCTTAGGTTTTTAGAGTTAATTTCCAAGCTTTAGATCTTAAATTTAATTTCAAGCTTTGCCTTGGGTTTGTAAGCCTAAGAAGAGTTCAAGTACTCCATTGGATTTTATTTTTCTTTGTAATTTCATTCAAGTATTTGGATCCTATTTTTAATTCAAGTAAGTTTTCCTTTATTTTCTTCCATGTTTTTCAATTTCATGCATGTTCTTCATTTTATGAATTTTTCCTTAGCTCTTAGATTTCTTGTTAGATCTTGTGATTTGTCCATGGAATCTAGGTGAGTGACACACTAAGATCATAGATCGAGTCCTTGATCGTTTTTACTTTGAGTATTTCATATGCTTTATTTTGGATTTTATTTTCATGCATAGTTCTAAGTTGAATCCTAGATTTACTCCTTGTTTCTTGTTATTTCTCGTAAAATTTTAAACTTTCACGTCAACTTTTGTTGCTCTTTACATTGGTGTTTTCAATTTTTGCTAATTTACATTTTTCTCAATTCTATGATCATGCATGCATGGTTGTACTTTAGGTCTTTTTAGTTGTACTTGGCGAAACATTGCTTTTTGTTGCTTGTTTTCATTCTTGCTTGCTATTTCCATTTCGGCACACGCTTGAGGCATCCGACCAACTTTCATTTTACATTTCCTAGTTAGTTTATTTTCATAATTTTCAATTTATTTTCATTTTCATTTATATTTCAAGCAAAAAATCCCTTGATTATTACAATCGAATCGAATTCCGATAATACCGAGCCAATGAACCCTATACACTACTAAAACCTAAAAAACAAAATGGCGTCGTTGCGAATCGAATTGTTTAAGGTTTTCGAATTGATTGTAGTTTCTTTGTGTTTCTAGCTTTCTTTTGCATTTGACGCTTTTATTGAGTGTATACAAGGTCGCCGAATCCTTGGAAATGATTTGGCTCCTTATATTTTGAATCTCGAGCGTTTAAGGTGTTGACAATGTCCCCTTGCTACTCATTTTGACATGGCAAATAATCTTCTGAATACCAGCCCATTTTTCGATTCCAACGGGAATTCTCCACGGGTTGATCCTCAATGCTCTAATATTCCCGAGCCCGTTGTTCATATCGAGCCATCCCCACCAAATAATAAACTCGGGCTTTTGACTCCCGCTCCCACAACTCCTCCCATCATGCTATAGGAATTCAAGGGAGTGGTCTTACCACTCATGGGCACGCTGAAGTATAATTTTTAGTGGTTTTGAAAATAAAGGTTTATTTGACTTGATATTATTGAAAACCGATTTAATTGACGAATCAAAGTGTTTGTAGCTTGAGAAATTGAAAGAAAATAAAAATAAAGCAATTAAACTAACTAAACTACATTAGGAAATGAAATTGCAAGTTGTCCTGATGCCTCGTCGTATGCCTCAAAATGAAAATGCAAAGCAATAATGAAAAGCAAGAACAAACAATGTTTCACCAAGTACAAGCATGAAAGCTCAAGGTACAACCATGCTTGCATGGACATAAAAACTTGAATAATGCAAATTGAAAAAAAATCGAAAGCATAAATAGAAAGAGCAATGAAAATTGACGTCAAAGTTTAAAACTTTAAGAGAATTAACAAGCAACAAAGCATGGATCTAGGATTAAGCATGAAACAATGCATGAAAATAAAATCCTAAATAAAGAATGTAAAATACTCAAAATAAAAATAAACCAAGACTCGATCTATGATCTAGACGTGTCACTCATCTAGAATCTATGGACGATTCATAAGATCTAACAAGAAATCAAAGAGCTAAGGCAAAAAGCATAAGATGAAGAACAATCATGAAATTGAAGAACAAGCAAGAAAATGAAGGAAAACTTACTTGAATTGAAAAGAGAATCCAAATACTTAAATGAAATTACAAAACAAATTAAAATCCAAGGGAGTACTTGAATTCTTCTTAGGCTTACAAACCCAAGGAATTGCTTGAAATTAAAATCTAAAAACTAGAGAGAGAAAATAAATCCAAACTCATACAAGAGTTGGGAGAATGAGAGATAATTACAAAAATGAGAGTTTGGTCTATTTATAATAGGTCTAATTGGGGTTAAATGGGTCAAATTGGGCTTTAAGGCTTGAAATTCTTGGGTTTGACCAAAATTGACCCGTGTTGACCTTCTTAGCCATTTGGCTAGCCTTTTGGCACATTTTGGCTCGAGGTGGCTCGTCCATGGTCGAGCCTGGGCGCTGGGCGGCTGGAGCTGAGAGTTAGGCTTGGGCGGCTGGGCGTGTGCCTTGGCGTGAGGTTTGGCATCAGGCGCACGCGGGGCTGGAGAGAGGATTGACGCAGGCACTGGGCACTGTCGGCAGGCATCAGACGGGAGCTTCCGAGCGCTGCCGGGCACACTGGCGCGGATTTTGGGCCTGCGTTTTGGTAAGCGCCATGCCTTGGCGTCAATTTTGGCTTGCCATGGCGAGCATTCCATAAAGTTTGGCATTTTGGAGCTTGCTTTTGGCACCAATTTTGGCATGGCTTGGCATGAACTTTGGTCCTCAATGCCTTTACCTATGAAAATAGAATTTTGAACATAAAAACCCAATAATTTCACCAATTCTTAAACTAATTGAACCCATTAAACCATATTAAATTTAAAATCTACAAGAAACACGAAAAACAACAAAAAAGAGAAAGCAAACGAAAGCCTAATAAAACTCGACTCGAAACCACTAAAAACAACATAGAACCTTAATTAAATACATGATAAAAATACCACAATTACATGCGAAACAACACCCCGCACTTATCGGTTTGTTCGTCCTCGAACAACGAAAAGAATCGAGAATGTACATGCAATGAACATTATGCAAAAAGAAAAATCCTTGTGCTTATCCTATTTAATATGATGAAAGTATTAACATAAACTCATTATCGTCAAGCATTGATCGTATTACTCTTTCTCAAATGAAACCAAATCGATGACTTCCTCTCTAATGTAATTTTGAGGGTGTTTGCTCAATTCGCTCAAGTGTTTATTATATGGGACGTGTATACACTCAAGTCGGACAATGCATGCACCTTGTCAAGATCTCACAAATCGGAAACTCAAAATCACCCTTTGTACATGATCAAACAAGAATCAAAAGAGGTCTTTATTTTATGTTGTAATGTTGGATCTTTGGTAAGGTATGGAATATATGGATATAGTGGATAACACACGATCAAACGTGATCAATAACACACAAAACCCTAACTTTTAAAACCCGAAGCTTATGATCGCTTCACCCTTCCCAATTTACCAAAATTTCATTCGAAACCCTTCCGTACACTCACACACTTTTCTGACTTTATATCACAACACTTAGAAGCTTTTTGAAATTGCTTCTTTTTACTAAACTTAGCCTTTAAATTAGGCTTTTCACTTGAACGCACGCTTTATCACTTTTCGTGATTTGTGTTGGAGTTTTATTCTTTTTTTTGTGTGTATAAGAAACTCAAAACCCATAACCCACAATTGATTTCCTACATGTTTCTAGTCAACTAATAACACACTCTCTCACCTCACAAATTATGAAGATAAAAGAGCTAAAATCGAGCTCGGCTAACAAGAAATGGGGCATAGGCTCAAGGGGGCTCATTTGAGATTCTTAAGTAGCTCATATATTTGGATATGGTCGGAATAAGGGTGATATATGTGCCTCGAGGTCATTTCCATATTCAATCATGTACGAGCAAAATCAAGCCTCCTCAATGCAATTTCCATAAAAATACAAGCAAAGCCGATAATTCACACAAGTCTACTCACCAGTTTGCACCGGGTTTTAGAAACAAAATCAAAAGAGCTTTTAGGACTTTGCAATCTTTTCACGAGTAGATGTTGATTATATATATATATAGGCGGGTTTTGGACGAAGCACAAAAATCCAACTCCTTACACAAGAGGGCATAAGCACGTAAAAACCCGACAAGTAAACTATTCAAACTTCCAAGCAAGTGGTGATTACTTAACAATGTAATAAAGACACAAAAACGACTCAACCATAAAAAAGCGCAATTAGTAAGCGTCACTTCACCAAGAATGCATCACTTTGCCAAGGCTCGAGTTAAGAAATACAAATCATGCTTTTCGACACCCGGGATCCTAACCACCTACCCACCCCACACTTAAACCATGCAATGCCCTCATTGCATTTTAATGAAAATCAAGTAAAATTGGGGGTGAAATAGAAACTTCCTTAATCGAGCGAGTTTGGGTCGAGCTCGGTGGGTTCCACTTAAGCGTTAAGCATTCTATGAGAAAAATGAGCATGGCTAGATTCTCCCGCCTCCATGAACATTATTAGCTTATCAATTCGGCCATGGTTGAAGTCGGAAAGCGAAACACTAAAAATAAAAACCACACAAAAATCAAAAACACGAGAAAATATGCACACAAAACAAAACCAAAGGTTCAAAAGAACCAAAAGACAACAATTTTTTTTTTTCAATTTTTCAAATGTTTTTGGGTTTTTATATTATAAGAAAGAAAGAAAGAAAGAAAGAAAATGAATGAAAAGAACTTGGGTTGCCTCCCAAAAAGCGCTTGTTTTACGTCACTAGCTTGACGAACTTCCTTCTTGATTATGTGGAGGTTAAGACGGGAGGATCCACCAAAGCACAAAAATACTTGTCGGGTGGATCCTATTTTTCAAACGCTCTCGAGGCCTTGCCTAGGTCAAATGGCACTTGACGAAGGGCAACCGTTCCAAAGGTCACTTTAACTTGATCTTCGGGTGGAATTGGGAATCGATAGTAACCCGACAAGTCCGCTAAGAAACAATAGGAAAGATGGTCGTCCAACTTATCCAATATTTTCAATCCCTAAACCTTTTCTATCCCCTCAAGACTTTGACTCGAACGCCTTTGGAGTTCTCGAGAGGGTTCGACATCATCCTCAATCAACCCTTCCTCTTCGTCATGGATTTGTTGCGTCCTTCCTTTGTGGAAACGAGCATCTTCAAATTGACCCTTCTGAAACTCATCTAACTCGTCCACTCGCAACATTCTCTCAAGCCCGACCTCTCTTAAATCCGTATTCACGACTTCTATCGCCAGGAAAGCCTCATGTTCAAACTCAGCCAGTTTGCTCTTCTCATCTTCCAAATAGTCATTCGTTAAGTAAGACGAGAGAGGCTTGAGCTCGGTCTTGTGCCTCTTCTCGACCTTGTTGGGAATCAATTCGAGCAATTCAATGATCTCCTTAAGATAAACGTCAAGTTTTTCAACGGGTTTCACTTCTAACCCTTCATCCGCAATCTCCCCCTCACCCTCTAAAATGTTGGCGTTGCCCTTAATGACACATACACAACCCTTCTTACACAATCCTTTAGTACATTGAAGTACAATAGAATCATTACTACGAACGATGGTCTCATTTTCCTCACAACGACCTTCAACACAAACTCTCGGGTCAAAATCCTCCGCATTCCTCCCTTTCTCCATACAAACTTGGTTATCCAATTCTTGATTCACATCAATATGTAAGCAATCTGCATAGAAGGCGCTTGATGGAATTGCGGACAAGTTAGCCATAGAAAATGTAACCGTTTCACCCACTACGGACAACGTAAGATCTTTCTTCCCAACATTTATCAAACATTGAGTTGTAGCCATGAATGGGCGGCCTAGCAAAATCGTGTGTTCGGCGCCATCATTTGTCACCATGCCCACATCCAATAATACGAAATCGACCGGCACCACAATCTTCCCCACTTGGACAAGAACATCCTTGATCACCACTTTTGGGTGTCTAATTGACCGATCGGCCAATTGCAAACAAATGCGTGTTTCTTGTAAAGGATTGTTCGTATATTGAAAATGGAATCAAATTTATACTCGCCCCGGAATCAAGCATATCCGTAGTGACTTTACCATTCCCAAGTGTCATATTAATGCAAAACGAGCTGGGATCCGCCTTCTTAAGAGCCAAAATAGAAGGGTCGCAAACCACACTTGCCTCCTTGGATAGAAAAACTCTCTCATTCGTAGCACTCACAAGCGGTTTGGAGGAAAGTTCCTTAAAGAATTTGAATAAGCGGGCATATCCCGAATGGCGTCTAACAAGGTAAACGTGATGTTTACATTGGACAATAGATCGTAGAGCCTTTAGAATTGTCCAACTTTCTTAGAACTTTGTAGCCGGGACGGATAAGGCATATGGGCCTTAGAAGTTGGTGGCTTGTAGGCATTTGGAGACTTATGAAGGCCGTCGGGAAATTCCTTTGTCAAAACGGGATTCATGGAGGTAGATTCGGGAGGAATAAGAACATTTGGCATGGAAATCTCCTGCTCCTCGGACGGAGTGGCAAATTTATTGTCAACCACCCTACCACTTCGAAGGATCGTGACCGCATGGGCTTGTGACGGTTGACTCGGTAATTTCCCCTTCTCATTGGCTTACTTGAGCATATTTACATCGCTAGCCAATTGCCTAATTTTCGTGTCCATAGCATTGAATCGAGCATCAAACGAAGACACCATGACGGAGAGTGATTGCAATTGTTGCATGATCAACATGAGACTCGGACCGGAGGCCGGCGTTGGAGCATTCATCGGGGGAGATGGATGATATGGTCCCGCATTTGAAGTAGAATAACCGAAATTTGGTTGCATGCGGTTTCTCAGATTATATGGAGGATTGTGATTCGGTGGACGAGCAAAAGAAGACTTGGCAACACTGGGTCCCACTTGATACCCTTGAACCCCACACACCTCCTTCTATTGAGGCGACGGCATATAGAAAGAGGGACTCGAAGGACAATGAAAGGTATCATGACCGCTCATACCACAAGACACACATGGAGGATCCGGATTGGGGCAAGACAACTTGGCAATTTGAGCTTCCAACACCGTAATTTTCTTATCTGTCTCAAGTTTCTCAGGGGAAGATGATTCAATCACTTTATTCGCACTTGAATATAAAGCTCGTGAAGACTTTTGTTTAGAATTCTCGTCCAAAGTGGTGAAAACCCCTGAGAAACACTTGGGGAGGATGAATCGTCATATTACCCCCCGCCGTCGTGCCCACCATGTATTGAGATTGAGGGTATAATGCTTCATAGAAAGTTTGAATTAAAAGCTCCTTCGGAAAGCAATGATGTGGACAACTATCGAGAAGATCTTTGAAATGATACCAAGTTGAATGAAACGTCTCGTTCTTCATTTTCTTGAACGAAACAATCTTAACCCTCAAACCGGCTGTCTTTTCCATGGAATAGTAATGATCGAAGAAAGTTTTCGAGAGCTCGTCCCATGTATGAATGGAGTTGGGAGTAATACACATGAACCACGATAATGCTTTATCTTGAAGAGTATATGAGAAACAACGAAGTTGAAGATGCTCCAAGCTCATCATATTCGGGCGGTGGAAACTCGAGACATGCATAAAAATTGTCAGATGAATTGGAGTGGATCCTCTTTACCAAACCCGTGAAAGATCAGGAGTCGAGTAAAATCAAGTGAACGGATATCGATGGCCATTACCTCGGGGGGAAGAGATATACAAGATGAAATAGTAGCCCCCACGAAGGCTTGGCTCACTTCTTTCATAGCGAGGACGGGCGGGGTATGTGGAGCATTCGCACTCATACCCCCAATCAAATCATACGCATCGGGAGTTTCTTCTTGAGCCTCATGAATGGCACCTCCATAACCGGGACCACCACCATAACCATTCGGAGTCATATTCGGAGCATGGTGGACATTATAAATGGGCGGAACTCCATACGGGCCGGGACTCGGGTTTGGCATGTTCGAAGAATGTTGAGGGGCAACGTAGCCCCCATATGGACCAGAATTTTGGGCTTGCACATTCGGATAGGAATTTGGAGCTCCATACCCACCAAAGGACCCATTAAACCCAACATGGTTTGCACCATGCCCTCCCATGCCGAGTTGACCAATGCCGTGAGAACCAGGGGCAATGTGGTTTGCACCTTGCCCTCCCACATTACCGAATCCACTCAAACCCAAACCATTCCCAGAATGGTTTGCACCATGCCCTCCCATGTTGGGAACAAATCCATCATGACCAAAAGAATGAGGAAAAGAAGCATTACCTTGGGGTTGGCCCATGGCGTGCCCTTGAGTGGTAAAACCACTCCCTTGAAATCCAACGGCTTGCTCGGGAGGAATCAGGGGAACGGGAGTCGACGGACCAGATTTATTGATCGGAGAGGGCTCGACTTGAACTCTGGGCTTGGGGGTGCTAGAACATTGAGGATCGACCCGGGGAGATTTCTCGTTAGGGTTGGGAAACGGGCTGATATTTGAAAGATTATTTGCCATATCATAATCAAGAAGCAAGGGATGTCTTAAATGCCGCAATCGCTCGGGGTTAGAAATATAAGGTGATAAATCGTGTCCGAGTGCTTGACGACCTTGCATACACTCAAAGAAATCATCAAATAAAAAGGAAAGCTAAAAACACAAATAGACAACAATCAAATCAAAAGCCTTAACCAAGCCGAGTCGCAACGACGCCATTTTGAAGTATAGTTTTTAGTGGTTTTGAAAATAAAGGTTCATTTGGCTTGATATTATCGGAAATCGATTCAATTGACGAATCAAAGTGTTTGTAGCTTGAGAAATTGAAAGAAAATGAAAACAAAGCAATTAAACTAACTAAACTACACTAGGAAATGAAATTTCAAGTTGCTCGATGCCTCGTCGTATGCCTCGAAATGAAAATGCAAACCAATAATGAAAATAAGCAAGAACAAGCAATTTTTCACCAAGTACAAGCATGAAAGCTCAAGGTAAAACCATGCTTGCATGGACATAAAAACTTGAATAATGCAAATTGACAAAAATTGTAAGCATGAATAGAAAGAGCAATGAAAATTGACGTAAAAGTTTAAAACTTTACGAGAATTAACAAGCAACAAAGCATAGATCTAGGATTAATCATGAAACAATGCATGAAAATAAAATCCTAAATAAAGCATGTAAAATACTCAAAATAAAAATGATCCAAGACTCGATCTATGATCTGGACGTGTCACTCATCTAGGATCCATGGACGATTCATAAGATCTAACAACAAATCAAAGAGCTAAGGCAAAAAGCATAAGATGAAGAACAAGCATGAAATTGAAGAACAAGCAAGAAAATGAGGGAAAACTTAATTGAATTGAAAAGAGAACCCAAATACTTAAATGAAATTACAAAGCAAATTAAAATCCAAGGGAGTACTTGAATTCTTCTTAGGCTTACAAACCCAATGAACTGCATGAAATTAAAATCTAGGAACTAGAGAGAGAAAATAAACCCAAACTCATGCAAGAGTTAGGAGAATGAGAGATAAGTACAAAAATGAGAGTTGGGTCTATTTATAATAGGTCTAATTGGGGTTAAATGGGTCAAATTGGGGTTTAAGACTTGAAATTCCTAGATTTGACCTAAATTGACCCGTGTTGACCTTCCTATCCACTTGGCTAGCCTTTTGAAACATTTTGGCTCGAGGTGGCTCAACCATGGCCGAGCCTGGGTGCACCTGGGGGCGGGCGCTGGGCGTTGGGCTTGGATGGCTGGGCGTGTGCCTTAGCGAGAGTTGGCGTGAGGTGGCGTCGCCTTTGGTGTGAGGTTTGGCGGCAGGCGCACGCGGGGCTGGCGAGAGGATTGGCGCAGGCGCTAGGCGCTGTTGGCAGGCATCGGGAGGGAGCTGCCAAGCGCTGCGCGCGAGCGCTGGGCGCTGTTGGCAGGCCTGGGCGGGAGCTGCCGAGCACTGCGAGCGGGCGTGATGGTTTGGATTTTGGCGTGCGTTTTGGTAAGCGCCATGCCTTGGCGTCAATTCTGGCTAGCCATGGCGAGCATTCTAGAAAGTTTGGCATTTTGGAGCTTGCTTTTTGCACCAATTTTGGCACTACTTGGCTTGAACTTTGGTCCTAAATGCCTTTACCTATGAAAATAGAATTTTTAACATAAAAACCCAAGAACTTCACCAATCCTTAAACTAATTGAACCCATTAAACCATATTAAGTATAAAATCAACAAGAAACACGAAAAACAACAAAAATGAGAAAACAAATGAAAAACCTAATAAAACTTGTCTCGAAACCACTAAAAATAACATAAAACCTTAATTAAAAACACGATAAAACACCAAAATTACATGCAAAACACACGCCATGGGCCTACACCAAGGTACCGTACCCTTTCCTAACCCTCTTAATGCTTTCATTTCCAATACTCATGGCAATATGGGTTAAATTTTTATAATGGGTGGGTATGGGTGCAAACCATGTTGGGAATTGGATGTTTGGTACCTGTTTTGGCAACATGGGAGGGGATGGTTAAAACCATGTTGCCAATGGTGGGAACGTCAACGGTTAACCCAACATGGGAGGGCATGGTGCAAAACATGTTGGGTATAAAAAGCTGTAAAATGCAAAATTATGCAAAATAGCCTAATCTCAACCCGAAAAAGATAACAAAACGACTCGAACTTGACTCGAAATATATACAAACTCATAATAAATACGTACGAATCAACCACCCCATGCTTTATTGATTTGTTTGTCCTCGAACAAATGAAAGAATCAAAACCACGTAAGTATGAAAGTAGCTAGATCAAAGAGTCATGTTGTGCATAAAATATAGTTTTACAAATATAAATATTTTTGTTGAAAACTCTTAAGCTAAGCTCGTGTTACCTTTTCGCCTTGAAATAAAAAGAATGCATCCTCAAAAAAGGGAAATATATAATGGTGCACTCATTCGCTCGTGTTTTTCAAAAGGTAAGTATATATGTTCGGATCAACAAAAGAATACATTCAACGACTCGTGAAAATCGAAAACTCGTATATCGCATGTGTGCACATTTGGTCAAGAATCGGATGAGGACTTCTAGGGTTGTAACGTAGGCTTTTTGATAGGATATGTCATATATAAAGATGTGTGTCTAACTTGCAAACAAACGCAATCAATAACTCAATTAGAAATTCTAAGCATAGAGCATATCTCTGCTCCTCATTCTTACCAAAACAACCATATATCACTATTCTTAGCCCTATATAACTAAGCCTATTTCTCACCCAAAACCCAAACTAACAAGCTCGATCCTAAGGAACCTGAGCATAGTTCCCTTTATACTCGTTTGCCTTTATAAATAGGCTTTATTCTTAACATCTAGATGCCCTTATGAACTCAAGCACTCTTAATTTCTTTCTTTTTTTAAATATAGCCCACTAATTCCCACCCCGCAATCGTCATATCTCAGTAGACCAATGATAAATAAACTCTCACCTCACAAACTTAAAAGAAATAAGAGCTACAATATTTCTCGTGGCTAACAAAGAGACAGGATAAAGGCTCGAGGGGCTCATTAGGAATTTATAGTGGTTTTTATTTCTAAATATGGCCGGAATCGGGTTTTATATGTGCCTATCGTCATTTTCAAAACCAAATGCACACATGCAACTTTAGAGACTTCTCAAAACACTTATCGAATCAAAACATGAAATGTTGATAAACACACAAGGCTCCTTATTAGGGTTTTATTCAGACTTTTGAAAATAAGATGATCGAATTTTAAGAGCTTTGCAAAATTGCTAACGACTAAGTGCTGTTTTAAAAATATATATAAGTAGGTTTTAATAAAATTTTGCACTAAACAAGCTCAAAAGACTCTAACGACAGATCACACAATACATTATTTCGAAAGGCAAGCCAGTACAAACACAAATAAGTATGGAAATGAGTTCAACATACGTTGACACAAAATAAAGACTCAAATAGAACCATTCGATCAGAACGACTAGAACTACACATGCATAATATACAACTACCCCCCCCCCCCCCCCCCCCACACACACACACACAAAAGTAAGCAATCTCTGTATTGTTATTATACAAATCAACACAAGGAATTAGGAAAACTCGAATTAATTATCATGCACATAGTTAGTCGAATAGTTAATACAGACACTCATGCACCCAACACATAACAAAAAAATTTCAACAAACTAAATAACTAAAAATGAAAAACGAGAGTTTGGATATAAAATGATATAAAATTGGGTCTCAGGCCCGCCTACATATCCATGTCGTCTGGAGGGGGAGATGGAAATCGCTTCTCCAATCGCACGAGATTCCTGTCTATGGAAACGAGGTGGTCGTGATTCACCTCAATTCTACTTGTCAGCTGGAGAAGATTCTGCAATGTCGTCCAGTCGGATGTGGCCTGCTATCCGATCGGATTGTGTTCCAGAAAGTTAATCCGACCGGACACTTGCATCAATCCGGTCGGATGGTATTACAAAAGGCTTTATCTGATCGGACCCCTAAACTGATCCGGTCTTGCTGGTTTTTGTCGCTCCCTACGCACTTAACACACCATTATCAAATCTATCCAACTCCAGCTTAACACACATAAAAATATGTACAAAAATATGAAAGATAAACAAAACTATGGACAAAAATAACGAAAACTTGGGTTACCTCTCAAGAAGTGCAGCTTTTTACGTCTTTTGCTCGATGACTTATACGAGACATGCTATCCAGGATCCAAAAATAAGTGACGGTCGTCCCACGCCTTAGTGTTTTCCAAGAGCAATAGCGGGCGGTGATAATCACCAAGGCGGGCACGACAAGCAAGGTCCATGATGAGATAAGTGAAAACTCTAACTAGCTTCGGAGGCTAAAAATGTGAGTAGTCGATCACAACGAAGATATCAAAAGTCAGTTGAAACATGGAGCGATGCTCGATTACTGGAATAACTAGGGAATCTATCGAACAACAATAACATCTATCAACCCATACACGTTCTTTTATTTCCTTGATCACCATCTCAATGCCCTCAAAAAACATGTAAAGCCATATCTGGGGTTATGATAGGGCAATCGGGCACCTTCTCGTCCATCTCTTCCACTACCTCAAAGTTAAGATTTAACAAAGTATCGGGCGGAACGCAATGTGGCTCAATAAACACACCCTCCTCCAAAACAGGCACCACAAACCCACCATCCTCACAAAGAGAAAGTAAGCTTGAATCTCTAACATCCTTCGGGACCTCCAATGGCAACACCCCTCACTATTATCCAAAACTTTATCAAAAAGCGCAATAGGGGCGATCTCAACCAAATCCTAAATAACCTCCTCTTTACACACCCCTCCTAAATAAGCGTTCAAGCTTAAATCGCCAAATTCTAAGGTGGGCTCCACCACATCAAATATCGGTACCTCATTTAAACGAGGTCGGTTTACCTCATCCATAGCTTCATGAACAGTTATGGGTGAAGTGGGTATGGTGTGATAGTTGTAACTTGGATTGTTACACGAAAGAGACAAGGGATAATAATCATAGATAAGATTATAAGAATATGGTTCATGAGGAGCATATGGATCATTATATCTCGAATCGTGATATGTGGTTGGGGGAAATGAGGCTCGAAACTCGGATTATAAGAATTTGATGTAGGAAGGGCAAATGGGTCGTAGCTCGAAGGATAGGAATCGAGTGAAGCATATGAATCATGGCTCTCACTAAAATGATCAGAGGTAAGTGGGGTGTATGAGGGGTTAAAGCCCGGATTATAAGGGTTTTTAAGCGAGGCATAAGATTTGTTAAAGTTTGGAATATATGAATTATGTGGTTAGGTGTGAGGGTCAAAACTAGGATGATCATTGTGGCTCGAATTGTATGAATTTGAAGATGGGGCCCATTCAGGTGAGTAGAACGTCCCGATAAACTGATCGTACACTTCCTCCCACGTTTTCAAGGAGTCGGCTCTAAATTTACCAACCATGTTCTTGCCCGATCCTTTAGCGTGAAAATGAACAGTCGTATTTTCACTTGATCCTTCGTAAGGCCGAGAAGAGGGAAAGTCCGGGTGATGGCATCGTACTCTCGGATAAACTTCAGTGGATCCTTGCTCGGGAGTCCATAGAATGTTGGGAGCTGCTCGAAGTAGAACTCACCAGGATCGTACTCCCGCATCGGGGGCCTCAATGGAATGGCCGGTCGAGTGGCACGACAAGCGTACGAGTTAGACATTTTCTCTCTTTTTTTTGAAGCGGTTTGTTGAATCTTGGGCCTTGGCGTCGATGTACCTTGCATACACAACACTCAACGCACAAGATTAAATGTACTGCTGAAAAATAACAAAAACAAACCAAACGAGAAATCATATTCAAACACTTAAACACATATAAAACAAATAATAACATAAATAGAAGTCACAAAGAGCTAACACAAAAATTACAACCTTTAGCCCTCCCTGGTAACGACGCCAAATATTGATTCGAACTTTTTATTAAAGTAAAAAGCTTGTCCACAAGAGAACGGAGCGGTTGTAAGTGGAAAATTGACTCGAGTTGAATCTCCCGAGGAAGACTAATCGGAAGTGATCTCGTGATTGGTTTCACGAACGAGAAAATAACGAAAAATGCTAATCTAAATACGCAATCAATTTTCGGTTTTAGAGTTGTAGTAACTAAGACGATGACTTAAATGATGAGCAATAAAATCAACAACTTTTAAAAGATTAATAAAATGGGGGTCTAGGGCTCTAGAATCATCTCTACGATCAATTGACATTTCATCGAACACTTAATCTATGAGCTGGGGTTGTCAATCCCTACTTGTAGATTAAACACCCGACAATCCCAATTGATGGTTCTAAATGATTCTAGGCACTAGACCTATGAATCTAAACAACAATCATCAACAAGTGTAATAATTCAACATGAAACTTAACTAATAACGCAAGAGCATAACAATCCAATAAGAAACACATAATCAAATGAAACATAAATTGGAATAATCGAAGAAAAGAAACTGAAAGCTTACTTGAGAATAATGGAAAGTATCAACATTCAAACTAGGAAATGCACGAATCACAACTAATCTAATATCTACTAAAGACTAAAAAACTGAAGTTTGAAACGGAAAAGGGAAGATAAAATAAAGAAAGATTCAAGAACACTCTTGGGTTGT
Organism: Phtheirospermum japonicum; assembly: GCA_014905375.1. Taxonomy (NCBI): domain Eukaryota; kingdom Viridiplantae; phylum Streptophyta; class Magnoliopsida; order Lamiales; family Orobanchaceae; genus Phtheirospermum; species Phtheirospermum japonicum. Next base: position 1,043,536 of record BMAC01000294.1, on the reverse strand, counting down.
CAACCCTAAGAGGTTCAAAAATGTGTTATAGTCACAGTATCGTTACTTGATAGATATTCTATATGGCTGAAGTTCTTCATTTTTTATAGATCCCGACCCCCATTCTCGCCTGCGTAACTGAAGGATCTTTTGAAAATAGAGTTTCTAATGCTCGCGCCCGGCCGGATGGTCTGAAGCATCCGACCGGATGGAATCTCTGTCAGCCAATCCGGCCGGATGTCAGATCCATCTGACCGGATGTGAATCCAGTGTACTGGATTAGTGTCCTTGTGGCTACTCCTTGGCGCTGACTTTCTCATCCCTGTCTCTCGATTCTCGTAAAAGGACCAATCAACGATCGAAAAATCGAAAAGTTAAGTAAAAAGCCGTAAACTGAAAATTATGCAAAATAGCCTAATCTCAACCCGAAAAAGATAACAAAACGACTCAAACATGACTCAAAACTTATACAAACTAATAACAAATACGTACGAATCAGATCATAGTATAATAATGATGGTGCACACCCAAAATTAAAAAACACAACATAAATAAATCATATGGATATGCGATTTGAGAATACTGATACAAGAGTAATCCCATGGACAAATATTATACTTTTGAGCTTATTACCCAATGTAATCCCATTAGCCAATGTAAATTCTATACTCCAAATACAAAAGTATGACCCAATTGTAAACATTAAAGAGAAGAAACAACTAAAATAATACGGGAAGTCTGAAAACAATGTGCATACTTTAATTTCAAAATTTCTACTCCCAAAACAAAGAAAAATCATATATTGTACTATTGAAAAGTGATACTAGTGAGTACAATATACATGCTATTATCAAAGGAATAAAGATGTAGAAAAACTACAAATATGATTACAGATAATAAAAGACAAACATGGTTGATTGCATTCAAATATCAGATAACTATGCATCATCTCAAAACTCCAACCGCAATATTACAACCCCAAGAGTTGAAAATCACACCCCAAAATAAAAAACTCCAAAGTTGAAAACTAGACACTAGAGCACCAAATTTGAATAATGAATATAAAAAAGGACAACATAATTTACACATAATATAACTAGTGATCTACACATAATTTGCAATAGAAAGGACAACATATATAACATGAAAATAGGCAAGAATTGTTGAAAATTATACCTCAACATGACAAAGAAAAAGATCACATATATATGAAATAAGAAATCAGGATATTATTAATAATTATTAAAATAAAAAACACAATAACAAAATAGATAACAAAACCTTGAGTTTATGATTGTCGGAACTGTTGGGATTAGGTTTGTGCGTCTTTCATCCCTTCGTCCAGCTATCGAAATCACCGTCACTAGAAGATAGGTTCTTCATAGTTCTTGATCTTCCTGGCAGCACGCGGCTTGCTATGTCTTGTCTTCTTCTCCTACAATAAAATCCTTTTTTCTCTCTTGTTTCAATTTCTGTTTTTTGCCATCGCGATTTTGTGATTCTTAACAGCGAGACGGTAGGACTTCTTGCTGAACCAAAATTAAAAAGGATTCTCGGTGGATTATGCTGGACCAAAATTGAAAAGGGTTATGGGAGGGTTTTGACGGTTAGGGTTTACTGAAATTAGGGGGGAGTCTGATCTCGGAAGCTTGTTCTGATCTTCGTACTCGCTCCGAAGTCCCCGATCGAAGAAGAGAGAATCATAGATATCAAATGATAGAAAAAGATAATTGACTACCAATCTTACGTTATGCTGATTACGTATTATATGGTAAGTAATTAATAATCAATTATACTACTTACCTTAATATGTTTAATATATCCTAAAGACAAGGTGATATTAAGCCTAATCAGAATTTGTCAATAATGTGATAAAATTAACCATATCATGTATTAATGAGACTAAAAAATGTTTTCATGGAAGAAAATGTTTAACCCAACGTAAAATTGGATTTGTTATGAAAAAAATAGTAACCCATGGAATTCTCATCGAACTTTTTCAAGGATTTCTCGCTATAGTTTGCCATAAAAGGAATCGAAAAAGGCCAATATTTATTTTCAAAGTCCAATACTCATACACCGAGCTTAACTTTGTTGGGTTTTTCTATGGGCAATTACTCTGTTGTACTTGTCTGTAAACATGTACTCCTTAAATGTTTGTCATGTGTCAAATTAAAATTTATATTTATTTATTTAAATATTAATATTAATTTGAAAGTGTCTAATATGTCCTTTGTATATTAAGTATTTTAAATAAAATTACCAAATATTTAATTATTTTAATTTGGTCAAAATTATTAATAGATTTTAGTAATTTGATCGAACTTATAAAAAAATGTCGTACCTGCTTCTGGTCGTGACGTGCTGCACTCTGTTGGGCCACTTGCTGGACTACGACGGTTCAACTCCTGCTGAGTGGGGGCGACCTCCAGATGGCGTCCGTGTAGTGGTGGCGATGGGGTGGAGAGGGCTGCAGTGGTGCCAATCAGTTTCCTACGGACTCGATTTTTGGCGGCTCTGGGTAGCTTTCTAGTGGGTCGCTGCTGCCAGCGGCTTCGTCTCTTCACGAGGCACCCTACTGCCTTTGTAACTACCCGTGGGTGGTGGCCAACGAGACTTGAATCGAAAGCCCTAAACTCAATTCCGGGTTTGAGTAAAATATTGAGAATTGATTTAGGTTGAATCTTATTCATAATTTTAGAAATTTAATTAAAAAAATGATATTTTAACTGTTATTTTAATAAAGTTTATTTGACAATTTCATTATTAAAATAATATAAATTATTTAAATAATAAACAGTACAATGAAGTGCAACCGAACTTCTCAGTGTACTCAAATGAGTAGATGTGATTGGATTATTAAGAGGTAACTGTTGACAGACAAGTACAACAAGGTGCATATCTGTAAAAAATCCCAGTTTTGTTTGAATACTTAGCAATAAAACTCTTCTATTCCATTAGGTTTTCAACACATGATACACAAGCAGATTACTATAATTGACATATTATGGGTTTGATTGGTTGAGTTGATTTAAATAGTTGATGATTGATAGTTAGTAGCTGATAGCTGATTTTAAATTAGTGCTTGGAAAGTTAGTTGATTAAAGTAGCTGATTGAAGGTTAATTTAACAATATAGTTATGATTGAAAAACATAAAATATTATAAATAATATATAAGAAAAATATAAAAAGTAAAAGAAATAAAATTATAATAATTAATAAAGACTTCCCAAAATATTTTTTCAAGAAATAATACAAATACATGAAAAATAATAATAAAAAATAAAACTTCACTTATGACTAATAATTTTTTTTTTAAAAATATAAAGTAATATATTAGTTTATAAATAAAATATTTTTTATAATATAAAATGATAAGAACAGATTTTCCCCAATAAGGTAGGAGCTTATTAAAAAAAGTTACAATTTGAACATTTTCTTGAACAAGAACTTATTAGACAAAAGAAGCTATTAAGAGCATATTCTTGATTCTTACCAAATAGCCTAAAAACTTCATTGAAATAGAATAAATTATAAGCACTTTAAAAAAATTCAATCAAACAGGGTCTATATTGATATTATATAATAATATTGGGCATGATTGAGGGAATGTCAATACAATTGCCATTTTATTTTGGTTACATACATCTAAAGTTTTCACATTCTCTTACTAATTCTGTTTCTTGAGATAATAATGGTGTTGCAAGACTGTCTAGTGCTGCTATAATATAAAGTTTTCACATTCTCTTACTAATTCTGTTTCTTGAGATAATAATGGTGTTGCAAGACTGTCTAGTGCTGCTATAATATGCAATAAGTTGTCTAGCAATCATATACATACAATTATAAAGTTCTTTGAATTATTTATATCAACCCGAATAGAGCACCATATTTTTTCTGATATACATATAATTACAAAATTCTTTGAATTATTTATATCAACTCGAATAGAGCACCATATTTTTTTGAGATGTTTCAAATTCTATTTTATCTTACAATAAAGGTTCCAAAAGGCATGACATGTCGAGACGGTAAGATCGAGCCTCAAGTTATTGAAGTCTATGCGTGTCTAGGCGAAGTTTAGACGACAAAAGGTGTTTTCATTTTTATATTATTTTAATTATTTTTTTTATTAATAAGTAAATAAAATAATAGAATATGTAAAGACTTTTTGTAATACTTTTTAATTTCTCAACAGAAAAACAGTTTTTAAAATATTTAAAGTTAAGATAATATAATTAATCTCGTAACAATCTCACACAATTGAATTCAAAATGAATATAGTAAGATAGTTGAGTTTCACGAAAAATATGAAATAAAATACAAACATAGTTAAAACACAACAAAAAAAGTACATGTTACATACATACGAGGCGGTCAACTCTAAGTTGATTGTTGTTTCCAAACCTTTTCAAGTCTTTCGCAAGGTGAGGGTTTTTAGTGAAAATTCAAGCCTAGGCGAGCCTTTTAGAACATTGCTTACATAACATCAAACCAATCTCAAATGTTGAAGAGTTTGTTATGTCAGCATAATTCCCCACAACTTATAGCTTTAAATTTCGAATTTCAAGAACCACCTAATTATTTTTTATCTCAATTATTTGAGAGTCGATAAGTTAGTTGACTTTGAATTGATAGTTGATATCATTGATGATTGATAGGCTAACTAAGAAAAATACAAAATCAAACAAAAATACATGTTTGAAATGATAATGTCTATGTTAGCGTTGGTTTTACTACTGTAAGATTTGAAGGTCTATGGTTTTTAAAATAAGTCTCGATTTTATGATAGTGTTATCAATGTTAACCAACACTTATTACCAACATCAACTAGAGTTAAAATAAAAATATGAAGCGGAAATAAAACTTAAGAACACAGCAAATTAAATTCAGTTCACAAGTAAAAGTACTTGTGAACTTGGGTGTACAAACCCGAAAACTATAAACTTAAGAACACAGCAAATTAAATTCAGTTCACAAGTAAAAGTACTTGTGAACCTGGGTGTACAAACCTTAAAACTATATTACTTTATTGTTCACGATCAATACAAAAATATGAAGTAATATATGAAAACTAAAATATCAAAAACTTGATACTAAATACTTGTTGTCGTGATGACAAGATCTTCTCCGTGATTACGCAACTTCAAAGAACTTGATAATCTCGAACAATGGCTCCAAGTAGTCTTCACGTCCTTTCCTTGTTGTGCGTCTTGCGTTGCGTCGTGTTCTTCTCCAAAAAACCGTGCGTCTCCAAGTTGTATCAAGCTTTAGGATTCTCTTGTCTTAAATAGACAATCCTAGAATTCTAAACTTGGTAAACAAGTAAAACAAATCCTAAACATAATCTAGGAAACTAAATAAAGTCTTAAATCAAGTTCCCTAACTTATTTTGTGCCCAAGAAAGGCAAATAAGAAAATAAGAATTATTGCCAAGAATAAATTCCTCAACAATCTCCCCCTAAATAAAAAACTACTAACTCCCCCTAAATAAAATACCCAATGATATTAACACAACCAACCAACATTGAAAAATAACATTGTTCATTTTAACTTATCAAAATAAAACACAAGGAACTTATTGACTTCGGACCCTCTTCGAACGACGAGGGGATGTCGAAGTTCCTTCACCCCGATCCTTTCGCTTCTGCAACTGCTTCCGTTTCATCTTCTTCAAGGCCTTGTTGCGAGAATGGATCCTCTTCCTTTGTTTTTTGCGAGCAAGACTCGCTTAGGTCTCGGCAGCAACAACATCCTCATCAGCATCATCAACATTATCCTTATCCTTATCCGCGTCATCCTTACCTGCGTCGCCAACAACATCTCCCCTTTTTTGACTAGAAGGCAAAAGGGCCTCCATAAGCGAACCACGAAGTGCCTTCAGCTGGGTCATTTGCGTATCAATCCAAGCCACATGAGTCCGAAGAGCCTGCGCAGAAATGGGGACCATGTTGGGACCAATGTTGGGAACGCTGGACCCAACACCACTAGCAACATTGGCTTGGAAAGGCGCCTGCCAAGGTAGATCGATAACCCTTGCACTTGTAACATGTTGGCCCCTCAAAGCAAACCAGTCAACTTCCCCAGTAAGTACATCATCAAGAAGAAGCGCCAAACCCTGATTCTCTAGCAGGCTGAAGATTAAAGAGGGAAATCACAACAATGCGGCGGACCTGGTGGTGGCGAACTTCGTGACAATATCAAACACATGCTGCCCGAAACTGAACTTAATTCCCCTTCCAAGCCTGTACAAAAACTGGGCCTGAGGCCACGTAACACACGTAGTATTCTTGGAGGAACCCAGTTGCAAATGGCCACCTTGTGCAAAATAGAATAGTGATTAGCGTAGATTTGTCCTTATTTTTATTAGTATTTTAGTTCTTTTTTCTATTTATTTTTGGTATAAGTTGGATGATTTAAGCCTAATTCCATATTTTTATACTTCCAACTTATTTTACCGTATTTTGATCATAATTGATGAGAATAGGTGATTATTCGTTGTTTTTCACCATACAGCTAAGTAACCAGAAGAGTTCAACGCGTAAATAGATGAAGTTCGATGTTCAAAAGTGGAGAACGAGCTTTCCGGTGAACGAGTAGCAGAAAGATCGAGTAAACGAGATGTACTCTCAGTCGCATCAATCAACGCGAGTATCGATGCTACGTCGATGTGGATCCTACCCACGACGATCGACACTCAGTCGATGCCAAACCGACGCAACTCTCTGAAGTGTCGATCCAAGAGTGCGTCTGTCGACGCCAAGCTGACGCAACTTGCTATTGCGTCGATCCATGTCCACGTCAGTCGACGCCCCCGCCCAATCGACTCGAGCGCACAGGCAGCATCGATGCCGAGCTCCAGCACGCGTCGGTCGATGCAAAGTTGACGTGGCTGCCCAGAAATGCATTTTTAGGTTTTCTTGTGCGCTAAGACATGCTATATCTATAAATACCTTTCATATCTCGGTTTTTAAAAAGAGAGACGACTACCTAGGGTTAGAGAGCACATAAACAACGCATTTACACACTCCATTACGTAGCCAGGAATCAAGATTGAAGATTCAAGATCCTTAAGCTCAAGAATCACTTCAAGTCGAGATTTCATTCCCAACTCCGGATTCGCTGGAGATTTTTACCGCTTTTACTAGTTACAATAAGTTTTCTAAACTCTTAGTTAATTTCTTAGTTAAATTCTTAGTTAATTCTAGATTAGATAGTTAAGTTCTTAATTTATTTCATGCTTGGATTTTGGATATTGGATTCATCTAGTTTATTTATGCAATTTGATTTATGCTTAATTTTCCGTCTTTAGAATCCTATGATTCAATTGCTTCATGATAGTTTCTTATATTCATGCTTTTAGATTCCTGCTGTTACTTCCTAGTTCTTGAGTCCGAGTATTTTAATTATTGTTCTTAGTCTGTAATCTAGTTTAAAATAATTAGTTAATTAGTCTTAGTTTTAATATTGCTTTAGTTTATAATGATCGAATCAAAATCTTCAAAAATCCCCAATGTACATGTATTTTATGATAGTTTGTGAATTGAGAAAAGCATCTAAGAGACCGAACAGTTGTCTTTGAGAGAATTGTTAGAAGCGTTTTAGTGGTGTTGAAATAAATCAACGGGTTCATGGCTTGGTATTATCGGAATTCGATTCGATTGAAGGTTTCAATGTGTTTCAAGCTTGGAAAATAAAAGGAAAAGGAAAATAAAATAATTAAAATAGCTAAACTAAACTAGAAAATGAAAGTGCAAGTTGGTAGAATGCCTCGGTCGTATGCCTTAAATGAAAATGCAAGCAAGTAATGAAAATAAGCAAGAAAATGCAATGTTTCACCGAGTACAAGCATGCAAGCACAAGGTACAACTATGCATAAAAACTCAAATAAAGCAAATTGACTAAAATTGAAAGCATGAATGGATAAAGCAATGAAAATAGACGGGAAAGTTTAAAATTTAAAGAAAATAACAAGCAACGAAGTCTAGATCTAGGATTTAAGCTAAAACTATGCATGGAAATAAAAATCAAAATAAAGCATAGCAAAAACTCAAAATCAAGACGATCCAAGAGCCGATCTATGATCTAGATGTGTCACTCATCTAGATTCTATAGCCAATTCATAAGTTTCATCATGAATTCAAGGTGCTAAGACAAAAGGCATGAAATGAAGAAAAATGCATGAAACATATGAAATTACTTGAAATTAAACAAATCAAGGACTTGATCTATGATTTAGATGTCTCACTCAACTAGGATTCATAGCCAATTCACAAGATCAAGCACAACTTCTAGTACCTAAGGCAAAAAGCATAAAAGAAATGAAGAACAAAGCAAGAAATTAAAAGAAAGCTTACTAGAATTAAAGAGAGAATCCAAAAGCTTGATTGAAATTGCAAGAAATTAAAGATCCAAGGGAGTGCTTGAATCCTTCTTGAGTTTACAAACCCAAGGCAAAGCTTGAAAATTAAATCTAGAGAGAGAAATTAAGTCCCAAACCAAGCTTGGGTTGGGAGGAGGTTTTTTTTTTTTTTTTTTTTTTTTTTGAATTAAAAAGGAGAAACAAAAGCTTGAGTTAAATTGCAAGGAATCAACAATTCAAGGGAGTACTTGAATCCTTCTTGAGTTTACAAACCCAAGGCAAAGCTTGAAAATTAAATCTAGAGAGAGAAAATTAAGTCCCAAACCCAAGCTTGGGTTGGGAGGAGGTGTTTTTTTTTTTTACAAAATGAGAGTTGTAGTCTATTTATACTAATTTAATTGGGTTTAAATGGGCCAAATTAGCCAAAAAGGCTTGAAATTCCCGGGTTTGACCCAATTTTGACCGTGTTGACCAGGATGGCTCAAGGTAGCTCGGTGCGGCTCGGTGTGGTTCGGTGCGGCTGGCTTGGCGCGCTGGCTGCACATGGCACAGAGATGGCGCGAGGACGGCGCTGGGATGGCCAGAGATGGCCTGAGATGGCGCAATGGCCAAGAGATGGCGCTGGGAGATGGATGGCGCTGGGACGGCTGGGAGATGGCCAAGAGATGGCGCTGGGAGGATGGGATGGCGCTGGGATGGCTGGGAGATGGCCAAGAGATGGCGACCATTCCAGAATGTTTGCCTCTTGGAGCTCCTTTTTGGCCTCCATGCCTTAGTTGAATTCACATCATCAAACCACCTATTAAATAAGACCTTTCAACATAAAAACCCAAGAATTTCACCAACCTTAGATTAATTAAAACCATTTAACCCAATTAAACATAAAATCAAAAGAAGAACACAAAACCCTAAAATAAGAAAAATAACCTAGAAAACAAAGCTAAACGACTCAAGAACCACTAAAAATAATATAAAACCCTAATTAAGAACACGAGAAAAATACGACAATTACATGCAAAACAACTACCCCACACTTATCGGTTTGTTCGTCCTCGAACAACGAAAATAATCGAGAATGTACATGCCAATGAACATTTATGTGAAAAGAAACCCTTTCGTATACTCACACGCTTTTCCGAATTTATTTCACAACACGTAGAAGCTTTTTGAATTTGCTTCTTTTTACTAAACTTAGCCTTTTTGAATTAGGCTTTCCACATGAACACACGCTTTATCACCTCTTGTGATTTGTGTTGGAGTTTTATTCTTTTTTTTTTCTTCTTTTTTTTTTTGTATAAGAAACTCAAAACCCAAAACCCACAATCGATTTCCCTCACATTTCTCGTCAACTAAAATAAAACTCTCTCACCTCACGATTATGAAGATACAAGAGCTAAAATCGAGCTCGGCTAACAAAAAATGGGATAAAGGCTCAAGGGGGCTCATTTGGGGTTTTTAAAGTAGCTTAAATATATGAATATGGTCGGAACAAGGGTGATATATGTGCCTCGAGGTTCATTTTCAAAATCAATCATGTACGAGCAAAATTAAACCTCCTCAATGCAATTTCCATAAAAATGCAAGCAAGTCGATAAATCACACAAGGCTACTCACTAGTTTGCACCGAATTTGGGAGCGAAATCAAAGAGCTTTTAGAGTATTGCAATCTTTTCACGAGAAAATGTTGATTATATATATATATAGGGCGGGTTTGGACGAAGCACAAAAATTCAACCCTTCACACAAGAGGCCATAAACATGCAAAAACCCGACAAGTAAACTATTCAAACTTCCAAGCACGTGGAGTTGTTCAACAATGTAATCGAGACACAAAAGACACAAAAATCGACCCAACCATATAAATGCGCACATAGTAAGCGTCACTTCGCCAAGAATGCGTCACTTCGCCAAGGCTCGAGTTAAGAACATCAAAACATGCTTTTTCGACACCCGGACCCTAACCACCTACCCACCCCACACTTTAACCATGCGATACCCGCATTTTAATGAAAACCAAGCAAAAGGAGGGGGAATAGAAACCTTCCTTAACCGAGCGAGTTTTGAGTCGAGCTCGGTGGGTCCACCTAGTCATCTAAGCAATCCAATCAAAAATCAAGCATGGCTAGTATCTCCCGGCTTCATGAACGCTACTAACTTATCAAATCGCCCAATGGTTGTAGTCGAAAAACCCAATCTAGAAAAGAAAGTCACACGAAATAAAAACACAAGGAAATATGTACATGAACTCAACTAAATATTTTTTTTATTTTTTTTTAATTTTTCAAATGTTTTTGGATTTTTGAGTTTTTGAATGTTTTTGGATTTTTTCAATAAAAGAAAGAAATGGAAAGAACTTGGGTTGCCTCCCAAGAAGCGCTTGTTTTACGTCATTAGCTCGACGTACTCCCTTTTTGATCAAGGTGGGAATATAATGGGAGGGTCCACCAACACAATCTCCTCCTTGTCGGGAGGATCCACTCTTTGGAACGTTCTCGGCTTTAACTCAAGCTTTTGTTTCTCCTTTTTAATTCAAAAAAAAAAAAAAAAAAAAAACAAACCTCCTCCCAACCCAAGCTTGGGTTTGGACTTAATTTCTCTCTCTAGATTTAATTTTCAAGCTTTGCCTTGGGTTTGTAAGCTCAAGAAGGATTCAAGCTACTCCCTTGGATCTTTAATTTCTTGCAATTTCAATCAAGCTTTTGGATTCTCTCTTTAATTCTAGTAAGCTTTCTTTTAATTTCTTGCTTTGTTCTTCATTTCTTTTATGCTTTTTGCCTTAGGTACTAGAAGTTGTGCTTGATCTTGTGAATTGGCTATGAATCCTAGTTGAGTGAGACATCTAGATCATAGATCAAGTCCTTGATTTGTTTAATTTCAAGTAATTTCATATGTTTCATGCATTTTTCTTCATTTCATGCCTTTTGTCTTAGCACCTTGAATTCATGATGAAACTTATGAATTGGCTATGGAATCTAGATGAGTGACACATCTAGATCATAGATCGGCTCTTGGATCGTCTTGATTTTGAGTTTTTGCTATGCTTTATTTTGATTTTTATTTTCATGCATAGTTTTAGCTTAAATCCTAGATCTAGACTTCGTTGCTTGTTATTTTCTTTAAAGTTTTAAACTTTCCCGTCTATTTTCATTGCTTTATCCATTCATGCTTTCAATTTT
>BMAC01000294.1:1006606-1019920 GCA_014905375.1 Phtheirospermum japonicum | reverse complement strand
CCAAGAAATGAAAAAACGAGCAAGGTAGAGAGAGGCAAGAGTAAAATATAATTGACGGGGGCAGGGTTTATTTATTGTATTAACTATTTTTTTAAATATAATTTTTCACGTCGGTTATTAAAAATTGACGCGATATACTTTATATCACGTCGGTTTTGAAATAACCGACGTAAATATATCACATATCATGTCAGTTTATATATAAAGCGACGTCAAAAATATTTTACGTCGGTTTCTATAAAACCGACGTTAACAAACCGGCGTGAAATCCATGTTTTGTAGTAGTGATGCCATCCAATCCGCAATACCCACCACCACATGCACAAGCACCATTGCCACCACCACAAAATAATTTCCATACGCAAGGGCAGGTGCCTACAACAGTTCAATCGACTGATCAGCTTTTGGTTTGGCAGCAGAATCAAGTGGCCGAAACTATTAAAAACCAAGATGGACTCGCGGACGTTCGAAATGAAATCATTGACATGAAAAAGGCTATTCTTGAGAATACAAGCTGGGCAGAGGAAACTAGAAACAGTAATAGGTCAATTATTGACTCACCTAGCCAAGCTCTCAAACGAGAAAGGTAAACTTCCAAGCCAAGTAGAACAGGTGTCGGCGGTTCATGTCCTTCGCAGTGGAAAGAAGATCGATAACAAAGTAGTTGACCGAGATGATGAGGTCGAGGTCAAGAATAAAACACCAACTCCTATCAAGGGCAATAATTCTAAACCAGTAGATCAGCTGCATAAATCCTCTAATCGATATGTTCCCGGATCCATTCAAGGGACGATTCCGAATAACGCCCCTGAAAAAGACGATGTTCCTAAACCATCACCGCCAAAGCAATTAACAACACCGATCAAGGATGCTATTCCTTTTTCAAGCCGTTTGCATCCAGCGAAAGAGAACAAAAGGTTCATGGAACTATATAACTTATTGAAGAACATCAATATCAACTTGCCACTTTTGGAGGTAATCAAAATAATGCCCGCCTATGTGAAATTTTTCAAAGAACTTTCTTCAAGGGAGATACGCTTGGCGACAAATCAATTTGTAACACTACCAAAGGAAGTGAGCGCAGTTTTCAAAAAGCCATTACCACCCAAGGAACGCGATCCTGGAAGTTTCTGCATCACTATTACTTTGGCTAATGGACAACAAGCAAAAGGAATGTTGGATCTTGGAGCAGGAGTTAATCTAATGCCTTATTCACTTTATCAGGAATTTGATCTTGGACCACTGAAGCCGACGACCATGCTACTACAGTTGGCCGATCGCTCAATTCGGCTACCTTTAGGGATGGTTGAGGATGTTTTAGTGCAAGTTGGAGAGCTAGTGATTCTGGTTGATTTTGTGATTATGGACGTTGGCGAAGTACCGGTTGCGAGCACGGAGCATACCATTTTACTGGGGCGCCCGTTTATGTCTACCACCCACACTCTGATTGATGTTCATAAAGGGAGGATGACGATGACCGTTTTGGGCGAATCAGTGACGTTTTCTCTGAAAGATATTCAAAATACTCCTACCCCTGACATGCTACATGATTGTTCGTTCTTTGATCCCGTTGCTTCATGCATCCACGAGATAAAAGGAGTCATGGCTGTGGACAAATTAGGTGACGGGGACGACGCCGGATTTCCAAGGATGGAGGGGGATACGCTAGAAGTTGATTTAAGCGAGGAGTTTGATGAGTTTGACGACGAGAAGCATTTGAGTGGGGAAGATTTGACCGAGTTACTGGGGATTGACATAAACGATATTATTGAAGAATTCTGAGATGAATTATATATGGAGAGCAAAGCACCTAAATTCGAGAGAAAGGTGGAGTTGAAACCACCAACAAATCATTCGATGTACGATTCCCTCGACCCCAACAAAAATTCTGACTATGCAAGGAACAAGGACGAGGCTTACGACATCACTTGGATGCCAAATAGGAAGAAATCGAAGGAGGTTCGCACCAAGGAAGTTATAAACTTATAGTATGAGGTGGGTCAATTAGTGTTGTATAATCATAACCGTAAATTTGACCCAACCAATCTCAAGGCCGAATGGAGTGGACCGTTTTTAGTTAAAGAATTGGATGAATATGGAGTAGCCACTCTATACAATAAGCATGACAAGACGCATTTCCAAGTTCATAAGCATCGACTTAAGCCTTATTACGAGAACTGTATGAAGAGTCGAAATGATAGCTGGAGAGAGTTCGTGGGCCCACCACGAGGAAGAGACTGATTGAGCATATAGCGTCGAGCAAGCGACGTTAAAATTTGCACTTCTCGGGAGGCAACCCGAGCTTTTTGTATCCTTTTGTATTTTAATTTCAGTTTATTTAATGTTTTATTCTGGTTTTTATCCTTTTAAAACAGATGGAAGAACTCGAACGAGGGGAACTGATAAATCAAGCGAAGAAAAATTGACCCAGAAATCCCGTCCGCATCGACGCCGAGACTGCTCGCGTTGGTCGACGCGGCGTCGACGCACCTACCGAGAAATTGGTCTCTGTTGCATCGATCTGGTTCGCGTCAGTCGATGCAGTGTCGACGCGAACCCATACCCAGCCCATAACGCGTTTAAAACTAGATTTTGGCCCACCAAACCGACCCAAGTCCGTTTGACCCGCGGCCACAACCTGGAAACAGCATAAAAATCGTCCAAAAACACCCTCTTCTCACTTCTTTTCTTCTCAACTCCAAAATCCCAATTTTCTTGCCCTCTTCCACAATTCTCTCTCTTCAAAAATTTCTTGCACTCAAAACCCAAATATTAAACACATTGCCCCGAAATTCAATCCACCATCTAACATACAAGCCAATTTCTCCAAAACGGGCTACGTAGGGTTTGGGGTAATTTTCCGAAAACAAGCTAATTCGAGCTACAATTGTCGAGATACTTCGCTTAAAACTCTCTTGGGATTCACTTATTGTTGATTGTTTGTGTTTGGGAAGGTTTTGGTTCAAGAATTACTGAAGTTCTTCGTTGGTTGAGCACGCATGCCAAGTGTTCGACAAAATTCTCCAAAGAACCAAAAGGTTTTATTTTCAAGATTTTTCGTTCCCATTCAACTTCGTATTGATTGGAAATGTCTCGGGAGAGAAAACGTAATATTTCGGGGAAATACGGAGCATTGTTCCCAATTTACGACAAAAAGGAAGGGGACATTTTTAAGAATATTCGGCAATGGGGGTTCGCGACCCATCAGACGTTAAACATTGACGGAATTGAGGAAGAAGCCTCAAATGGATCGGAGTACCATACCGACCTTTCTCGTTATGCCGACGGCCTCGGTTGTGGATATTTCGCTCGCATGCACCTTCTCGGATTTAGCGAGTTTATGCTCGAATTCTTCGCTACATTGACAATCCGGAATGACGAGACGTTCACATGTAGGCTAGGTGGAAACAATGTTTATGTGGACGAAGAAGTTTTTGGCAACATTTTTGGTTTCCCGACCATAGGGGACCACCCGCTAGGCGTTCAAGGCTTCGATTTAGCCTCTTTTTGGGGGATGATAACCGGGGGCAACACGGGCGATTGCAAGTGATTTCCTTGCTCGAAGATTCAAGATGACGCCCTTTATGTCGCCTACAAAATCCTCGCCCACATCATTTTATGCAAAAATGAGGCCACATACGCGACAAAGTCCGAGCTTTACGTTCTACAATGTCTTCTTGACGTTCGTCAAACCTGGCTTTACCCGTTGATTTTGAGCGGACTCTATAATGTTACGAAGGGTATGCCGGGTAGTAAAACGCCTCTTCTCTCTTTCGCACCATACATCACCAGTCTCGCCCGTCACTTTGGGTTCGATCCGGTCGAAAATGGCTTGCATCCACTCGGGACAACTTCACTTTCTTTGACCCGTTCCCCTGCACCCCGAGTGAGGTCTACGACTCAAGGAGGCTCCTCGTCTTGACCGAACGACGAGGATAGCGACACGACTATGGAGCCGGACCCATGTGCCAATTTGGGCCCGAGTCCCGATTGGGGCCAATATTTCGAGGATAGCCGAGCATTTCAATTGAAATGTTCGATAAGCTCTAAATTATCGATGACAAGATAGACACGAACCACGAGCAAAACTGACAGAGATTGAGGAAGATGCGAGCTCGCATTTCGAGACTCAGGGAGTGGTTTGAGGCATCGTTCCCCCAGACTGGCATGAATGTCGATGATGCTCCTGAGGATGATGGATCCCGCGAGTTCTAAAATCTTTGTATCTTTATTTTATCCTTTAAAAAAAAAAATCCAAAAATATTGTTATTTCGTTTGTTTTTTATTTGTTTCGTTTTTTAGGACATCTCATTTCACGTGCGTTGAAGCGATGGCCAATTGCACAAATCAACGAGTAGTGGCTCGACCTTCTATTTCAGGTATGTTTTCTTTTCCTTCCTCTTTTTGACTTTTTGATGTATTTGTGGCAATCAGGAGATTGTCGGGATTTTTAGAGAGGGGGGTGGTCAAGTGTAATTTTTATTGCTTAATTGTTGTAATTTTTAATATTTGGCCTATAATAATTAAATTCTTAAACGTGATTAATTGCTATTTCTGCGCTAAATTGTGTTTGTATGGCTTGCCTGCCGAAGTTAACTATGTTTGATTTGATGTTCTTGTCTTTGAGCGTGTATAAGTGCATAGAATTTCTCAAATCATTATTTATATATTGTAAAATGGTACTTGGACGCAATTGATTTTGCAAAACCTTAAAAGCACCGTCAATTCAAAACTTTTTCATGCATAAAGCCGGTGAGTAGCCTGAGTGTTTATTATCATTGCATGCACTTGAATGAGTTTTGACTTGATATCTCTTTGAAACCGATGTGTGTAGTTGACTTTGAAAATGAGGTTAAGGCACAAATAAAACTCTATTCTGGCCATATCCATATATTTTAAGCCACTATAAATTCCGAATGAGCCAATCATAGCCAAATTTTTGCATGTCTATAGCCATGAGTGTTTTTGAGTCAACCCCTACTAACCCATCAAAAGCGTGGGGTAGGAGTTCGTATTTTTATTGGTTATTAATGTTTTGGAGATTCTATTAGTAATTTATGATTTTATGAATTTTTGTAATAAAAACCACCATTCGAAAAAAAAGAAAAAAGAAAACCCCCATAAAAAATGATAAAAGGGGGAAGTTAAAAAAAATGAATAAAAAAAAGAGAGAAACAAAATAGGATGGTGGATAGTGTTGATTAATTGCCTACGCGCTTATAAAGGCTTGTGTCTTATTGTTTATTTTCTTATCAAGCCTAATGTTTAAGAGGAAAAAGAGTTGTGTTGAAGAAGAAGCACATTATAAGCTTCAATTGTKTTTAAGTGGTTTGAGCTACAAGTCGGTTTTAGAGTATCAAGTTGAGAAATAGCCAAATTTAAAGGCTACGTTATGAGAGTTAAGTGAGGTTTTTATTTTTGAACAAGGTGAAGCACATTGCTTCATAATTAGAATAGTTTGGTGAGTTATTGATCATGTTAGATCATGAGTTAGCCACACGACTTATATATTCCATACCCGTCTAAAGAGCCTTACATTACAACCCGAAAAGACCTTTTCCGATTCTTTGTTGATAACACACTTATTTGCGATTGAAAATAGATTGATTTTCCATTCTGGTTTATTGTACTTGCATTTGTATGATTTGAGTGTATACACGTCCTATGCAGCAATGCTTGAGTGCTTTGAGCATACACTTATATATATTATCCTTAGTGAGGATGCATGATTTTGTTTTTGAAGCGACAATGTAATAATGGTCGAGCGTTTGAGGTTGCGTTGCATTTATATATATTTTCAAAATTATCTATGTAGCACGGCACGACTCATTGCTTGAATTTATTTTCAGTTTGGTTATTCTTTGAATCTATCGTTTGTCCGAGGGCGAACAAACCCATTAAGCGTGGGGTAGTTTATTAGCGTAGATTTGTCCTTATTTTTATTAGTATTTTAGTTCTTTTTTCTATTTATTTTTGGTATAAGTTGGATGATTTAAGCCTAATTCCTTATTTTTATGCTTCCAGCTTATTTTATCATATTTTGATCATAATTGATGAGAATAGGTGATTATTCGTTGTTTTTCACCTTACAGCTAAGTAACCGGAAGAGTTCACCGCGTAAATAGATTAAGTTCGATGTTCAAAAGTGGAGAACGAGCTTTCCCGTGAACGAGTAGCAGAAAGATCAAGAATACGAGATGTACGCTCAGTCGCGTCGATCGACGCGAGCGTCGACGCTACGTCAACACGGATCCTGCCCACGACAATCGACACTCAGACGACACCAAGCCGACGCAACTCTCTGAAGCGTCGATCCAAGAGTGCGTTTGTCGATGCCAAGCCGATGCAACTTGCTGTTGCGTCGATCCATGTCCGCGTCAGTCGATGCCCCCGTCCAATCGACGCGAGCGCACAGGTAGCGTTGACGCTGAGCTCCAGCAAGCGTCGGTCGACGCGAAGTCGACGTGGCTGCCCAGAAATGCATTTTTAGGTTTTCTTGTGCGCCAAGACATGCTATATCTATAAATACCCTTCATATTTCAGTTTTTAAAAAGAGAGACGACTACCTAGGGTTAGAGAGCACAGAAAAAACGCATTTACACACTCCATTACGTAGACAGAAATCAAGATTGAAGATTCAAGATCCTTACGCTCAAGAATCACTTCAAGTCGAGATTTCGTTCCCAACTCCGGATTCGCTGAATATTTTTACCGCTTTTACTAGTTACAATAAGTTTTCTAAACTCTTAGTTAATTTCTTAGTTAAATTCTTAGTTAATTCTAGATTAGATAGTTAAGTTCTTAATTTATTTTATGCTTGGATTTTGGATATTGGATTCATCTAGTTTATTTATGCAATTTGTTTTATGCTTAATTTTCCRTCTTTAGATTCCTAYGATTCAATTGCTTCATGATAGTTTCTTATATTCATGCTTTTAGATTCGTTGCTGTTACTTCCTAGTTCTTGAGTTCGAGTATTTTAATTATTGTTCTTAGTTGGTAATCTAGTTTAAAATAATTAGTTCAATTAGTCTTAGTTTTAATATTGCTATAGTTTATAACGATCGAATCAAAATCTTCAAAAAACCCCAATGTACATGTATTTTATGATAGTTTGTGAGTTGAGAAAAGCATCTAAGAGACCGAACAGTTGTCCTCGAGAGAATCGACTTGAGTCAAACTCACCACCCTACAAGTTCCTCGTACTCTTGCGAGCAAGCTTGCGTGTTTCTAATTTAAATATCTTAAAAGGGGTGCACAAAAGTTTGGATCAAATAGAGAGAAGAAAGCCGAGTGCTCGGCAACTGTTCAAACCATGCATGCACCATACCGCCAGATAAGAACAAAATAACCTCATCTGTATCATCCACAGTAGAATCACCCCGATACGGTTCAGTCCCAAATAACTCATCAATCAAGTCAGGGGTAAAACTAAACACTTTGCCACGCACAAATACTTTGCCAAAGTTCACAGAATTAAGATCAACAATGGAGGGCAAAGATTGGCATAAAACTCCACGACTATATCACGAATAAAAGGCATGGCAGTGAAGACTATGGAATACATACCTTTATGCTGAAAATAGGCAACCAAGTTCTGCCTTTCAAACAACTCAACCGGGACTCGGCGCTCAGCAATCATATATCGGGTCAGGTACTCAGAAAACAACTCCTCGGCCTCCGCAGTCAAGAACCTATCAGAATGCGGCACCATGTCTTCAAGCTCGATGGCCCGAGAAGGAGAGCCACCAGAGGAGTGTGAGGGAATAGAGGTATCGGATGGAGTCAGCGTGGGATCACGAGAAGCAATATCATCAGAGGCAGAGATGGAGGACGAAACAGACGGGGAATGATGTGATGTTGGTATGGGAGAACCAACATGAGGGGCAACATTGTCCTTCTTTGCAGTATTCTTTTTCTTCTTGTCCTTCTTGTAGGTAGAAAGGATATCCCGAAGAGGCACATCAAAAGAAGAATCAGGGGATACTCAAATAGATCAGGATCGAAATCGCGCTGTGTCACACGAACAGGAGACGGAGGGGGATCATCGGCAATCGATCAAGATGAACTCGTCACTTCACCGGAGAAAAAGTCCAAAATAGTATAAGGAGGGGACGAATATTCAGTTGCAGTAGAACCTGGGGAAACCTTGACTGAAGCCGGGGTAATTTTCTTGTCGGCCAATTTCACAGTCTGCTTCCAGCGAGGCCTCGTCTTCTTCGTCAGACTCGGAGCTGAAGCAAACGGCGGCACGATGCCGAGAGGTATGTTGCGCAACCGTCGGGACCTTTTCAGGGTAGGGTTCCCCACTCGACCAAACGTTTTTGCAACAAACGCTAAATTTGGGGGATTGTCAACATAGATTTCATTCTCGGGATATCTTAGGAACACCTGCGCTTCAGGGGTGATGTCAATCGGCGGCGGAGCTGGCACAGCATCATGAGATTCGTGTGCCGACGAGGATGGTGGCGATGTTGTTACAGGTGGTGGGTTGGAAGAGGAACCACCACCGATTTCTTCGCGGATGTCCAGGCCACCACCAACTCTAGGATAGGGTGCAGGAACCTATTCGCTGGAATGACGAAACTCTGCCGACAACTCAGTGATAGAAAAGGACGAGGGCGAGTTCGACATCCTGCAAATTTCTCAAGAACACAAGAGCAACAAAATTGAAAGAGATGGAGAATTTTTGTGAGAACTCAAGAGGTGAATTGCAGAGGGTTAATGATCAAACGGTAAAAAGGAATCAGGCATTTAAGCTTCCCAAAAAAATGACCGTTGCTAAGGAGAGAGAAAAAATAGAAAATAAAAGGAAAAAGCCTAATTTTACCTTTTAGCGGATTTTGGGTCTAAAACCTGATTTTCTTTCCTACTTAAAACAAAAACACTCCCCCTTAATGTAGGATACGTGATCACACCCACTACAACCATTATCTCCCCTTTTTAAAAAAAAAATGAATTGCACAACTCTTATTACAAAATCGGTCGAAGTAGATAGTTAGATTAAATGAACCATCAGCCCAGTAGTATCAATTTTGTGCAATATAAATTTTCACTCTCCAAATTAAGCTCATTATTACCTGTCCAGCCGTCCGAGTACAACTCCACTGAAACACTTAGTTAGCTAGATTCAAAACACAATTACGAGAATTCAAGATAGACAAAAACACAAGTAACCTTTCGCACAGAAAGTAGACATCTTTCCAAAGTATGAATGTCCTATTTGGTGCCTAAAATTCATGACCTAAGAAGGTTAAAAATATTCAAATTATGGTTTTAGTGACTTCGGTCAGTGTTGCTTTTTATTACTGTCAACATTATTAACCAACATTGCCTCAGGCGAAGTCAATGGAAACTTACCCCTTAACCCAAGTTAATGACTACGTCAAAATTGCTCAAGAAGGTAAATTTAAAGATTGGATCAATTTGTATCCATATTTTCTTCATCTTTTTTAGAGATTTGAAGAGAAATAACTTATCTTCAGCAAATGCTGGTAACACCTCTTGTTTTTGGACCTGGGAGAAAACCAGTTTCTGCGGGCAAGCTCCACAATAACCTAACTGAAGAGGTTAGCCTTTTTGTCATCTCTTTTATTGCAACACCAGACCTTATTTTACTTTTAACCAGACTCAATGCATTTGGATTATGTATGAAAAGAAAAACAAAAATGAATGTAAAAGTATACAGATGTTGTGACTGATGTTGATATGTTGTGTCACAACATCACAAACCAACATTGGTTCAGACAATGCACATACCGAGATCTCTTCTCAAACGAGAGAAGGTCTCAAAATATAATGCCTTCGTGAAGATGTCAGCAAGTTGATTGTCTATTCCTATATGCTCAAGGCTAACTATCTTCCTCTCAACCAAGTCTCGAATAAAGTGGTACCTTATGTTAATGTGTTTGATTCGAGAATGCTAGACTGGATTTTTCGAGATGTCAATGGAGCTGGAATTGTCATAAAGCACAATCAAAATACTACTGTGCAGACCATAGTCTTCTATCATTTGGTTCATTCACAACAATTGTGTACAAGCACTTCCAGCTGCAATATACTTGGCTTCAGCTGTAGAAAGAGAAACACAATTATGTTTTTTGCTATACCAAGAGATTAGATTATTTAAAAAGAAAAAATAGCCCCCTGTAGTACTCTTCCTATCGACCACATCCCCAGCCCTGTCCGAATCAGTATACTCTACAAGTTCAGTACCAGTATCTTTTGTATACCACACATGTAGTTCTGTTGTACCAACAATGTACCAAATGATTCTTTTAACGGATTTTAAGTGTGACTCTTTTGGATTAGACTGATATCTAGCACATAAACACACACTATACATTATATCAGGTCTACTTGCTGTCAAATACAACAGACTCCTATCATGCTTCTGTACATGTGACTCAGACTTTTGTGCACCCCGTTTTAATAAATAATTTAAAAGCACGTCAGTTTGCTCGCAAGTGTACGAGGTAACTGTAGGGTGATGAGTTTTACTCGAGTCGTATCTCTCGAGGAAACAACTGTTCGGTCCTATCAATGTTTTTCTCAATTTTGAATAACATACATGTACATTTGGGGGTTTGAAAAGATTGATTCGATCATTATAAACTAAGACGATAATTTAAACTAATTAAACTAATTACTTATCTAGATTACCAATTACGAACTAAGAAGTGTACTAAGTTAATTAAACTAATTATTCTAAATTATCAACTAAAAGCAGTAACTAATTATCAATTAACGCTACGAAGTTTAAAAACTAATAATGTATCTAAAGCATGAATTTAAGAATCTATCACTAACATACGAATCATACCAATCCAAGAACATTAACGAAGTGTAAATCGCATAAATAAGCTAAATTARCCARTATCCAAAATATGAGCATGAAAYKATTAAGCTAATTAAATTAATCTAGCATTAACTACGAAATTAACTAAGCAATTAACTAAGAAATTAACTAAAAGTTTAGAATACTTATTGTAACTATGAAAAGCAATGAAAAGCTCCAGCTATTCCGGAGATTGAACGCTGATTTTGGACGAAGATGGACTCTCGAGCGCGAAATCGGTGTTTCGGACGCGTAGAACTTCGATCCTTGATCCGCGTTTCCAAATCTTGTTATAAGACGTGGATTTATTGTTGTTTGAATGCTAAAATACCCTAGGATAGTTGTATCTGATGTTGCCTCTCTCAAAACTCGAAATAATGAGGGTTTATATAGATATTAGGAGTCTTGGCGCATAAGAAACCCTAAATTCCGAATTCTGGGCCGTCGCGTCGACAGAGCGTCGGCGGAGCATCGACTGACGCGAGCAGGCGCTCGGCGGGTATCGGCAGTCTTGGTCGGCAGCGCTCGGCATGTGCGGTCGGCAGGGTACGCGCGTCGCTGGCAGGTGCGTCGACGTTGTGCGTCGACATCGACGCTTCAGCAACTAGCATCGACGGAGCATCGTCCTTGGTGCGTCGACATCGACGCTTCAGAACATCGCGTCGGCAGAGCGTCGTCCTTGCGTCGACTGACGCGAGCATGGCTCGCTGGCACGGCTAGCGTCGACGGTGCGTCGACGGTCGCATCAGTCGACGCGACTTAGCGTCGGTCTCCGTTTCTCGATCGTATGCTACTTGTTTCACCGGAAAGCTTGTTCTTCTACCTTTGAACATCGAACTTCGTCTTTTATGCGCTAAACTCTTCCGGTTATTTAGCTGTAAGGTGAAAAATAATGAAACATCACCTAATTGCATCAATTTAGATC
Organism: Phtheirospermum japonicum; assembly: GCA_014905375.1. Taxonomy (NCBI): domain Eukaryota; kingdom Viridiplantae; phylum Streptophyta; class Magnoliopsida; order Lamiales; family Orobanchaceae; genus Phtheirospermum; species Phtheirospermum japonicum. The sequence goes on along the minus strand of BMAC01000294.1, from coordinate 1,008,158 downwards.
AAAATGCGGTAAAATAAGCTGGAATCATAAAATTACGGAGTTATGCTTAAATCACCCAACTTATACCAAAAACAAATATAAAAACGAACTAAAAAGCTAATAAAAATAAGGACAAATCTACTATAATCAACTACCCCACGCTTTATTGGTTTGTTCGTCCTCGAACAAATGATAATTTCGAAGTATAACTAGAATGAAAACCAGTTCAAGCAAAGAGTCGTGCTATGCTACATACATAATTTTGAAAATATAGGTACAAGGCACGCAACGTCAAACACTTGACCATTATTACATTGTCGCTTCAAAATAAAATCATGCTTCCTCACGAAGGATAATATATATAAGTACGCTCAAAAGCACTCAAGTATTTTCAGCATGGGACATGTATACACTCAAATCATACAATTACAGCATGGGACGTGTATACACTCAAATCATACAATTACATGCACAATAATTAAGCACCAAAAATTAATCTCTTCTCAATCGCAAATTAAGTGTGCTGTCACAACTAAGAATCAGTAAAGGTCTTCGCGGGTTGTAGTGTGAGGCTCTTTGGACGGGTGTGGAATATATAAGTCGTGTGGCTAATCGCTCACTCAACCTAATCTAATCGAGAAGTAAAATGCTTCACCTCACTCAAAAATAAAAACCTCACTTAACTCTCATAACGTAGCCTCAAAATGTAGGCTATTTCCCAACTCGCAAACCGTGAATCCGACTATAAGCTCAAACCACTTAAGCACGATTGAAGCTTATAACATGCTTCTTACACAACTCTTGCCCTCTAAACATTAGGCTTCATAAGATAAACAATTAGACTCAAGCCCTTACAAGCACGTCGGCATTTAATAACACAAGACCCACCATCTTTCTTATCATCATTTTTCCCCCCGTTTATTCTTTTTATGGGGTTTTTTTTTCTCTCTTTTTTTTAGATGGCGGTCCTTATTTATAAGTTAACAAATTCCTAATAAAAATTCCCAAGACTCAAATAACAAATAAAAACACGAACTCCTACCCCACGCTTTTAATGGGTTGTAAGGGTCGTTTCAAAAACACTCATGGCTATAGGCATGGATATTTGACTATGATTGGCTCATTCGGAATTTATAGTGGCTAAAATTTATGAATATGGCCGGAATAAGGTTTTATATGTGCCTTAGCTTCATTTTCAAAGTCGACTACACACAGCGGTTTCAAAGAGATATCAAAACTGAAACTTATTCAAGCACATGCAAAGATGATAAACACTCGGGCTACTCACTGGCTTTTGCATGAAAATTTTTTGAATTGACGCTGTTTTTAAGGTTTTGCGAAATCGATTGCGTCCAAGTACCATTTTAYAATATATAATAATAAATTTGACAAAAATTATGCACTTATGCACGCTCGAAGACGAAAATAAATAATCATATTTAGTCAACTTCGACAGGCAAGCCATACAAACACAACTAAGCGTAGAAATAGTAATTAATCACGTTTAAGCATATAAATATTACAGGCCAAGTATCAAATAAAATTACACAATTTAATCAATACAAATCACACT
>BMAC01000294.1:928949-984306 GCA_014905375.1 Phtheirospermum japonicum | reverse complement strand
CGATTTTTAGTATACTTTTGTAAAGAGAGGTGTTGATGATCTTGGCTAGTCGGGAGTCGAATAACGGTTCGAGCGTGGATAGACCTTAGCCGGGGCAAGGACGGGGAGACCGACTTGTTGGATTGTTTAAGTCCTTTTAGGTTTCGGAAGTCGATCTAAACTTTCTTAGCAAATCACATTGTCGTCCTTTTAGCCGAAGCTAACAAACAACGTAGCGTACGACGTCTCGAACTATTTTTTGTGCATTAGCATAGGGTTGGTCGGGGGTAGCTTTGTAAATATACGTTAGTTTTGCTTGAGGACAAGCAACCGTTCTAAGTGTGGGTTGGTTGATTCGCATCTTTTTGTACATATTTTCATTTTCGATTTTGTTTCACGTTGCGTGTTTTTCGCTTGCTTTTTGTTGCTTTAGGAGTCGGGTTGGCCGTTTTTCGTATTTCTAGATTTTCTTAGTTTTTTTGTACGTTTTGTTATTAATTTTCGTAGATTTTCACGTTTCCGTTTTTCTTGGCCGTAGGACGTCCAAGCGGGGCCCACGCTCATTTGGGATCGTTGATACTCGACTCGGGAATGGACGGACAAAGCAAAGAAGCGCAGCGGACGAGGTTCGACAAACCGACGGACGCGAAAAGAACAAGAAATCGAGCCGGGTGCTGGAATCCAGTCGACCGACTGAATGTTCAGTCGATCGACTGACCCGGCTAAAATCGACTGGATTCCAGCGAGTTTTGAAGTTTTTGACATGGCAGTCGATCGACTGCCTACTTGGCCGATCGACTGCTGTCGATCGACTGGGTCCTCTCAAGATCGACGGAATTACAGGGCTTCAGGCCATTTCGACATCACAGTCGATCGACTGCCGACACGATCGATCGACTGCCAGTCGATCGACTGCTTTTTCTCAGTCGATCAACTGAAAAGCAGATTTTTCTTAAGATATTGGCAATCAGACGTCATTTCAAAAAGACAACTTGCTCCTGATAGCTTTCTCCCCCAAGGAAGCTCCCCAAACCAGCTTTTTCTCCAGTTTTTCATATTTAACTTATTTTAATTTCTAAAATTCCTAGTAATTAGTTATGGATTAATCAAGCTTAGATCTTAGTTGTGTAATGTTCAAGCTTTGTTTTAAGCTATCTTTTGTGAAGAACCAGCCAGCTTTCAAGCTTTCCTCCTTCAAGCTTTTTGTAATCACATACATTTGGTAATATCCTTCTATAATCTAGTCTTATTTTCATGTTATTCCTTTTTAATATTGTATTGTATTATGGATCATTATTTTAGTGTTTCTTTTGATCGTCAAACTTTCAATTTCATTTTATAGCTTTCTAGCTTATGAACGTATGCTTTTAAGTTATTAAGTTGAAATCAATTTCTAAGTTGTAAAAGTTGTTAAGATCTTCCTTTTAAACCCTTAATTAATGTTAAGTACTTTGTTGACTTATTCAAATAAGTTGACTTTGATTTTCCCTCCATTTTCCTAATTTCAAATTATTAGGTTTTAATAATTAATTAGTTTAAATTGTTCGTTTTTAATATAAGCTTTAATTTCCTTTAAATGTTTTAATATTTTTAAATCTTAAGTTTCAATTTAAATCWTAGTTATAAAAACCGAAAAATGATTATCGCTTTCTAGGGTTAAATTAGCTTAATCGAACCGACGATAAGAACGACTGAGAAACCGAAAGCCGATCACATCCATCCTCGAGAGACACGACTCGGGACAACTCACCGCACCTACAGTCGACTCCGTACTATTGCGGAGACGATTTCTAGAGCGTCGAGAAATCATCGATCACATACACTATTGAAATACCAGGCTCCAGGGACGTGGGATTTCACGGAGGTATGGATCATATTGCACTTGATGGTATTTTTCTTGACCCACACTTGTTTGAACCTAGTGTTGGTATTGATGTTGGTAACACGGGATTCTGCAGCCACCTTTGTTCTTTGAAAATGTCTTCTCTCACCAATAAACTTCCAGCAAAAAGGCCGAATGTGACCTGGTTCACCACAATGATGACACACGAACTGTCTCCTTCTCTTCTTGTGGCGTTTGGACGATTTTTGTTCTTGGATGGATACTTGTGTTGGCTGATTCGATTTATAACTAATTCCATGCTTTGAGGTTTCTGGGAAGCTGATCTCCAAGATTTCATCAAGCTTTGCCTTCCCTTTGTTCAGATTCGTGATAGTTCCTTGAACCTTTGTCAACTCGGTTTTCACCTTTTCTAGCTCAGCATCCTTCTTGGTGAGCGACGTTTCCAAGTGAACAATTATGTCTAGTTGATCATCCTTCTCCTTGTTTAGTTTTTCAACTTCTTTCATGAGATCCTTGACTTTGAGTACCTGTTTTCCCCAACTAACAAATAGTTGCTTGTGCTCAATACTTAACTGCTCGTATTCCTCAAAGTAGTCAGTGGTCTCTGCATTCAGGCACACAATGTTGGTTTCAAAGATACCAACATGGACGTCGTCGTCCCACACAACATTGGAGAATAAGGATGGAATAGGTTCAGTTGACTCGGAAGCATCAACATCCTCAGTAAAGTCTATAGCAACCATGCTCTTCTTCCTAAGAGTGTTAGCATACTCATTCTTATAGTGTCACCAACCCTTACATTCATGACGTTTCACCTCACTGAGTGGTTTCGTGGAACTGGATGAATTGGGAATTGACGATGTGGACTGAGATCTGGGAAGAGCGCATCCAGTGAATTTTGGTGTAGACGCCTGTGGCCTGGACTTTGTGCTTGAACCTCCAATGTTGTTGTTCTTCTTCAAAAAATTATTGAAACTTTGGGTCACAAAGGACAATTCGTCCTCCTCAAGCGTATTGTATTCCATCTATTTCAGAATCCCATTCAAATCAAACTCCTCATCATCTTCATCGTTGTCTAGGTTAGCATCGGAGGAGAGAGCCACATTCTTCTCTTTTGAGTTGGAACCAAGGTGTTCCATCTCATATTGCTTGAGGTTTCCAACCATGGTGTTAAACTCTATATCATCAACATCTTTAGATTCTTCTATGGCAACCACCTTCATATTAAATTTCTTTGAGATGGATCTCAGCAGTTTTCCTACAAGACGGGAGTTAGTTATTGATTCACCAAGCTCTCTGCACTCATTTGTAATGTCTGATAGTCTCATGGAGTAGTCCATGATCGGCTCCTTTTCATCCATTCTCATTGCCTCGAAATTGGACATCAACATTCTCAGCCAAGATCTCTTCACACTCTGAGTTCCTTCACACACCCTTTGAAGTGCGTCCCATGCATCCTTTGCTGAGTGGCAATTCTTGATGACTCTGTAATAACTTTCATCTACATATGCACACAAGGTGTTAATGCATTTGGAATTCCAGTTTGCAGTAGCTATTTCGTCAGCAGTCCAATCTTCCTCTTTCTTGTCGATGGTATCACCTTCACCATCAGTGACACGTGGCTTTTCCCATCCGACTAGTACGATTCTCCATGCACGTTCCTCAATGCTCTTTAAGTTCCTACGCATCCTCTGTTTCCATAGGGAGTAGTTCTCCCCATTGAGGATCGGAGGCCTTGGGTTGCCTTGAGCATCCATAGCACTTAAAAATAAGGATCAGTACTTAAATGGTTAAGTAACCTGCTCTAGATACCAATTGTAAGATTTGAAGGTCTATGGTTTTTAAAATAAGTCTCAGTTTTATGATGTTGTTATCAATGTTAACCAACACTGATTACCAACATCAACCAGAGTTAAAATGAAAATATGCAGTGGAAATAAAACTTAAGAACGCAGCAAATTAAATTCAGTTTACAACTAAAAGTACTTGTGAACTTGGGTGTACAAACCCGAAAATTATATTGCTTTATTGTTCACGATCAATACAAAAATATGAAGTAATATATGAAAATTAAAATATCAAAAACTTGATACTAAATACTTGTCGCTGTGATGATAAGATCTTCTCCGTTAGTTACGCAACTTCAAAGAACTTGATAATCTCGAACAATGGCTCCAAGTAGTCTTCACGTCCTTTCCTTGTTGTGCGTCTTGCGTTGTGTCGTGTTCTTCTCCAAAAAACCGTGCGACTCCAAGTTGTATCAAGTTTTAGGATTATCTTGTCTTAAATAGACAATCCTAGAATCCTAAACTTGGTAAACAAGTAAAACAAATCCTAAACATAATCTAGGAAACTAAATAAAGTCTTCAATCTAGTTCCCTAACTTATTTTGTGCCCAAGAAAGACAAATAACCAAATAAGAATTATTGCCAAGAATAAATACCTCAACAACTACTACTACTACTAATTCTGAAAAAATATTGATATTGTTAATCTAATTATTATTATTTTTATTATCAATCTCATTAAAATTATTCATACACGAGTTTTCGATTATTTAACCATATTAAAATAATTCCAAGTGTTCAAGTACAAAACCAAGAATCTACCTCGAATTAAGTTGTAGGCAGGTGACGTTGGATGGAGTGCGAAGACAAGGGAAAAATATGAAGAAGAAAGAATAATGTGAAAAAAGGCTTTTTTTGTTAAAAAAAAAAAAAAAAAAAAAAAAAACATCTACCACATAACAGTGGTTTACAACACAAAACTAACACTTGTTTATTACACGTAGTTAATATTTGAGACAATTACATATTTAAAAATTTAAAATAAAAAATTGAAAGGATGTAACCCGTGCCTTGTACATGCCTAATTTATTATTATTTTTTTTTATATTTTAATGTTTAAATTAAGTTAGTTACTAATTTTATATACATATTTAGAGAAATTCAAACGATGTCATATTTTCAACTCGTGTCTAATCTATATTTATTAATTACTTTTATTAACTCATTTGTATTTTAATGTTTATATTAACTTTGTTAATAATTATTAGTTACATATTTGAATAATTCAAAATATATCATACTCTCAAGCATTGCCGCATTGTGCCATTGTCTAATAAATATTAATTAATTATTATTATTATATAATTTTAGATTTTGGTGTTTAGTCTGAATCCATCACCAATATTTAGTTATATATTCAAATTATTGCCAATAAGTTGTAATTTACTTATATAGAATATTTAAACTTCCATTAAATTATTTAAACTTTTAAAATAAATACAACTTATTTAATTATTTTCATAATTGAATTATTTTGTAATTAATGTTTATTTCATATTTAACTTATCTTCTAATGAAAATAACTAATTTAGATTTCTTCTACTAATTATATACGACATGTTTATTTTATATTAGGAGAATAAAAAGAAAATATTGAATTAGACAAAATATAATAAAAGAAAATTATCAAATTAGGATAAATATAATAAGAAAAATATTAAATTATGCAAGATAAAATAAAAGAAATATTAAATCCCCAACAAATTAATTAGCATATCGCCTAAATTACGAATTTCAAAAAATACCTAATTGTTTTTTATCTTAATTTTTTTGATAGTCGATAAGTTAGTTGACTTTAACTTGATAGTTGATATCTGATGATTGATAAATGAAATAAAAAATTAGAGACAGAAGTAAAAGTGTTTGACAAATTCAATTAATAGGCTAACTAAGAAAAATACAAAATCACACAAAAATATATGTTTGAAATGATAACGTCTATGTTAGTGTTGGTTTTTTTACTACTATTACTACTAATTCTGAATAATATTAATATTATTAATCTATTTATTGTTATTTTATTATCAATCTCGTTAAAATTATTCATACACTAGTTTTCGATTGAGCAATATTAAAATAAGGCAAAGACTTGGGTAAGTCCAGATTAACGGGTCTCTCCCGTTAGGCCAACTCATGACCCGGTCCATACCCGACCCGGTGGCATTATTGTAATTTGGCCAAGTATATCAAATCCATTATTTTCCCCCAAACCCTTTGCCCCTTGTACTCTTCCCCAATTTACGAAGCTCTATTGATCCACTCCATTTCAATGTAAATAATTACTCTGATTATACAACACAACACTTTCCAACAACGCGGCGGTGCTCCGCCGTCTGGTGGTGGCTCTAGAATCGGCAGAGGCCCCGGCCGTGAGCGGCGATGTAGGGACTCAAAATGCCGATCGGATAGCTCGGAGAGAAAATCAACGGCGGCGGGAGGAGGAGCGGCGAGAAGCCGTTCACGGCGGCGTATTCGCAGGTTCGTTTGCTCCTTCTGGCGGCGGTTCGCTCTTTATTGTGAGCGGCTTGTATTGAGCCTTGAATTGGATTTAGGTTTGAAGTAGGATTGAGTCTTCGCAAAACAAATCAGAAGCAAACTCTCAACACATAGTAAAATTGGATAGTTGGTTTAAGATCTGTACTATTTCCTCGGCCCTCACTCCAAAAAATAGTTTAGTTCTCTAAATTGATTTTTTTTTTCAGCTGATTTGTGCCGTTTTACTTTCATGTATGTTTATTCGTAGATGTGATTTTAATTCCATTTTGATAATTATTTCGTTTTCATTTTGATAATTCGTAAAAAATATAGCTCTACTAATTGTTGAAAGAATGAAAATTGTGCTTGCTTACTGCTTGAGCATATTTTGTTCTAACTTTTTTCAAATTTGTTAAATTTTACTTATAAGGTGTGTTTTGTTTACAGGTTTTGAAGATGGGGATGAACAAGTGTTTTTGAGGGGAAGAGTGATGAGTTTTAATTAATGGATGAAAATTATATATGTATATACACTGGAGATATATTATTGTTCTATCGTGATGTATTGTTTTTACACTAAAGAGTATTAGTTTATCTATTGTGAAGTATATGATTCAGGTATATTTTTATGAAATAGAAATAAACATCAAAGGGGTGTTTTGTAATTTTATGGAAATTTCTCAAAACAACATAGCAATTGTTGAAAAAATATGTGGCAAAAATTCTAAATTAATATATTATTATTATTCGATATGCTCTGCAAAACGACTTGATCCACGCTTGGGGCTTGGATATGCAGCTTGGTTATTGTGTACAGGTAAGTTGGCGACTAAAATGTAATTAAGTTATGTTTGTTCTTTTCATTGTAAGGTAAATTAATGTTAAATCTTTTATTTACAGGGAGATCGAACGGTTAAAGTTGGCCTGGTCGACGAAGAGTATATAGTGCATCACGGTCTTCCCACCCTTGATGACATTTCAAATACAAATACGGTGAGCAATTCTACTGTAGATTGTTGAGTTTATAGGAATATGAGTGAAAAAATATGAGTTTGTGATTAAATATTAATCAAGTGTTTGTAAAAAATTCTGTTTTTAGGTGGAACAAAAAGATCTATTGCACCGAGTAAAAAGATCTATCGCACCGAGTAAAAAGTAAAAAGTGATTTCGCCTGGCTCCCTCAAGATTTCTGCTGGGGAGATGCTTACGCAAACCTCTAATTATAGCAGTTCAAAGACGCATACTAGAGTCATGGGGCTCTTTTACCTCTTGATTTTTGATTCTTCTTCAAAACCAAACATGGTGTTGCATTCTCCGGTTGAAACTCATGAAATTACGATGATATCCAAATTATATTATGGTATTGCTCTGTTTGGAGTTGGACTGCTTGTAATTTTCATTTTCAGCAGTAAGGGTGGAAGTGAAGAAGGCTACAAAGCTATCACTGCATGAGCTTGTTCTTTCATATATATGGATCAACTCAGATTTCTTTCTGCAGTTATTTTTGAGATAAGCTTGTATGTCCTGCTAGTATTTTATTTCTCTTGTATTTGGTGGTGTAAGTGTTTTTAGAAGAATTACACTTCATTGCGATTGGTGTTAAATATTTCGTATTGGGTTTTGGAAAACAATGTATTGGGTTACGTGCTATAATGTATTGAGTTTTTGTAATAAATGTACGGTTTTTGTTATGCAATCACAAAAGTTATGAACTATGATTTTTGTCTAGCATTAAGTACTTTTTGTGCTTTTTTTTTTTTTTTTTTGGTAATTGGTGGAAATTTTAGTCCCCATTTTTTGTAAATTTTTTGACAAAATATTTTGTATTGGTTTTTGTAAAACAATGTATTGGTTTATGTGCTATAATGTATTGAGTTCTCGTAATAAATGTACGGTTTTTGTTATGCAATCATAAAAGTTATGAACTGTGATTTTTGTCTAGCATTAAGTATTTTTTGTACTTGTTTTATTTTTTGGTAATTGGTGGAAACTTTAGTCCCCATTTTTTGTAAATCCTTTGACAAAATATTTTGTATTGGTTTTTGTAAAATAATGTATTGGTTTATGTACTATAATGTATTGAGTTTTTGCAATAAATGTACAGTTTTTGTTATGCAATCACAAAAGTCTCCCTATAATTAAGTAGTTGTTTATGTATTATAAGTTTAAGATTTTTTTTTTTTTTTTGCAATAAGATGTGTTTGTGTTTTTTTATGCACTATATTTTTATTTTCCGAACACACTGCAAATATATAAACCAATACGATTGAACAGAAAAACCAATATGCTTGAATAGAAAAACCAATACGCTTGAATAGAAAAACCGTACACTATTATCAAATACAATCAGAAAATGCCATAAAGCATTAAGAAAGCAGCAAATAAATATCACAGTATCAAAGTATCAATTTCTAATCCAGTCAATGTGAATACTTCTATAAATATAAATATTTCAACGACTACCGTTATGCTAAAATAATCGAGGATTGGGAATCTTAGAACCAAAATCCTTTGCTTGACTTGATCTATTTGATGTGATTGTGCACTGTGTTGTGATCAAGAACTTCAAAGACACCCTGCTTATTTAATCTTGCTCTCAACGACGCTTTACAACCGGTTCTTGTTATATGATTCCGTTTTGTCAAACTGGAGGTGCTCGATCGCTTAATTCCTTGAGATGAACACACATAATTCTTTTCAATTATTATCTTATCATCATTCGCCCTTGTTGTTGTTTTCCAAACGCTAAAACCAACTTGACATGCATGGGCACAATACAACTCATAGATGTCTTCAAAATTCTTCCTCTTAACACCAATAAGAGAACCACATAAATTTGTAGTATCACCTAAATGGAAATTATCAAAATGTAAAACAAATATTATTTTAGGAATAGTATCATGCAATCAGGATAATTTCATACCTTTATCATTCAACAAGATATTATTTATCGACTCATTATCAATGTTACTTCCACCTTCTTCATCACTAAAACCCTTAATTATCACAGCCCTCGAATTTAATAACAAAATTAATCCCAAAAAAAATAAATATCATGCAACCAGAATAACAATACATCGCACCAAAAAACCAACACATCACATTCCAAAAACCAATACAATAATGGAATAATAACTCATAGTTTCAGACAAGACCACTGATGTTTTACTATGAATATTTCGACATAACAAAACAACAAAACCAAGTACCATGCAGTCAGAAGACCAGTACATCATAGTTCTAAGACCAATACTATATTACCTTCGTCCACATTAGATTTTCCGCCCATATATAGTCCCAAATCACCCATCTCGTCTTCAATTTCCTTCTCTAGTTTATAAAATTGTCCAAAACCTGCGAACAATTACAAAAATCTTCTGAATTAAGTCGAAACCAAATTGATACAATTAGGTCAAAATCAAATTGATTGTTGAAGAAGTTGTTTACCTGGTAATTGAAGGTTATTCTACGACGAGGGGCTGACGGCGGCGGCGAAGATAAACGGCAGATGAAGATGGAGACGGAGATGCCCGATGGAGATGCAGATTCGCGGTGGTTCGGAGATGGGAGATGCGTAGATGGAGATAAAAATTTGCGATGGTTCGGGCACCGATGGAGATGCAGGCGGTGTTTTGGAGATGGTGGTTGGAGACGGAGATGCAGTCGCTGGGTTTGTGTCGGCTTGCGTTTCTGAAATGTTAGGAGTGAAGACCAATTTTTTTTGGAGTAATTTCATTTAAATACTCTAATTAAAATGGATCCGAGTTTAACCCAGTCTAACGGGAGAGACCCGTTAATCTGGACTAACAGGAGTCCATTTCCAGTTGTGTACAAGACGAAAAAGTCACCTTGTATTAAGTTGTAGGCAGGTGACGTTGGATGGAGTGCGGAGACAAGGGAAAAAATATGAAGAAGAAAGAATAATGTGATAAAAGGCTCTTTTTTTTTTTTTAGAAAAAGTATAAAAGAAATCTACCACATAACAGTGGTTTTATAACACAATAATAATTAGTTTAACACCCATTTACTACACGAAATTTATAAAAAGTTAAGTATTTAAAATATTTGAGACAATTACAGAGTTTTAAACTTAAGATAAGAAAATTGAAAACATGTGCTCTTAATCCATGCTTTGTACATGTCTAATATATATATATATATATATATATATATATATATATATATATATATATATATATATATATATATATATATATATATATTAATTATTAATATTTCTTAATATTTAAATTAAATTCGTTAATAATTTTATTTACATATTTAGAGAAATTCAAAAGATGCCACGTTTTCAAATCGTGTCTAATCTATATTTATTAATAATTTTTATCACCTCATTTATATTTTAATGTTTATATTAACTTCGTCAATAATTATTAGTTATATATTTAAAGAATTCAAAATATGTCATACTCTTAAGCCTTGCCGCATTGTGTCATTTTCTAATAAATATTAATTAATTAATTATTATATAATTTTATTTTTTGGTGTTTAGACTGAATTCATTACTTTTATTTAGTTATATACTTAAATTATTGCCAATAAGTCATAATTTACCTATATAGAATATTTAAACTTCCAAAATTAAATTATTTTAACTTTAATTATAAATATAATTTATTTAATTATTTGTTAAATAATATTATTTCATATTTAATTTATCTTCTAATGAAAATAATTAATTTAGTTTTCTTCTACTAATTATATACGACTTGTTTATTTTTATATTTTGAGAATAAAAGAAAAATATTGAATTATGCAAAATATAATACAACAAAACTATTAAATTAGGATAAATATAATAAAAAGAAGTATTAAATTAGGCAAAATATAATTAAAAAATACTAAATTAGGCAAGATACAATAAAAGGAAAATATTAAATTAGGTATAGAATAGGTTCGGATGATACATAAGTAATCGAAGCACCAAAATTTTTTATTTGTCAATCGAAACATACAGAGCAGACACATATATTATAAGAATTTTGCATTAATATATATGGATAATAATAATAATAATAATAATAACAATAATAATAATAATAATAATAATAATAAAAGTTAAAACTAATTAAAATCAAAAGACTCAATGAACTTATATGAAAGGTTTATAATTAGAGAATCTTACCATTTTGTAACATCCCAGTTCCTAATAATGGAAATACAAGCGGATGCATCAAAACTTTAAAAAATAATTTAATTAAGGGTTGTCGCATTTCGCAACACATTAGAAAAATTAAAGAAAATAATCAAACAATATTATAAGTATCCAATTTGCAAATAAACTTTATCGAAAACCATAAAATTATATTATTTGACTTTAAGAAATAATAATAATAATAATAATAATAATAATAATAATAATAATAATAATAATAATAATAATAATAATTGGAGTATAGCAGGTTGCTGCCGCCTACATTGCTGTCGTCGGCCAGCTAGAAAACTCTTCGGCGAGTTTTTTTTTCGCCCATAAAACTTCTTACTGTATGTCTCAATTTCATACTATATTTCCGGCGGTTGGAATTTTCTTTACGAGTTTTTTCTTCGTCCAGAAAGTTTTTTATTGTATGTCTGAATTTCTTACTATATGTCCATGAAGTCATTGTAGTTTTTTTTTTTTCAACCCAGAAAATTTCTTACTATATATGTAAAAAAATATTTACGGTCATCGAAAATATTTCTTATTATATGTCTGAATTTCTTATTTAATGTTTAAAAATCCATACTTGATGATAAAAAGTATTTTACTTGATTGAAAATATTTCTTGCTTGATGTGTAAATGTTGTTATGTATCTCTTACTTATTATACACTCTTTTTAGCAAAAAAAAAAATCTTGCTTAATAGCAAATTATTATTATGTATTCTTATTCAATACAACTATATATTACTTTACAATGACTCTTCGAACTTTATGTTTGAAAAGGTAAGAAAGTTTGTTATTTTATGTTCAAAAAGTAAAAAAAAAATTCTTATTTTATAGTGATTTTTTTTTACTTTATTTTCTAAAAAAAAAAAAGACATTCTTAATTTATGTTTAAAAAAGTAAGAAAAAATCCTACTTTATAGTGAAGCTCCATACTATGTATATGGAAAAGTAAGAGAATTTCTTACTTTATAGTTGTTGGGCAAAAAAGAAAAAAAGAAATTGGGGCAAAAAAAAAAAAAAAAAAAAATCGCCGAAAAAAATCTCCGGCGGCGGCGCGACCGGACAGTGGCAGGTTAGAGATGCCCAACTGTTTGGCCAAACTATCCAAACTGCCAGTTCGAACCGGCGTTATAAAATTTGGTTAACCGTTGACTCATCTTTAACACCAAACTCGCTCCATATTTTGAATTGGTGATCAATAAGAAAATATATTATCTTATAAGTAATAGTCATACGATCGCGATGAAGATATTGGTTGTTCTTGTATCTACCAACAATTCGATAAATTTGTGATAATTTATATCTTTGGACCTCTCTAAGGTAAGTTATATGAGAAAATTATGTGCACTTTGATTTTAAGGTGGGGAGTTACAATTTAATATATACCTTATATCGATTGTTTAAAGTAACGATTTCAAATTTCAAATTTGATTATTTGAAAATTGTTAATTTTTTTTGAATTTATTAAAAATATTATTTCTATTTTCTCACTTAAATTCAAATTTTCAAATATTCTAATATAAATTTCTTATTTTAACTTCAAATATTTTAAATGACTCGATTTCTTTTTAATTATTTCAAAATTTCAAAGTGTTAGTTTTATTTTCTCACTTAACTTCAAAATTTTCAAATATTCGAATTAAAATTTATTATTTTAACTTTTAATATTTTAAATAGTTCAAGTTCAATTTCTTTTTAATTTTTTCTTGAATTAATACAAAGTTCTATTTCTATTTTCTCACTTAACCTTATGTATTTCTTTTTAATAAAATTGAAATAAACATAGGGGAAAAATATATGAATTTTAAAAGTTCAAAAATTCAAAAAAATATCAAAAACCGGCCAACCGAACCGTGGCCGAACTATGAACTGGCGGTTCACACACCGCTTGCAACTGGTCTGTTTCATGTTTCGGTTTGTCATTCTTGACAATTCGAATCGGTGGTTCGAACCGTGAACATTCAATTTTGAACTGTTGGACACCTCTAGTGGCAGGCAGTGACGGCGGCGGCGGGTGGGCTGGCGGGAGTGGAATTGAGTAGTGGTGTTGGTGTTGGTTATTGATATTATTTTTAATAGGGGTAACCTTATAATTATATATTTATGGTTAGATTTTTGACATTTTGTATAATTAGTTAGAGTATTTGACAAAAATATTTTTTCCTATGTAGTATTTGGCAATTGCCCTTAATAAATATTTGTGTTGCTAATCTATTTAAACTTGTAAAATATGACCACATCAACTATAAACTAGCATCTTGTGCTGATCAAATGTATACTAAAGCTCTGCTTGGTTGAGCTAATTTAAAGGGCTGATAGTTGGTAAGTGATAGTAGATAGTTAATCTAGTAGGCTATAACTGATTTTATATCAATATTTTATAAATTAGCTGATTAGAGTAGATGATTAAATATTAATTTCCAATATAAACATGATTGAGATACACAAAAATAATATAATAATAAGCGGAAAAAAATAAAAATTGTTTACTACCTCAAAATAAGAGCTACCCGGATGACCTTAGATCCCAGAAGAATAAGACCCGATCTCTGTAATTAATAGAACCTGCGGGGACCGGAAGGGTTTTCCGGCGAACCCCCTCCGATGCTTAAGTTAGCGTTTGGAGAAAATTTGGCAGAGTAAAGGCTTGATTATAAAAGTGTGTTATCTTACTTTGACTTTGTGATTAACTATTTATAGGTGTACTTTTTTTAGGTTTACCGTGAAATAAGGGTCGTTATGCCATGTCACCCTTCCGGGTTTCTTTCTGCTATTCTGCCCTGAGTTGGGGCCCCGAGCTCTTTCGAATAATTGACCTGGGCTAAAACCCGGGGCTGAAAGAATGGCCCCGAGCTGCATACATTGTCATGAGCTCTTATTGGTTCCCTGACCCGATATGACCATTTCGTCTTTCTATCCCGAAACAATTGCTCCCCCCCCCCCCACTATGGTCGCGCATTCTTTTGCGAAAGCGATCATAGTGGTGTGTTGAGACCGACAGCTACCTCCGAGCTAAATATTTTGCATTTCCTGGCAAAACTTTTTCCTGCCCCGAGCTCAATCTATGAGCCCGAGCCGGCATCCTGATTTTGCTAGCTGAGTTTTTCCATGCCTCGAGCTTAAACATGAGCCCCGAGCTAGAATTCTGGATTCTTTTTGCCAAATTTTCTCTGCCCCGAGCTCGATTTATGAGTCCAAGCTGGCGTCTTGATTTTGCTAGCTGAGTTTTTCCATGCCCTGATCTCAAGCCTGAGCCCCGAGCTAGATTTCTGAATTCATTTGGCCAATCTTTGCCATGCTCTGAGCTCAATCTATGAGCCCGAGCTGGCGCCCTGATTTTGGTAGCTGAGTTTTTCCATGCCTCGAGCTCAAGCCTGAGCCCCAATCTCATGGGTTTTGAGCCAATTTATTGGGTGACTTTTTGGCCTTGCTCCGAGCTCAATTTTTCCAGGCCCATCTTAGGCTATCCCCGAGCTTCTGAGGCCCATTAAGCTATCTCCTCGCGCTTATCCTGGCCCAATTCAATCCACCCCCGAGCTGATGAGGCCCATCAAGACATTTTCTTGCATATTTTCTGGCCTAATTTAGGCCATCCCCGAGCTGATGAGGCCCATCAAGAAGTTTTCTTGCATTTTTTTGGCCCAATTTAGACCATCCCCGAGCTGATGAGGCCCATCAAGATATTTTCTTGCATTTTTTCTGGCCCAATTTAGGCCATCCCCGAGCTGATGAGGCCTATCAAGACATTTTCTTGCATTTTTTCTGGCCCAATTTAGGTCATACCTGAGCTAATGAGGCCCATTAAACCATTTGGTTACATTTTTTGGGCCCAATTTAGGCCATCCCCGAGCTGTCGAGGACACACACTTAGGATTTTTGCATTTCTCTAGGAGATCTAATTCCCCGCCTCTCTGAGAATCAGCGGCCACGATGAAATCTCTTGGACTTCTTTGGATGCTTTTTGGAATTCTCTTATTTCATATAGCCTAAGTCATAAGACTTCAGTCTCCCTCATATTTCCTATCTCCTACTTTTACTTGGCGTCAAAAATTCTTAGCTCTTACAAGATTATCAAAACTTCAAGCTGTTTATCGTCAAATCTTCATCTAATCTTCAAACTGTTTTTGAGTATTCTGGAGATTCGACCTTTCGGATGGGTACCGTTCAATCCCCTTCTCTTGTTATTTATTTCATTATTATCATCATCATCATCATTATTATTATTATTATTATTATTATTATTATTATTATTATTATTATTATTATTATTATTATTATTATTATTATTATTATTATTATTATTATTATTATTATTATTATTATTATTTTGTTATGGCTACCCCTTCAACATCTCGCACACCTACTGACGACCTGAAGCTCATTTCTGCCTCTCCTTCATCCTCCCCTGATCTTGATGAGAAATCGGGATCTGTGGATCCTGCCACTTCACCTTGAAGCAAGTCCTCTTCGACCCCTTATTGCTCGGGGGAGCCTCTATCCTCAGTCCCCCCCTATTTTAGATCCCCGAAACATACCCCACACTATTACCAATAAAACCTTAGGATATATTCATTCCAACATTGGCCTCTCTTCTTCATATCAGTTAATCCTTCCTTCAAGAGAGTATAGGGCTCCTCATCCACCCCCAGGTAGCTTAACCTTTTACATTGGCCAGTTAGATAGGGGCCTCCGTTTTCCCATACATCCTTTGCTGATGGAAATCTCTCGTCTTTACGAGATTCCTCTAAACCAATTTGCCCCGAACTCTTTCAGGAAAATGATTGGTTTCATACTGGTTGCTCGATACTTGGGTATTAACCCTACCGATGCTCTCTTCTTTTCTCTCTTCCAAGCCAAATCCCTTAATCCCTCCAGTTTCTTTTATTTTTCCTCCCGAGGCAATGCTAAATTCCTGGATAAATCCCCTTCTTCGAACCAGGAATGGAAACAACGCTTCTTTTTTGTCTGATCCCTCGATCCTTGGCATTTTCCTACTGAGTGGATATGGCATATCCCCACCCAGCAAAAATACAACATCAAAAAATGATCACAAGGTACGCAAATTCTCGTAGATCGTATTACACAAAACACCTTCGACCTATCTCGCCTTATCCGCCCCTCCTTACTTTATCACTACTGTCTTAGTCTGCTCGAATCTCCATTTGAAAACGGACATTGGTAAACAACGTACCTTTAGCTGCATACTATCTGACCCTTTGTGCTTATAGTTGTCCTTTCACCCTGTTTTCCTTGTGAAAACACAATGTTCGCTGGAGAGCCACAAGATATGGTTGTGTCCGTGAGTGGGGCCCTTCCCCAGACGACTATCGAGCTTCGAGTTCTGGTGAATCCTTGCCCTCCAAGAGGGCTTTGGTTGGGGCTGACCAGCCTCAACCAAAAATAGCCAAGTTCAACCCACTCCTGGGCTCGGGATACCACACAGGCCCTCTCCTTCTACCCCTAACCAATCGTTCTTCACACAAAGCGTGTTGAAGAATGAGGACGGCCACATTGCTACTCAGTACTTGCAGGGTGTTTGTTCTACCATGGACAGGGAGCAAGTGGAGAAATGGGGGGACGCTGATTTGCTCGATACTTGGAGTTTAACTCTATAAAAGGTACATAGCCCCGATCTTTACAGACTTGTGATTTTTTGTATTCCATTTTTAAATCTTACCCTTTCTCTTCTGTACAGGCCCTAGATCTGACCTCCAACCTGACCACATGTGCACGTCTCGGCTTCAACGACCCTCAAGTGTTTGTTGACCTCAGAGCCACACGGGACCAGGTGGCCACTTTGAATTTTAAGCTAGATAACTCCCAAACTGCTTTGAAGGAGATCCAGGAGGAGAACTCTTCTCTTAAGGCTCAACTGGAGGCTCAAGAGTGCGAGCTCATGGCTTAGGTTGAGAGGGCTCATGCTGAAGGCGTGAGAGTAAGCTGGAAGAGCTATCTTCAGTCAGAGGAAGGTCTATCTGTTATCCAGCGAGTTCGAAATGCTACTCTCCAAGTCTTTGTCCGCTCCGAGGACCGCTATAGGATCCTACTAGGGACGGTCCCTTTTTATGCGGACTACATCCTGGACTAGGTGAAGGAATGGGTGGCCTTAGGGGGCTCGGTGAAAACTTTTGACAAGGAAGCAGCTTTCAACGATGCCTCCGATTTCCCCCACATTGCTTCAAGTGACGAGGATACCCAGATCAATTCCAATGGGGCCGCGGACTTCTTGGATTATGCCCTTCATCATTCGAACTTGAGGTCCCGTCCATTTATCCCACCGACCCTGCTCTCCTGAACTTCCAGGAGAATACTCCCATGGTTGAGGGCGAGGGAGGAGACCTCGAGGACGATCAATTCAGTGCCCTTCTCGAGACGGTCCTTCTTTCAACCTCTGATTATGGCCAGTAATGTTTGGGTTTTTAGGACTTCTGTCTCTAGGCTGGGTGTAATGTCATCCATGTATTTTGCTTTTTACTTTTTGACTGTATGACATGACGCCCCTCCTTGTAATCGAAGCTTCTTCGGATTAATGAACGATTTAACTTGTGTTTTTACTTATGCCTGGTTTTCACGTTTCTCTAGAGATTCCATATCTCCCTTGTTTGGCCATACCTGAGATTTGTTATAAATACATGTTTAGTGAGCTCGGGAAGGGTTTATCTTCAGTACACGCCCAAATCACTTGGCATCCAAATGCGGTAACTCATGAGGTTTTTATGCCCTAGAGCTTTCAGTAATAGCCATTCGGCGTACCCGAGCTACATATGTTGCCCTTCATTTAGGCGGGCCTTTTGTCCTTGCTAGTACAATATTCCAAGGGTGTAGGTGGGAGAATTTTACTTTATAAGCACTTATCCTACATTCATCTATCACAACATTCCTCTCATTCAAACATGTCTGGCTCCTCAACTAACCCGCCGCCGAATGTGTACGAACTTCAAGAAGAGGTGGATAGGCTCTGGCGCCGCCTGGAGAGAAAAAGACAACACAAGAAGTTCTACAAGGATCATTGGAAATCTTCCAATCAACATGTTCTTCATCTTCGTGAAGAAGTGTTGGACCTTCGCGAGCAAGTGGGTCATTTGTTAAAGGTGAATGAAGCCCTAGCCTCTAGTGAGAAAGTTGAAACTCGCCATGCTGACCTCTACTACCTGAAATTATGTGAGGTGGACCAAGAGTTGTTGAGGTTGAAGAATGCCCAGCGTCGCTCTTCTGATTGATTGTTTCATGTTTTTTAATTCTCTGTGCTTAGCTCGAGCTTTGGCTCTAGGGCTCTTGTTCATGTAATAACTAGTTGACCTCGAGGTTAAGACTTAATAATAATAAAAGGTGCATTTTATTTAGTGTCTCCGCACTTAATATACGTCTATGTTTAATGTATGGGCATCTTCCAAATCAGATGGCATTCGCCACTTCGACCAACCTCGAGCATCCGCTTGACCCTCTACCGCGAGTAGGGTTCAAGTGATGTACATCACCTTATTAACCCCGAGCATCCGCTCGATGATTTTCAAAGTTTCGAGGCTTTTTCAATATTCTATCTTTGCATAATAAATCATAGCTCTATTAAAAAACAAATTCATAATCAAAGTTGTTGGGAATATTATTTTCAACAATAATTTTCCTTGTTAATAGTTTGCCTTTCTTAGGACACAAAGTATTTTAGGACTCTAGATTTCTTTATTAGTTAGATTCTAAGACTTTATTTAGTTTCCTAAATACTTAGTTAAATTGTTTAACAAGACTAGGAGTCTTGTTTAACTATATAAGCACCAAGACGCAAGGAGATGAATCTTACGACCTGAAGACCTTTTGAAGCAGAACACGAAAAGAACTACTCGGAGCTTTGTTACTGGATTAGGAGGGTTTCTACGTTGCGTAACCGACAGAGGAATTCATCTAAACAAGAAGCGACGAGTATTTTGTCTATCAAGAGTTTGATACAATTTGTTTTTCATATATTACTTTTATATTTTGTAATTGGGTTTGAACAATTGAAAAGTAATATAATTTCGGGTTTGTACACCCAAGTTCGTAAGTACGATTACTTACGAACTAAAATTAATTTACTATGTTTTTATTTATGCTGCTGTTTCTGTTTACTTGTTGATGTTAGGTCTGGTGACATCTATCACAAAACCTAACATCATTTTTCTAAAGTCATATTTTTACAAAACAACAATTGGCACCAGAACAGGGTACTTATCTCTAAGTATTTCGATCCTTGTTTTGTATATTTGACATGATGGATGATCAAGAGAATCCAAGACCTCCAATCCTCAATGGAGAGAACTACTCTCTCTGGGAATAGAGGATGCGGTGGTACATCAAAAACATCGACGAACGAGCATTGGAGATCCATCCTTGTTGGATGGCAGAAACCTCGTGTCACTGATGTTGATGGTGACACCATATTCAAGTAAGAACAAGACTGGACGGAGAATGAAATAGCCTTGTCAAACTGGAACTCTAAAACTATTAATACCTTGTGCGGCTATATCGATACAAATTACTACAAGGTGATCAAGAATTGCGAGTTTGCGAAAGACGCATGGGACGCCCTGCAAAGGGTGTGTGAAGGGACTCCAAGTGTGAGGAAATATCGCTTGAGGATGCTCACTACAACGTTTGAGTCCATGAGAATATATTAAAACAAATCTATTATGAATTATTCCATGAGACTCTCGGACATCACGAATGAATGTGGAAACCTTGGCGAGCCCATGTCCAATGCACGCCTTGTTCAAAAACTTCTCAGATCCATTTCAAAGAAGTTCAGCGTGAAGGTCGTTGACATTGAGGAATCTAAGAATAATGACAACTTGGACTATGATGAGTTGGTTGGGTCGCTCAAGACGTTCGAGATGGAGCATCTAAATTACTACTCGAAGGAGAAAAATGTCGCTCTTACCTCCGATATCAACTCAAATGATGAAGATGAAGATACGGATGGGAGAGAGCTTTTTGATAAATTTGAAAGAACCACTCTTAGAGAGGAAGAAGTGTCTCTCATTACTCAAAAATCCAACCATTACTTACGGAGAAAGAATAATATTGGAGGGATAGCATCAAATTCCATGATGGAGACACCACCTCCAAAGTCTTCTGGAAGAAAGTTGCCCAACTTTCAGCCCTCACCTTCAGAGTCAAACACTGGTAATTCCCCCAAGCCACTTAGTGAAGTTCAATGCCATGAGTGCAAGGGCTGGGGACACTACAAAAACAAATGTGCAAACACGTTGAGGAAGAAGAATCTCACTGCAAAGGAATTTGATGAAGATGGAAGTGATTCTGACTCTTCTGAGTCAGTGCCTGCACTTTTTGATCATGTTGCCTGGGATGATGACATTCGTGTTCACAACATCAATTCTAACACCCTGTGCCTAAATGATGAAGTTGAAGATACTCTCGAAAAATATAAAAAGCTGTGCGTGGAGTATGATGAACTGTCTGCCAACTGGGGCAATCAGGTTTTGAAAGTGAAGACCCTTATGATCAAGGTTGAAAAGCTTACCCGTGAAAAGGATGATCAAGTGAAGATCATTACCCGGTTAGAGACATCTCTTACGAGAAAAGATGCGGAATCTGAACGAGTAAGGGCTGAGCTAAAAAAGGTTCAAGATACAATTTCAAACCTCAACAAGGGAAAGGCGAAGCTAGATGAAATTCTGGAGATGTCGTATCCAGAAACTTCAAGGCATGGAATTGGTTACAAACTGGAGCAACATTCGCATCAAGTCAACCACAATCAAGAGTCTGTCAAGCGCCATAAGAAGAGAAGAAGGTAGTTTGTTTTCCATCACTGTGGCGATCATGGCCACATTCGCCCCTTCTGTTGGAAGAGAACATGGAAGAAAAGTCATTTTCAGAGAATTAATCAAGATGTTGGGACTCGTGATGAGACTCAAGTTGTCAACACCAAAGGGAACACCAAGTTCAAATGAGTCTGGGTAAGAAAGGGGGAGGTCAAGTGTAACATGATTTATACTTCTCTAAAATCTCATGTTCCTGGAGCATGGTACTTTGATAGTGGATGCTCCAAACATATGACCGGATCAGAAGAGCTTTTGTCAAACATTTTCAAATTTAAAGGACGAAAGGTCAAATATGGTGGAGGCGCAAATGGACAGATTATTGGGCAAGGAACACTCCATGTTCCAGGTATTTCTAAACTGGAAAATGTGCTACTTGTTGAAGGACTGACTGCTAATTTGATAAGCATTAGTTAGTTGTGTGATCGCGGATTTAGCTTCAAATCTACACGAGAAAGTCTACGATGAAGAAAATGCGTGTATTCTAACTGGCCAGAGAACATCCGATAACTGCTATCAAATAAGTGGAGATGTGTTCTGCAAGCTGTCTCAATTGAGTGATGACGAGGTGTGGCATCAAAAACTTGGACACGTCAACTACAAAATGTTGGAAAGGATGGTGAAGAAAGAAGCTGTAAATGGCTTACCAAAGCTCAACACGAAGATCATCCCTATATGTGAAGCGTGCCAAAAAGGGAAGCAAGTTAGGGTACCACATCCATATGTCCAGAGCCTTACCGCATCTAACTTCTTTGAACTCATGCATATGGACCTCGTGGGACCACTTGAAGTGGAGAGTCTCGGAGGTAAAAAGGTATGTTTTAGTAATTGTCGATGATTTTTCTAGATTTATGTGGATCAAATTTTTAAAAGAAAAATCAAAAACTTTTGCGTCCTTTAAAAAACTTGCTAAACAATTGTGTGTGCGTTCTGGCGTGAGTATAGGCAAAATCAGGACCGATCATGGAAAAGAATTTGAGAATGAGTCCTTTTCAAACTTTTGCTCAAACGAAGGAATTACTCATGAATTTTCTTCCCCATTACTCCACAGCAAAATTGTATAGTCAAAAGAAAGAATAGATCTCTTGCGGAGATGACTAGAACCATGCTGATTTCAAATGGTATTGCAAAACGCTTTTGGGCAGAAGCAATGAACATAGCGTGTCACACAATTAATAAGGTATACTTCAGACCGGGTTCACATGTCACTCCCTATGAACTGTTGTTTGGCAAGAAACCTAACCTAAGCTATTCTCATGTTTTTGGATGTGTTTGTTATGTTTTAAATGATAGGGCACATCTCTCAAAGCTTGATTCTAAAAGCGATAAGTGTGTTTTTATGGGTTACTCTCAAAATAGTCATGCATATCGAGTATTTAACCTTAGGATACGCTGCATGATGGAGTCGGTCAATGTGAAATTTGATGATACAATTAGTGGAGTAAAACCTGCTGAGGACAATGATCTGGTGTATGATCAGAGTCCTCAATATGTTGTGGATGGTTTAGATTTTAATGCAGGAACAGAAGCTGCTGTTGCAGGTGGTGACGGGTCAGGTGACATGTCACCGAATCCAACACCTACTCAAGAAGAGACTGGCAAAAAACAAAGCTGGAGAGCTGACCCCAGTTTCTACTCCTTCCCCGGTGGCTCCTGAGTCTGATTCAGAATCAGAGGATGAGGACCCTGAAAATCAAATTGATCTTTATGAAAGAGATATTCCCTCAAGAATTCAAAAGAATCATCCAACCAATCAAATTATTGGTGATCTTGATGAGAGGAGTACGAGGAAGAGACAGATAAACTTCAAGGAAATGGTAAGATTTATCTGTTTATCCACTAATTGTTCTCAAATTCGAGAAACCTTGTTTCTTGCTGAGACAGAGCCAAAACGAGTGGAGGATGCATTGAAGAATGAGTTCTTGATTAAGGCGATGCAAGAGGAGCTGGACCAGTTTGCAAAGAATGATGTGTGGGACCTGGTTCCCCGTCCTAAAAATACACATGTCACTAGAACGAAGTGGATTTTAAAAAATAAGACGGATGAAGCTGGGAACATCGTTCGAAACAAAACAAGGTTGGTGGCACAAAGATACACACAAATTGAGGGTATCAACTTTGATGAGACATTCGCACCGGTTGCACGTATAGAATCTATGGTGAAGGATTTCGTTGCTCGATTGTCTGACACATTCGAGATGAGTATGCAAATGACCTTTCGTATTTTCAAGAAAATGTCGAGAGACAATGTTGGGTCTGGTGTTGACAACACCCTTTATAGGAGCATGATTGGTAGTCTCCATTATATGACTACTAGCAGGCCCGACATCATGTATAGTGTATGTCTGTGTGCGAGATATCAGGCTAACCCTAAGGAGTCACATCTAAAAGCCGTTAAAAGAATAATAATATATGTGGCGGGAACTAGTGATTTAGGGTTATGGTACACTAAAGAAACATGCACAGAATTTGTAGGTTACACTGACTCGGATTGGGATGGGGATGTAGTTGATAGGAAGAGTACTACAGGGGAATAATCTAATATCTTAGTATAGCAAGAAACAAAATTTTATTTCCTTGTCTACAGCCGAAGTCGAATACATTGCAGCTGGAAGTGCGTGTACACAACTTTTTTGGATGAACCAGATGATTGAGGACTACGGTCTCCATAGCAGTATTTTAACCGTACTCTGTGGTAATACGAGCTTAATTGACATATCAAAAAATCCAGTTCAGCACTCTCGTATAAAACACATCGACATCAGGTATCACTTCATCCGAGACTAAGTTGAGAGAAAGATAATAAGTCTTGAACATGTAGGGACGGACAGTCAACTTGCTGACATATTCACAAAAGCATTAGATTTAAAGACCTTCTCTCGTTTGAGAAGAGATCTCGGAATGTGCATTGTCTAGTCCATGTTGGGTTTGATGTTATGACGCCCAAAGATGTCATCACTCATAAAATCTGTATATTTTGTATGCATTTTTATTTTCCTTTTCATACATAATACAAATGCATTGAGTCTGATTTAAATGATAAATAAGTTCATGTGTTGTAATAAAAGTGATGACAAAGAGACTAACCTCTTCGTTTGGGTGATTGTGGAACTCTCCCGCAGAAACAGGTTTTCTCCCAGGTCCGAAAACAAAAGGTGTTAACAGCAATTGCTGGAGATATCATAATTCTCTTCTTAAAAAGATGAAGAAAATCAAGACTAAAGGTATGATATTTAAATTTCACCTTATTGAGCGATTTTGACGTAGTCATTAACTTGGGTTAAGGGGTTTGTTTTCATTGACTTCACCTTATGTAATGTTGGCTCTAATGTCATCAGTCATGAAAAGCACACTGATCAAAATCTCTAAAAAACTTTTTGTGTTTTTTTTTTCCTTTTTAAGTCATACTTTTAGGCATAATTTAAGATATCCATATTTTTTGAATTTTCCAGTTTCGTTGAGTGTTCTGTTTCTCTTGTTTTCTTCTTATTCTGACGTCTCTTGATTTTTTTTGAGGATGTGGTTATTTGATTGTTTCAGTGGCGTTGTGATCGACTGTGCTGGATAGGTACTATGAGATTGACATGAATTTTGGATTTTTCACGTTGTACGCTTTTTATACTTCCTTGGTGATGGTTCAATTTTCAGCTAATATTCGGTTTTCTCTTTGTTAATAAGCAGTTTGGATAGTGGGAATCATGGGCGCTTATGTCAAGTTTTATTTCCTTATATTGAGGGGGAGTGGGTATTTTATTTGGAAAGGGTTTTTATTATGCTGGGGCTAAAATTTGTTTTAAATAATAAATAGGGTAGATTTTGTAAATATTTTCTTTCCTATTTACCAGCGGCTTCTCTCCTACCAACGGTAAGTTCTTTTGTATTTCTAGGGGTGATTTCTTACCATTTGGGCTACGCTTTTTCTCTCTGTGTATCTAAATTGAAAACCCTCTCGCACTCAAACTCCTCTCAATTTCTCTCCGAAATTATTAATCCTTTTTTCGTGTCTGTTGTTGAGATTTGCAGAATGTCGAATTCACCATCTGGGTCTAGAATTCCTGAACTACCGGCAGGAGTTGCACGCTCCGGCGAACAAGTAGCTCCGAATTTGCCGAGAGCTGGCAGGCTGGACATTCGCGAGGAGCTAGGTGTTGCCTTCGCGCAGAACCCATCACCAATCATCTCGGAACCTAGGAGTTCTGCTCCGATGAGCTCTCAAACCATCACTCCGGCTCCAGCCCCGATTGCCGCCGTCCCTTCAGCATAGGTGTTTCCCGGAGAACCTGGAAATGAGAATCTTCCTGACCTGTTGTTTATCGCCGAGGTTTTTGGCCGTGCCGGTGACCCCACCTTGAAGCGGTCATGACGGCTGCGAAATATCCCTCCGGGAGTTGTCCCGCCGGCGATCCCGAAAAGCCGAGCAGGGCCACATCGTAACGTGCCGATTGAGCACATGAATCTCACCGAAGATATCTCCGTCACAATTGATTCTGATGATGAAGATTTTGTACCTCCGGTTACTATTTATGCTCTGGCGACTTCTAGTGCTCCCCACATGGCCAAAAAGACCCCTCGCCGTCGAAAGGAAACTGTTAAGCTTGCGGACAAGAAGAACCCTCCGGCATCTATTAAGGTATCTCCTGGATCAACGGAGACTGAGTATTCAAGTCCACCTTATGAGATAGTGGATTTTTTCACGGGCGAAGTATCAAGCTCTTCCAAACCTACTGTTTCCGATTCCCCAGTTACATCTACTCCTCCGACCTCTCCTGAACCTGACGTTGCTCTTGAACGATCTCCAGATGATTCGGATGAGATCCCCCTTGTGCACCTTCTGAGCTCTATGAAGGCTGCCAAGAAGAAGAAGCAAGAGTCCAAGGTTCCAGTGGCTGAAGTTGACCAGCGAGTTGATGTTGGGACTGGTGACATGTCACCAAAGCCAACATCACCAGTACCGTCTGCTGCGTTCTCCAGTTCAAGTTCTAGTGATGAGAGTGGATCTCTGGAACCTAGCCCTCCACATGTCGAGGATGCTGATCTTGAAGACGTTCCGGTCTCCGATGAAGTAGAGATAGAGGATATAGTTCCTTTTTCTGATAAATTTCTATCCTCACAGGCTGAAAAGCTTTTCTCCTTTTTCTGAGAAATTATTGTACATTAGTGTAGAAACAACTTTTAAGAACGCCTGTTTCTGCAAATCCAGAACGCCCTGCTGAGGCGTTCTTGATTGTCATAATTTCAAGAACGCCTTTTTCAGAGACGTTCTGAGAAATATTTCAGCCGTTCTAGAAAGTCATTTTTACCGGTTTCGCCCGTTCTGGAAAATAACTTTCCAAAACGTCTTTTTTTAAGACGTTCTGGAAAATGTACTTTCCAGAACGTCTCTAAAAAAGGCGTTCTGGAAACTATACTTTCCAGAACGTCTCTACGAACAGGCGTTCTGGAAAGTAAAATTTCCAGAACGGGTTTTTGAATAACCGTTCTAGGAAGTAGTAAAAAAATATATAATAAATGAAAGTAACAAATACATCAAATTTCATTCCAAATTCACTTTTCCAGGACTGCTCATTTATTACAATTTTATTACCTATTTAATTCACAAAACACATTTCATTTATATAATCCCATGATCAAACAGCACATGTCATTAATCACAATAATACACAATTACCATAATATATCAATACAAACAACACAAGGGAATAAAAAAAACAATGAAGGGAAAAAAATTAATGGATAATAGGAAATATAGAGAGCCTGTTGTTCGAGGATTTGTGACAGCCTGTTGCTTGGCTGGCGTACTAACCAATAGCTCCCCTTTTTGGCTAAGAGCAACGATAAACAGGGCTAATAGCCAGATCAGCAGCTTTGACCTCCCACACCTGAAATACAATATGAATAACAATGTGGGTTATCCTATGAAAGAGAGATTTGTATTTGCTACATCCTTTCCTTCAGAGACTAACCACATTTTTTCTGTCCAACCTCACAGTTTCATAAAATGTAAATAATAATAATAATAATAATAATAATAATAATAATAATAATAATAATAATAATAATATGCCAATTGCTAGCTCAGTTGGTTCAAACCATACATCTGGACTGGTTGAATCCGATTATCTGTAATATGACTGAACATGGCGCATATGTCAGAAAATGTGAGGACCGTTGGTCACATATTTTTAAAAAAAAAGGAAAAAGAAAAATGAATACAATCACGCATATCCCCAAGGGAAAAAAATGAAATCAATCTAACCTTTGGCTTGGGAGTAACTTTAGAGCGAAGACTATTAGATCGCTCTTCAAGCATCGCGTCAGAAAATCCAGTTCCTAAATAAGAAAGCAAGTTCCCACATCACTAAGACAAAAATAAATACGAATAAATAGGTAGATAGGTTTTTAAACCATCAAGAAATAGAGCTTTTACCAATTTTACATATGGTTTGGAATTCCTCTTTATCACTATCATAACAAGCAAGGAGAAAGGAACCATAGCCACCTACAAAAAAAAAAGGGCACTATGAAGGGTTTTTATATTTTATCATCATATCTAATATGCAAGTGTCTGGTTATTTCCTTTTTGTTAACAATAACAATATATCACTACATTTAAAAGTTAATAACTAATAAATAATATTTTACAAAGTTGATTATTTTATAAGAGTAATAAATATTCACATATATCCGATCAGGAAGAGAAGCTATTAATAACTTTACCAGTGCATTTCCCCTTGTCGTGAAATGCAGCAATGGGAACCAAATCTAGTGAATCGCCAATACTGCAGAGCATAAAAACACACTCACACTACCTCGAAATGAGCTTAAGCAATGGTTTTAGTTAAAAAAAACAGTTAGTTTAAGGTCTTACCTATCCATATAATCCTTTTTCAATTTGAGCCAGTTATTTGATCGTTTTGCAGGTTCATAAGTAGCATCTTTGTTCAAAGTTTTGATGATCAAACCCTCAGAACTGAAACAAACAACATTTATAAAGAAGCCTGAGATTCTTGATATTACTCGACAGCTATGGTAAAAGAAAAATCTAATAATTCTCTTCACGTCCAACTGTAAATGCATACACACACACACACACACACACACACGACCATATCTGATCCACAAGTTTGATCAGTTAATGCCTTAAAGTAGTAAAGTAACTAGAAGCCATAAAAATTATGCTTACCTTGAATTAACAGCATCGTCAAGAAATTTTTGTATTTCCTCAAGATCATTAGATRTAATAGCAGTTGCAAAYTGAAGAAAACYGGGTTCTTCTTKAAATGACTGGTAAAGATGCTGCATAAAAGGATCAAAAAATGATTAGAATTATTATATGTCACGAGAAAAGGATGATGAGGAACGCAATGGCAGTCCAAACATCCAACACAGTAAGCAGAAACACAGATGTTGACTTAGCTTGTATTCAACTTATAATCTATTCATTAGTAGCTGTAAGAAAATAATATTGAAGGCTGCTGTTGATTAAAAAGAAAACGATCTTGGAAGTCAGTGATGGATTTCAAAGGAAATTCATATAGAAGGAGGAGCAGGAAGCATTCAGTAACTAACTAGGAAAATATATAATAAATCTGAGATAATTAAGTAATAAAGTATAATAACTCTACGAACATTGAGTTGCTCCTGCAAGAGTCGTTTGCCATTAAGATATAGCATGTCAAAAGCATATATGCAAACGTTAACTTTGGTGTCACTCATGATAACATTTTTCCGAGCACGTGTGCTGAGAATCTGACGAAGACAAATTTAGTGAGTATCATAAACTACAATTGTTATAAACAACACTATAAAATTTGATATTTTTTGTGACCAAGTATCTCAAATTCCACAAACTTTTCCAACTATTAAAAAGCATTTCGGATACGTTGTTATCCATACACTTAACTTTCGGAGTTGTGCCCGTTTAAATATATATTATATAATAAAAAAATTGTTTTTGGAGGGGTTAAAAAAACTTCATCCAGACTAGAACTAAGCATATTATGCTTCAAAAAAACCAAGTATATTAAAGTTTGAGTCAGAGATAAAGATGAATAAAGAATAGAAGGAAGATCATCAGGAATAACTGAATTGCATAGAACATGAAACCGTTAGAAAAGGACAACACAAGTTAAATACTAAGGCAGGGATTTTCGAACCACGGAAATGGGCTAGGAAGATAATTAAAAACAAATCGCGCAAACCATCAGTTAGTGCGACCAAGTCTTGCTTCAACACTTTTCGTCTATATATTCTTATGGGTATTGGAAAAATTGCCGACTGAAAAGCGTTATACGAGGTCAAAATCTATCCAAACTTAGTTTAGAATACATTTATATAGCATTTAGAACCATTTTTTTGGCTACCAATACAACTGGAATATCGTCTCAAATCCATTTCGTTGTCAAAGTGAAAAGTAGAAAGAAACAGCCCATAACGCCAAAAGAAAGAATCAGAAGATGATTCTTAATCAAGTAGAAAATGAATGATATCCACCTGGAAAGGTTGGATTTTCTATTTCTCACGATCGTATACAACAAGTTCACAGTCAAGAACAAATGATGTTACAGAAGGCTTTCGTAATCTAAAGTTGGAAGAAAAACATTAGTAACTATTGACAAAAGAATATAGCATCACAGTCTACAAACCTCAAAATGTATCAATAAAATTGCCAGCACTCGTCAAAATGATATGCCACGTACATGTCTTAGGATTAAATAATAATGAATAATAACCTTACATCTGGTGAGGCATGAGTAGGATAGACCCGGATTGGGGTAGACCTGGATTTAGATAGCCAAAGAAGGGACCTCAGGACGGCTTATGCTGGGTGAGGTTGACCTGGTCAGAGCAAGGGTCACCCCAGCCCCGGAGTTGTCCTGAGCTTAGTAGAACTGAGCAGCGTCGTCTCAGACCGGTAGTTGTCCTGAGCTGATAGAAGACCTCCTGTGAGGTAAATCTTGAAAATATAAAGGCAGGTTTGCCAGCAGATAGGAGGCCAGGATTAGGGAAGACTTGGCCGTCTGACCCCTGGTGGGGGGACAAGTGGGACCACTTGTCAGAGTTTGTTGTCTAAACGGCCCCTGATTCGCGCGACCTTTGTTTTCGAGATCCCGAAAGGGGTCCCCACTGGGAAAAACTATAAATATCTCAGCCCCAAGGCTGAGAGAGGTATGTCATTCTTTGTGTATTCCTTCTTTGCTTGCTAAGAGAAACCTCATACGCTTTACTGACTTAAGCATCGGAGAGGTTTCTACCGGAAAACCACCGGTGGTCCTTTCTAACGTGTTTCTGTGCGCAGGTCAAGAAGGTGTTCAAGGTTCTTGGCATTGTTCTTGACGTCGATCATATTTTGGGTCGAAACAATTGGCGCCGTCTGTGGGAAATCGATCAAGCTAAGACGTGAGGGTTTCTTTTTGTTCTATGGCTTCAGACGATTTACGGTGAAACTTGGTGGGAGAGCTCGGCAGAACCCCCAGTTCCGCTGCGCCGTGGGGTATGCCCAGGTCGGTAGAAACGTCGGAGATGGCGCCAGAAGGGACAGCGTTGTTGGCAGCGGCCGTGCCAGGTGCTACGCCACCCCCACTTGGTAGATTTGTTCCAACTAATGGTGGCTCATTTAATGAATCCTTTCTCATGCAGCTCTCAGAGCTCATTGGCAAAGCCGTGGAGACGGCGGTGGAAAAGAAGTTTGCGGAGATGTCGACGCCGCCATCAAACACACCACCGGTAAGAACTGTCCCGATGGCGGAAACTGAGCCACTACGAGGTCAGCGCACAGATCGGACTTCTCTGCAGGACAGAGAGGAACACCTCTCTACTTCTGATACTGAGACATCTAGCCAGGCTCATCCAGGCCTGGCTGAGCAGATGCAGAGCCTCCAGAAAGAAGTACGGGAGTTCAGGAAGAATATGACGGGCATGAGCGTGGTTCCGGGGCGGCGAGGCACTCCATTTACGGAGAAGGTCATGCGCGACGACGTGCCAGCTTCTTATCGATCCTTAGGCTTCAAATACAATGGGACAATGGATCCGGAGGACCATCTCAGTCTCTTTGAAATAGCAATGGCGTTACACAAATTCTCTGATTCCGTCATGTGCCGGGTCTTCCCGATGACTTTCACCAAGTCGGCACAGCTCTGGTTTAGCCAGTTGCCGCCTCGATCCATTAGCAATTTCGATGAATTCATCTCGGCCTTTCTGCACCAGTTTACGAGCTGCAGGAAATACCAGAAGATGCCGCTTGAGCTATTTAGCTTAAAATAAAAGGAAGGTGAGAGCCTGCGCGCTTATATCAATCTCTTCACTACCGCAAGACTTGAGGTGTCGTCTGCGTCCGAAGAGCTATTGGTGAATGCTCTGGCACAAGGCCTCCGTAGGGGTGAGTTCTTTTAATCGCTGGTTGTCAAACCATCTCTGAAATTTGTAGAGCTCTTGGAAAGAGCTGAGAAATATATTCACCTGGAAGAGGCCTTGAAAATTAAGGACAAAGGGGAAAAGAAGCGGGAAAGGTATGATAGGGAAGACAGGGCAGCCGTGAAGAAGCTCAGGACAGATCTGTCTGGAGGGAGACCTCGCTTTGACAGGTATACCCCTTTGGCAACTCCGCAGGGTGAAATTTTACAGGTAATAGAGAGACACCCAGAGATGAAATGGCCCAAGACCTACTCGTAGAAGCCTAGGAAGGAATGTTCTGACCGTTTCTGTCGCTTTAATAATGAGTATGGGCACGATATCGATCAATGCACTCATTTGAAAGACGAGCTGGAGAGAATGGTTCAGGTAGGGCACCTGAAAGAGTATGTTCGCATAAGGAGAGAGGAAGCCAGACCTGGTAATAGGGGCTATGACCGGTCTCAACAGAATAAGAGAGATCAGGATAGGGGTCGTTCTGAAGGAAAACGAACTAATCAGGCCCAGGTCATCCATGGAGAAATCCAGATGATTACTGGTGGAGAGTTAGAAGAACATTCTAAGCGGATGCAACATAGCTACGTTAGAGCTGCAATGGGTTTAGTTCGGAAATCACGTGAAGTGGGACAAATGGCCTCCACCCCAAATATTTGTTTTGGTTCAGAAGATGGTGATGGCATTCTGGCCCCTCACATGGATGCCTTAGTTATAACGGCTACCATTGCCAATTATAATGTGAGGAAAATTTTTGTGGACACAGGAAGTTCTGCTGACATTCTATTTTACGATTTTTTTCAAAAGTTGAAGCTGGATATCGAGTTGGAAGAGGTGACCACCTCTCTGGTTGGGTTTGCAGGAGGAGCCTTAAAGCCTTTGGGAGCGGTCAGGCTCCTCGTAACATTGGGCGAAGAGCCATACAGAGTGACTAGAGCGGTACATTTTCTAGTAGTGGATGCGCCATCCTCTTACAATGTTATGCTTGGCCGACCATCCCTGAGCCAGTTCCAGGCCGTGATATCAGTTTTTCATATGAAAATGAAATTTCCGGTGGAGGACGGAATAGGCGAGGTAAGGGGTGATCAGTATGCGTCACGGCAGACGTATGTTGAGTGTGTTAAGAGAAATAGTGAAGAGGAAAGACAGAGCAAGAGGGATCGGGTGGAGCAACCAAAGACAGACCTGACCCGAAGAGAGGAAGGGCTAATGTTTGTGGAGGCGGTCCCGGGGGACGAAAGCCGAGTCCTTCGCGTAGGCACGACTCTCAGCCCGGAGGTCTTGACAGACCTGGTTTATTTGTTAAGAGAAAGCGCGGATGTTTTCGCTTGGTCCCCCCAAGGCTTGGTAGGGATCGACCCGGAGGTCACCGAACATCGCCTTAATATCAGTCCGGGGGTGAAACCAGTCAAGCAGAAGAAGCGCAATTTTGGGCCAGAGAAGGAGGTCATCATAGAGGCAGAGGTAGATAAGCTTTTGAAGGCTGGGAATATCCAGGAGATACAATTTCCGGAATGGCTTTCCAACACAGTTCTGGTCCCAAAGACAGATGATTGGCAGATGTGTATAGATTTCCGTGATCTCAACCGCGCCTGTCTGAAAGACCACTACCCCTTACCAAGGATTGAACAGCTCGTCGATTCCACCTCTGGCTATGAGCTCCTGAGCATGATGGATGCCTCGCAAGGGTATCACCAGATTAGGTTAGCGAAAGAGGATTGGAAGCACGTCATCTTTATAACCCAAAAGGGACGTATTGCTATGTAGTTATGGCTTTTGGGCTTAAGAACGCGGGTGCTACATATCAGCGATTGGTAGATAAAATGTTCAAGAGCCAGCTCAGCCAAAATATGGAGGTTTATGTGGACAATATGCTGGTCAAGAGCATGAAAGCAACGTCGCATGTGGATGACCTGAGGGAGACCTTTGATACTCTAAGAAAGTATAGAATGAAGCTTAACCCTAAGAAATATATGTTTGGGGTCAGAGCTGGAAAATTCCTGGGCTACATGGTCGCAGAAAAGGGTATCGAGGCTAATCCCGAGAAGATAAGGGACATTATGGACATGCAAGCGCCCAGAAATGTTAGAGAAATGCAGTGCTTAGCAGGACGGATCAACGCCTTGAGTCGGTTCGTCTCACGATCAGCAGAGAAGAGCTTACCATTTTTCCAGGCCTTGCGCAAGAAAGCAAGGTTTCAGTGGAGCGATGAGTGTGAAGAAGCCTTTAGATTATTAAAAGAGCACCTGGCCAGCATGACTTTGCTTACAAAGCCTGTCCAGGGGGAGCCCTTAATCCTATATCTATCTGTGGGGCAGCACGCAGTCAGCTCTGTTTTGCTTCGGGAAGAGGGCAAAGTGCAGCGGCCGGTCTACTACTGGAGTAAGGTCTTGCACGATGCCGAGGAGAGATATGTTAAGGTAGAAAGGGCGATGTTAGATCTGGTCGGAACTGCTCGCAAGTTACGGTCGTACTTCCTCTCTCATAGCATAGTTGTATGAACCAACCTGCTACTAGGAGCTATAATGGACAAGCCAGAGGCGTCGGGAAGGTTGGTCAAGTGGATAATAGAGCTTAGTGAATTTGATGTTACATTCGAGGCCAAAACAACAACCAAAGCCCAGATATTGGCCGACTTCATGCAAGAGATGGCTTACCTCCCGGATGAGCAGAAAGAGTGGACAATCTTAACGGATGGCTCTGTCGGTAACCAGGGCTGTGGAGCTGGAATCGTTTTGATAGATCCGGCAGGAACGTCTACCGATTTTGTTGTACGATTGAATTATGCTAATAATGCAGCTGAGTACGAGGCCCTCTTAAGAGGAGTGCAGATGGCAAAGGATCTGGGTGCAGAGCAAGTAAACGCTAAGGTAGACTCCCAGCTCGTCTGCAAACAAATTAGTGGCGAATTTGAGACCAGGGAGGAAAGCATGCAGAGATATTTGACTAAGTTCAGAAAACTTGCTAGGGATATGAAAGGCTTGATGGCCCACCAAATCCCTAGAGAAAAGAATGAAAGAGCTGATTACCTAGCGAAGATAGCTAGCTCGGCTGTAGATTGTCAGGAAAGGACAATAACACTGCTGAGAGCGGATGCGGAATTTGATACAGAACAGATCTGTTCGGTAAGTGAAAAGGACGATTGGCGCTCTCCTATCATTCCTTACTTAGAAAAAGTAAAGTTGTCGGAAGACAAGAGAGAAAGAGCTAGGGTGAAAATCGGATCTGCCCGTTTTTGCCTGGTTAAAGGGACTCTATTTCGGCGTGGGTTTGGAAGACCCTTATTACGATGTCTGAGTTTGGAGGAAGGCACCCACGTCCTTAGAGAAATTCATGAAGGCTGTTGCGGTAATCATATGGGGGCAAGGGCCCTGGCTAACAAAATATTAAGAGCTGGCTACTTTTGGCCATCGCTAAGAAGAGAAGCCGAGGTTTTCGTAAAAAAGTGCGAAAAATTCCAGAAGATGTCTCCTTTGATTCACCAACCAGCGGAAGAACCGATGACAAGGATCTCTCCTTGTCCTTTCGCAAAATGGGGGATCGACCTGGTTGGTCCATTCCCAATGGCTCCAGCTCAGAAAAGGTTCCTAATTGTAGCCATAGAGTATTTCAGCAAGTGGGTCGAGGCGGAAGCTCTGGCAAAAATAACGGAAGAGGCTGTGATGGGTTTCATCTGAAAGAATATTGTCTGTCGTTTTTGTGTGCCAATGGAGATGGTATCAGACAATGGTACCCAGTTCATGGGAGCCAAAATTAGAGCTTGGTGCACCAAAATGAAAATTCAGCAACATTTTACATCCGTCTATCACCCACAAGCGAATGTCCAGGTCGAAGTGACTAATCGCATCATCGTCCAAGGGCTCAAGTCACGGTTAGAGAGATCTGGAAGAAAATTGGTAGAGCTGAGTGAAACACTCTGGGCGTATCGCACGAACCCTAAAGGAAGTACTAGCGAAACCCCCTTTAGTTTGGTATATGGCATGGACGCCATTGTTCCTGTGGAGATCAGCCTCGAAACTCACCGAGTGCAGAGTTATGATGAAAATCAGAATGATGCACTGATCCAAGATGCGTTAGATCTAATTGAGGAGAAAAGAGATCAGGCAACGGTGAGAATGGAACATGTACGAGGGCGTATCAGAGCAGCCTACAATAAAACGGTCCGAAAGAGGTGTTTTCAAGTGGGAGACCTGGTCCTCAGAAGAGCCGATCTGGGAAAGGCCAAAGGAAAACTGGATGCCGCGTGGCAAGGACCACTCCGAGTTATCCAAGTTTTAGCGGGAGGAGCCTATAATATGGAAGAACTGGATGGGACCGAGATCCCTCGTGCTTGGAATATTGCTAATTTATGAGAATTTTATACATAATTTTAATTTTTGACGTTTATTTGCCTTATTGAATAAAATGCAGGTTTATTCTCGTTCACCAGTTTCAGTACGTGTTCATAATTAAGCCAGAATTGGCTAAGGGAGGATGCCCTCAATTTCCTGACCTGATTGTCGGTAAAAGCCAGGATTGGCTAAGGGCGGATGCCCTCAATTTCCTGACCTGATTTTCAGTAGAAGCCAAGATTGGCTAAGGGCGGATGCCCTCAATATCCTGGCCTGATTGTCAGTTTAAGCCAAGATTGGCTAAAGGCGGATGCCCTTGATTTTGCCTGACCTGATTGTCAGTACAAGCCAGGATTGGCTAAGGGTGGATGCCCCATTTCTCTACTTGTCTAAACAGGTGCGCCAGAGCTGGCTAGGTATGCAAATTCGCATTTACTGCCTGACTTGATTGTCGACCCAAAGCTCGTAACACGCTCGCTTTGGCTGACCAGCCCCAAGGTAAGACCTGACTAAGGGCAGAGGCCTTGAAAGGTAAATCCAACAAACTTGGAATTGGCTAGTGCTTGGAGAAACACAGTTGGTATGTTTGAACAAGGATGAATCGATTAAAAATTTTAAAGCCCTTATATCTATCATAATATTCTGGCGAATGAAAAATTGCATACAAATAGGCACGACACCAGGATTGTTTGCCATTAAAGAGCATTACTTTTCATGATTCTTCGAGGAAAATTCTAATTAATGTAGATATTTCATTCAATCAAGTTTTAGGAAAATACAAAAAACAGGTTGCGCACACCTTCGATGAAGGTCAAAAACTTTGTTTACAGAACATAGAAGACAAAAAAGATAAATAAAGGTGTTCATCCGCGAGGAGCCCTTCGATCCGAGGCCAAAGATCGGAGAACACGCCACAGCTCACGCTCGGCCTCATGCAAACGCTGGCGTTACTTGTCAGCGCGATCAGAAAGAGCATGCACCTCGCCGGCAAGGACGGTCAAATGGGCCACCGACTCCAACAGATCAGCTTTCTCTTCCTGTAGCTGGCGATTGACTTGAGGGAGCTCAACCCACTCCCTTTTGTAGTGGCGTTTCTTCTGCTTCTTCCTCTCCAAAAGGCGGCAAAAATAGCCAATTTTCTCTCTTAGTAAGGCCAGCTTATCGGAAAGCTTGAAGTTTTCAACAACCAAAGAGATATTTTTCCATTTCACAATGTCAAGTTCTTCGAGAAGAGGAGAAGAAGCCATTTTAGAGAATTGAGAGAAAATGAATCATACATTCACGTATATAAAGGAATAATGTCATGTGCCAAAGAATCAAAAAGTACTAGGGTTTCCGAAAAATCTGGAAACCCTAGGAACTCAAGAGTCATTACAAGACAAAAAAGCATTTATTATTATCGGAATGTTCAAAGTACAAATTCAGAAATAGTGAAAGGCAGACCAGCCACACAGGCAAAAATACAGGTCTACATATAAAAACAGAACAAAACATCCTAAGTCTTGGCATTTATCTCGGCATCCAACTCGACTGCTAGCTGCTCCACAGCATCTTCAGAAAGGGGGCCGGGAGAAGTCCCACCTGGCAACTCACCCAGACCTACAAAGTTTGGGGAAGGAGAAGAGGTCGGAGAAACTACAGCAAGAGTCAGGTCTGGCTGAGACTGCCCAGGATTAGAAGAATGAAGAACAGAGAAGACATGCTCGGCAAAATCTGCAGACCCGACAGTATGAAGGCGATCTTGCTCGAGAACATAAGCAAAGGAGGTAGGATCGGGAGGGTTATTCAGAGGTAGAGCTCGGTTGAAAGGGGCCCATGGGTTAGCCTGGGTCCATTTGGCTTGCTCGTCTAGGCCAAAGTGGTAATAAACGACCGCCTCGGGAAAAAGCAGAGAGTATAGCTCTTTAGAGCCCAGGAAGGCTTTCTGTGCCGCCTCCCTACTGGCTTGAACCAGCCGCATACCCTCTTCGGAGTTCAAGAATTCGGTTCTCCACTCTTCCTTAGCCTTGGCCAAGGTCTCGTCCGCCAAACTCCTCGCCTCTACAAGAGCCTCATCCCTCGCCTCGGAACGGGCTGTCTCCAGCATTTTGTCCTGAGCCTTCTTCATTTCGGCCACTTCTTCCCTCTCCATCTTCGTCTCAGCTATCCTCTCCTTGGCCAGCCCGATAACGCTGCTCTCTCCTGCAGAGTATTGTTCTCCTTGATGAGATTGGTTTGAGTCATAGACCGGGTCGCCCTAATGGCCAAGAGGGCTCTCTTGGCCTCAGCCTTGATACAAAGGAAAAGTTAGAACGCAGATATGAGAAAGAAGGAAAAGGGAAAAATAAAGACGAGGTAGTGAGAGATTTACCCGCGCCTCATCTTGGCACCATGACTCCAACAGTTCACGGTCGCTCATCTTCTCGAGGATCCGCATATCCTCAGGCGCGCATTGCCCACTCACATGCCGAACTGCCACATCACTGGAACAGTTCAGGGCGGAGGTCCTCTTGGGGGGACTCGCACTACGAGTGATGGGCACAGCTGGCATGACGGTGGGAACAGAGCCCCTGCTCCGGTTGGAACGAGGCCTCTTAGCTAGAGGGGCATCATCCTCTTTCGATCCGGAGGTGGAGCGCCTTGCTGTCAAAGAACGAGAAGGAGCTTGAGGGGGTGGGGAGCTCTGGATTTGAGGAGACGAGGGGGTTTCTGCGTCTCTAGCTCAAGGCTCTGAGGTAGCCTCAGTCCCCTTCTTGGCCGCCGCCTCGAACATTTGGCGCATCATTCTTTCTGATAAGAGAAGAACAAAGAGTTAAATTTTAGATAAAGCACAGCAAGTTAGGTCGGGGTGAAAAGAGTTATACCGATCTCTTTGGTTAGAAGTCCTGTTTCCTCCCGCTCATTAAAGAAGTCCAGGACAAAGGGAAGGAGGAGTTAAGTCACATGAATGGGATTCCCTATAAGGGTAGAGATGATTTTTTGAAGGCGCGGAGACCTGTCAGTGACGGCTAGGTGGCGAGAAGGTGGTAGCTCATCAATGGGCTTGGGGTCAAACCCCCAGTCCCCATTGCAGTGAACGAAGAAGAATTTCTTCCTCCAAAACTTGTTGGAGGAAGGGAGCCCGCACAAAAAATGTACACCAGATCTGGCCGTAAGATAAAACACCCAGGGGAGCTCTTCGCTTGGTAGAGCTGGTAGAAGGTATGGGCAGAAGGATCTAATCCAGCATAACGCATGGCCAGGTTATAACATACCATAATCCTAAAAGAATTTGGAGTAAATTGAAAGACGGGGATTTTGTACATACTAGCGATTTCTAACATTAAAGGATTTACGGGAAGGCGCAAACCCGCCTGAAATTGGTCAGCATAAAAGATTAATCTGTCGGTCGGTGCCTGACAGGCTAGAATACAGTCTGGAGGAGCATAGGGATCGTATTTTTCTAGGAAATTATAATTATGGCGTAGCTCTTCAACACTCCTATCACTAAGAATAGAAGTGACTTTAGGATGTTCAGGGTTTGCCGGGGGATACTCTAAACCCTCGGAAGAGGAAGAGATAGCTGTCGTAGAAGGCGAAGAGGAGGGGGTTAAATTCGCCGGAAAAGAGGACGGAGCGAGAGGATTGTCGGAGGAGGTAGAGGATGACGACATGGTCAGAAATTTAAAGAGAGAGGGATTGAGAAGGTACCTGACTTGTGAGGGAAGCCGGAAAAAGCCGGAAATCTGAGAAACCGGAGTTCTAAAAAAGTGAGAGCTTGAAAGTGTTTTGCAGGAAATGAAATACGAAAAGTGGGAGAGAGAGAAGACAATAAGAATATAAGAAAAGGGGATAAATTCAAAAAACGAAAATCAAGGAAAAAGTGGGATTTGATGGGATCCTCACATTTAATGCGGACAGAGGAACAGTACCCTAGGCAGTGAGCTGGAACGCTAACCGTCCTAGGGTAGGACACGTGCCGCCGACTTACCAGGTACAGTACTTGGAAAGACGTTTGGGTATGGCAACCGTTTGGGGAATGTTGGCCAACCACTAGTGCCAATAATTAGGCCTGGTTGTCAGGCGGATTTCTTGGGACTCGTACAAGTACGAGAAACAATAAAGGATGACTGGGGCCTCATTTATTCCTGAAAGGCCCTGGAGTGTTACAGCTCTACCCCAACTATTTCAGGGGGAGGAGTTGGTGAGGCATGAGTAGGACAGACCCGGATTGGGGTAGACCTGGATTCAGATTGCCAAAGAAGGGACCTCAGGACGGCTTACGCTGGGTGAGGTTGACCTGGTCAGAGCGAGGCTCACCCCAGCCCAGGAGTTGTCCTGAGCTTAGTAGAACTGAGCAGCGTCGTCTCAGCCCGGGAGTTGTCCTGAGCTGATAGAAGACCTCCTGTGAGGTAAATCTTGAAAATATAAAGGCAGGTTTGCCAGCAGATAGGAGACCAGGATTAGGGAAGACCTGGCCGCCTGACCCCTGGCGGGGGACAAGTAGGACCACTTGTCAGAGTTTATTGTCTAAACGGCCCCTGGTTCGCGGCCTTTGTTTCCGAGATCCCGGAAGGGGTTCCCACTGGGAAAAACTATAAATATCTCAGCCCCAAGGTTGAGAGAGGTATGTCATTCTTTGTGCATTCCTTCTTTTCTTGCTAAGAGAAACCTCATACGCTTTACTGACTTAAGTATCAGAGAGGTTTCCACCGGAAAACCACCGGTGGTCCCTTTCTAACATGTTTATGTGCGCAGGTCAAGAAGGTGTTTAAGGTTCTAGGCGTTGTTCTTGACGTCGATCATATTTTGGGTCGAAACAAAATCACCTAATGCATATTAACTTATTAACTCCTACAGTAGGTTCTGGATAGCTCACCATAAGCTTTCCGGATCCATAATGCTGGAAACTTAAGTTAATAAGACTAGGTTGTACCGGATCACAGAATTTTGAAAACTAGGCATCATAATTTAAAACCCAATGATAAAATTGTCCTAAAGCTAGTCACTAAATACCTTGTGATAGTAGCAACAACATCCAGAAACTTCCTAGTATTCCTCTCGGCATTTCTACTGTATATCTCTACTGAGCAATTCTCCAAATAGTGTATCTACATAAAAAAGTTATCATTTAAAGTACATTAGATCCATGCCTCAAGAACATTAGCATATTGCTTTCATTAGGTATTATTACCTGAGCACGTTCTCCATCATACTTGTATTCACAGGTGTACTCCATATCTTGAAACTTATCCACAATTTCAGATACTCCTTTAGTTGGTTTAGCTAACATGGGTCCAACTGGAATACCAGGAGCGAAGCCACATTTCTTTGGGAGATTCCACACCACATTAGACAAAAGAGTAGGAATTATTTTATCGTAGACTGGAATTACAGAATAAACTTGTTTGACGATCTTTGCAGTCTGCCAGACAGAAAAAAATAGTTTTAAGGTAATGAATAAATCCATGTAACTAACAAAAAAAAAACAATAATGGCACATCAAAAGTATATAAAACATGTTTAAGTTCACTCTGACAATCAGGAACATGCAGTGAGAAATTTTTAAATATTAGGGCCTCAAAAAATCACAAGCCAAACAAAACATTCTAAATTACATTAGTTTTAGCCATTTGACACTAAATATAGAGAAAATGTGCAATTTGTTATTAACAATTAAAACCACTTCATTGAATATTCTTAAAGTCGATGAACCTCTAGAGATGCCTACAGCCAGCACAAAGTTTTCCACTAGATGATTACAGATTAAGAGTTAATTAAAACTAATTAAAATTAAATTTTTAGGTGATTAAGTTGTTTCCTCTTTGAAGCAATTAGAAACTGCTTCCCGTAATTATAAACCTGTAGACCCCTTCAGTTGCGAGCCTTTGTTCTCGTACTCGGGCCGTGGAAAGCTGTTGTCGTCATGATCATACCGCTGCCAGACAGAGCTCAAGGGGCAGAATTAATTAAAATACACAAAGCTAAATAATCAAAAAATGATAAAAAAAAAAAAAAAAAGAAGAGAGCAGAGAGAGGAGAGAGAGAGAGAGAGAGAGAGAGGGAGAAACAATAATCGCCTTGACTTATTTGATTCGTCGTCGAATCTGAGCATGTCATCGG
Organism: Phtheirospermum japonicum; assembly: GCA_014905375.1. NCBI lineage: Eukaryota > Viridiplantae > Streptophyta > Magnoliopsida > Lamiales > Orobanchaceae > Phtheirospermum > Phtheirospermum japonicum. Next base: position 942,364 of record BMAC01000294.1, on the reverse strand, counting down.
CCGTCGAAAACTCCAGCGAACGAAGACGGGAATAGCCTTAGGTTCCAACTCCATTAGGAACACATTATTTTGCAATAAACTAGACCATAAAATGTAACAATTATCACTTTAATAATAAACAATTGAAGCAGAATTTTAGAACCAAACACAGGATTTAGAATCTAACCTTGGCTGCATAGAAAAACATAAATCTCCAAATCAAGTCACAAAATCCAACAATTAAACCTAAGAAACCTTGTGCAAAACCAAAAAAAAAAAGAAGGGGGAAAAGAACGCTAACCATCATCCCGTCATAATCAACATCCTCTTCTTCGTCGCTAGTGTGAAACGGAAGGCATACCAGTCCGATTTAACCCTAGTTGGGTTTATCGGCGCTGCAATTGAACCCTGACAGCCACCAACTAGGGAACAAACGTCAATTACCGCCGCAAAAGGGCGGAGGGAGCCTCCGCCGATGGGTCTTCTTGATGCCTCCAGTCGTCGGAGTAGATTTCCTCGCCACCCTAGTCGCCAGCTGCTTCCTCGGTGAGTTATCGGAGCAGATTTCCTCGCCGCCCTAGTCGCCAGCTACTTCCTCGGAGACTTGCCTCTGTTGGGTTTTCTCGTCGTCTGTTTCGTGCGTGAAGGTAAAATTTTGGAAAGGAATGGCAGAGGAGAGATGGATTGGGAGAGAAGGGATAAGGGTTTTATATTTTATTTTTTAATTAAAAATATTGATTTTGTGGGTATATTTTAATACATAAATAATATGACATACGAGAATGCCTTTTTAAAGGCGTTCTTAATAATACTTTCCAGAATGACGTTTTTAAAGACGTTTTCAATATTTAACATACGAGAACGTCGTTTTTAAAGACGTTCTTGACATTTAAAATATCAGAACGTCTTTTTCAACGACGTTCTGGATATCTAATATACCAGAACGTCTTTTTAACGATATTCTGGATATCCAGTATACCAGAACGTCTTTAAAAAAGACGTTCTGGTATGTGACACTTTTATTACAAAAATGCCACCGCCTAACATTTAAGAACGCCGCCTCCTGAGGCGTTCTTAGATGCCTGTTCTTGAATCCTGTTTTTGTACTAGGGGTAGGCACGAGATCCTTTGAACAATGTAATGACGATTATATAAGGTCCATTGAATATGGTCCATCACGTGTTGTGAACACATTCAACGGTTGTAAGATAAATGGATATTAATTTCACACGCTTGCGTATGGTTTTGAATGATCAACGTCGAGCACGGGAGTTTGTATAAGAGGAAAAAATTATGGGTCAGATTACATGGATTATTACGGTCGTCTTCTAGAAGTGGTTAAATTGGAGTATCACGGGCTTCAGACGACCGGAAGGACGCTCTTGTTCAAATGTGAGTGGTTTGATCCAACTCCAGTCGAAACGAAAATTCACCCTCAATATAAGCTCGTTGATATCAATCATAAACGTAGATTCAATCGATACGAGCCATTTGTACTCGCCTCCCAAGCGACTCAAATGCACTACAGTTCGTATCCGAGTTTGAAGCGAGACAAACTAGATTGGTAGACAACTTGTCAAATTAAAGCTCGATCGACGGTGGATTATATCGAGCCTCGTGTGCCTGAACAACAGTCATTCCAAGAAGATGTTGTAGAAATATTTCCTGCAATACAATTGGAGGATGTCGACTTCCAATTAAACAACCCTCTCAATCACGAAAATGACGAGTCGGTCAATGATGATTTAGAAGAGTCAGAAAATGATGAACTAGTATTAACTGAAGAAGACGGAGAAAGCTACGAAGATGAGTCTGAGAGATAGGGTTGAGGTTACGAAGATGTGTTCAATATATAATTTAATTATTTGGTATATATTAAAATAAATTTATTAATTTTTAGGTTACGAAGTCCGTCGAAGGACTTGACGACCTATTTGAGAACTATACACGAGTCTCGTATCCACCTAGCAGGGTGGAAATTCGAGAACATCCCGGACAACCATCGTCAGACGTGGTGGCCTCGTTTTAGGGTAATTTTGTTTATTTATTTATTTTGTGTTAAGTAAATTGATTAATTATTTTGTCTAATCGTATTTCTTTTGTAGGGATTGGTGTGGTGGGACAAAGATATATACGATGAGAATGTCATCAAGACGGCATTCTATATAGTGATGCGGATTCTTATAACAGTCGTATATACAGGTGGAAGAAGGCGTATCGACTGGGTGGGATGATACCTTCCTGCGTAAGGGAAACGACCTGGAATAGATGGCTGGTGGAGTTTCAGAGGCCTAAGGAGGTAGAGAAGTCTGAAAAGGCCAGGCGCAACAGATTGAGCGAGCTCGGAGGCCCTTCGACTGGTATAGCGAAGCACCGAGGCGGGTCTAAACCGGCAAATCGACAAGCCGCCGAGATTTTAAGTCGATAATAATTTTATATTTTAAGTAATTAATTATATTATTGAACATGTATAATTTTATGTTTTAATTAATTCATTATATTAAATATTGTAACGTATCTTTTTATACATGCTGCTCAGACGGGTACGCAACCCAGTAACTACGACCTTCTTCTGAAGTATCATCAAAATCCCGACGACACATTTACGGATCCCAAAGCCTAGAGGATAGCTGTAAGCTTATATATTATATATATCTGAGTTATTTAGTATAAAACCTGATAAAAGTTGTTTAGTAGTAATAGCTGAAATTTTTGATATCAAGAGGACTATGAGAGGGCTTTGGAGAAGAGGCGTGCTGCGTCGTCTAATGATAGCAGCACTCAGGTAGACCCAAACGAGGTTTATCTATAGGTTGTCGGGAATAAGAAGGGTCGACGCTATGGACTTGGATGCTTCGTGAAGACTCGGAAGGGCAGTACTTCTTCCACCTCCACCGCCGATATTCGTCAGCTTCAAACGCAGCTCCATTCCCAGCAGACGCAACTTGAACTAGCCAACCAGGAGATTCAGCGGATCCGCCAGGAGTAGGCGCTGGAGATTCAGCGGATTCGCGAGGAGTAGGAGTGTTCCTAGTTGGCGCTCCGTCAGCAGATTGAAGCCGTTGTTGCCCTGGCCATGTCTCGTCAGCCTCCTACTCAACCTCCCCCTGATTTGACATTCGATGGTGGTGATAGTTAGATGGATGGATCATTCGGGATTTTTTTTATACTTTGAAATATTTGGATAATTTGTTTTGATTTTTAATTAGTGGATAATTTATTTTGGATTATCTAAATTATTTGTTTATTATTTTTTTAATTTAATTATTAATTAATATATCAGAAAATTTAATAATATTTTTATTTCCTTACTGACGGTCTACTGACGGGTAGGCCGTCAGTATATTTCAAGACTTTCTGACGATCAATACCTGCAAGCAATACTTACGGGCACATATCAGCCAGGACTGCTGACGACCAAACCCGTCAAGATGGCATCAGATATTCTTGACTGCCAAACCCTCCAGAAATACTGACGGCCATTTCCTGGTGGGTTTGGCCGTCAAGAAAGCCGTCAATAATACTGATGGGAACATTTTCCCATCAGGATACTACAATCTTGACCACGAGAATGTCGACGGCCAATATCCGTCAGGAGGCCGTCAGTATTCCATATACTGATGGATTTGGCCGTCAGCATATCGGGGATTTTTTGTAGTGTTAAACATTATATTAAATTAAACAAGTAAATACTTCCTTTTTTGTACTTTATTAATCAAGTACACGTAACAAAATCATTCATATATTAACCTACTTCTACCTCTTCTTTAGTTAATACCTTCAACAAGCTCTCGTTGGTCGAACAGTAAACTGTAATCCTTCTAGTTTATTTCAATAATATCTTAAACTCCCTTCAATTTACTGCCAACTTCCGGTTGATTAGCACAATAATTTTCTTTCTTTTTTTTTTTTTTTTTTTTTTACAAAACTCAACTAGCTTGAATAAACAATCCCAAGAATCTATGAACTAGTATAGTATTTCGCTCTTTTTCTCTCAAGTAAAAAGTGTCTTTTAGTAGTATGCAAACAGTGAATTTAAAGGCCTAGAGAGTTGATACTTGCAATTAAGGAAAGAATATACTTATTCGCCATGATCTTCCTTCATTGGCTTTAGTTTTTCTCTTATGATCTTTTTGATTTGATACTTCAGTTATTATGAATTAAGATCCTTCAATTTGAAATACACAATCAATTCAAGAGATACAATATCAATAAATCGCTAGTCTAGTAAAAATATATAAGGAAAGTAAGTTACTACAATGAATCAGGATAGAACCAATAAATTGCTTATAATCAATTATGACACTTTTCATATATTTATATACAGAGGCGGATTCACTTGGAGGCCTGGGTAGCACAGGCCCCCCCCCCCCCAAAAAAAATTTTCTATTTTTTATGTTTTAGTATATATATATATATATATATATATATATATATATATATATAATAAATTATTCATTACAAAAGATAATTGAGTCTAATAAAAAAAATCTATTAACTTCTACATTAGTTAATTTTGCTGTTTGAATTTTTAAACACTAATTTTTAATTGTTTAGAATAAGTTATGTATAATGATTTTATTTTTGGTGATACTTCACATAGATTTTAGATTAAATGTTGATGGTTCTTTTTTATCACCAAATCTTGTAAGTTTTAGATTTTTTATTGTTTAAACCAATTGTTGGAAATACTTTATTAATTTTAGCATTTCGTCACTAGAAAACTTCTTTATAGGCATGTTAAGTAAATAAATACTATTGCTATTGGTTTTTAATTCACTTAAATTGTAGTCATTATTTGTTCTAGAGATCATAATAGTATTATGATTTGTTTAATTAGTCTTCTCTAATTTGTATTAAGAGAAGTATTAAACTTTTCCAAAAGTATAATTTCTTTTGAAATTAGTGTTACTTCTCTTGTGACGATGACGGATGTAAAAAAATATTTTTTTTTAAATGACGATGTAAAATATTTCATAATTGTTTTAGTTACATATCTAGAGAAAGAGCTATTTTTTTATTATTAGCATGATGCTATTGCAAATCGATTTCAAAATATGATAATTCGACAAGAATAATAGTATTATATTTTTTTTGAACCCTGATTAACTTTTATACTTGATATGTAATGTGATAATTTTTAATATCATCTTAATAAATAAATGAATCATTACATTGATGCCCCACCAAATATTTTTTTTCTATATCCGCCTCTGTTTACATACTGCAAAACTAAGAATCAGATGTCTTGACTACTATACCCTTGAGTAAATCCCTACAATCTCTATTAGGAATCAAAAGAAAAGCAATTATTAATGACAAATTGAGAAATATGAGATATTTTAGAATTTACATAGGGATTAAATTGGAATATAAAAAAAAATATTTAAAATATCACGTGATTGGAAATCAAGGGAGTATAACATAGAGATATAAATTGAAACCATTGAATAATAATAAATTGCTTCCACGATAGTAAAGTCACTTCTTCTTAAAACAAAATATTGCGACCACTTCTAAATTTAATTATTGCATAATTACAAAACTTGGTATTCAAAGAACTTACTATCATACACCGTTGATGCATACCACCGTGGCTTCTCCTAGGGCACATGGCTTGCATGCGCTGAAGGGCAATTAATTCCATGCATTCAGACAAACATTCTGCTACAGCAAGGGGGAAAGAGAGTTTCTTTTATGTTCTTTTTCCTGTAAACATGGGTGTCCCATCTTAAATTTGTTTTTGTTCAGTTAAGGAAAATATATTTAAATATTGTTGAATTCTTCCTTTTTCTCTCTTATTAAAGAAACGGAAAAGGATCAGTGAAGAAAGAACGCCAAAAAAGAAAAAAGTAAAAGAAAAGAAGAAAATGAAGTGATATATACCGGTGAATAAGTGCTTGTTCGGGAAACTATTTTGAAATGGACTTTTTGCAAATAAGTCCATTTAAAAAAGAAAAACATGTTTGGTGCTTATTTAAAATGAACTTTTGAAAAAAGTAACTTTTCCAAAATCCATTTTGAGAAGTGATAATTTATTACTTTTGAATTTCATTTTCTACACTTTTGTTGAATGGACTTTTAAAATTATTTTTACCAAACACTTCACATTTTTCACAAGCACTTTTCTAAATTACACTTTTCCAAAAGTCCATTTTATAGATAGACTTTTATGCCAAAAGTGTTCCCAAACAAGCCCTAAGTATTTTGTTGAGTGCAAGGTCCCTCCTTCCAACCGTTAACTGACTTGTGAATGAGAAAATCAAACGCTAAGATTAATATTTATTTTCTTGTTAAGTGTAATCAGTTATGAGATAGTCTCAGGGCTACAATCCAACCGAAGTTAGTCTTTGGAGAGTTTAAACTTGACTCGATTATTATTGAGTCGATTTATTTTTTAATCGAATATTTTGATAGCTCGCAAGACTTCTCGAACTTAATCGAGTCTAAATGAGATTAATAAGTTTTTATTAATATTTAAATTATTTTTCACTTTATTACAAAAATAAACTAAAATATTTTTAAGTCAAATTATATATCTACTTGAATCTTCAGTCATATAAATTTATTTAAGCATTTCTATACGTTTCATAACAAACACATAAAAACTAAATTTAAATTCAAAGTATTTGTATAATGGGCAGCACCCTTGTTAGGCCCGATTAAAAGATTATCCGTTAGGCCAAAATTTCATAATAATACATTATAATATAAAAGTCAGTACATTATAGTGAAGAACCATTACATTATAGTATAAAAACCACAAATCATATCACGGATCAGAGATTTAAGAAAAATCAATACTTTTGAGTAAAGTATATCATAGTACAAAAAATAATACATTATCGTATCGGGTCAGATAGCCTAACGGGTTATAACCCGTCAATCTTACCTAACACAAGTGTCACTACAAAAAAAAAATAGTGATTTTTCGAGGGACAATCCGAGGGAATTGACTTCCCTCGAAAATTTTCGAGGGAAAACCGATGCAAAGTTAATTCCCTCAGTTTTTTACGAGGGAAATTCGATCCCTCGAAATTTCCTTCGGAAATACGGGCGCCAAAATATGCCGCCATAATTTCTGAAGGAAACCGAAGGATGACCGACGGAATTGTTTTCGAGGGAAGACGTCCCTCGAAAAACCGAAAGATCTTCCATTCTCTCGGTCTGAAACCGAGGGAAATATCATTCCCTCGATTTTATTTTTTTAAAAAAATTAATTAAATTTTCGAAGGAATTCAGATTCCCTCGGAATGATTCCGAGGGAAATGGAATTCCCTCGAAAATTAAATTAATATTTTTAAAAAAATCCGAAGAAATAAAAAAAGATCGGAAAAAATAGAAAAAAATAATTAAAAAATAGGATTTATTTCTAGGACGCCGAGTCGCACCCCTCCCCGTCCCGGTCGTAATTTTTTGGGTTTTGTTTCTATTTTTTACCATTTTTTTGGGTTTTTTTCCATTTCTTCATCTAAAAGTCGAGAAAAATAGAAAAATCATAAAAACGAAACCGATCCTATCATCTTAGGCACGTGGGGTGGTTTTGACCCCAAATTCGATGGAAAAATACCAACGATCACGTGCGTTTCCACACGTGTCTTGGGATTCGACCAACAACAAGATACGATCGATCGATGAACTCCTTCGGTTGGAAACGCGAAGCGACGTAGTGTCGTGACTTTTCCATATTGGAGGAGGGGTGCGCCCCGGCGTCATGGAACTACGGGCGTCGGGCGTCGATCGTTCCGCACGCGTTTTCTATTTTTTTTCGATTTTAGATGAATAATGGAAAGAAAATACGAAAAAATAGAAAAAAATAGTAAAAAAAAATAGAAATGAATCCCATCATTTCACGATCGGGGCGGGGAGGGGTGGGCCCCGGCGTCGTGGAACCACGAGCGTCGATCGTTCCGCACGCGTTTTCTAATTTTATTCGATTTTAGATGAATAATGGAAGAAAACCCGAAAAAATAGAAAAAATAGTAAAAAATAGAAACAAAACCCTAGAAATTACGACCGGGGCGGGGAGGGGTGCGCCTCGGCGACTCGGAAACAAATCCTATTTTTTCAATTTTTTACGATTTTTTTTTATTTTTTGAAATTTACGAGGGAATCAAAAATCCCTCGTAATTCTGAGGGAAATTCCCTCAGAATTACGAGGGATTTTTGATTCCCTCGTAAATTTCAAAAAATAAAAAAAAAATCGTAAAAAATAGAAAACAAATAGAAAAATCGTAAAAACGAAACCGATCCTATCATCTTAGGCACGTGGGGAGGTTTTGACCCCAAATTCGATCGAATAATACCAACGATCACATGCGTTTCCACACGTGTCTTGGGATTCGACCAACAACAAGATACGACCGATCTATGAACTCCTTCGGTTGGAAACGCGAAGCGACGTAACGTCGTGATTTTTCCATATTGGAGGAGCGGTGCGCCCCGGCGTCGTGGAACCACGGGCGTCGGGCGTCGATCGTTCCGCACGCATTTTCTATTTTTTTTCGATTTTAGATGAATAATGAAAAGAAAACCCGAAAAAATAGAAAAAATAGTAAAAAATAGAAACGAATCCCATCATTTTACGACCGGTGCGGGGAGAGGTGTGCCCCAGCGTCGTGGAACCACGGGCGTCGGGCGTCGATCGTTCCGCACGTGTTTTCTAATTTTTTATAATTTTAGATGAATAATGGAAGAAAACCCGGAAAAATAGAAAAAATAGAAACAAAACCCGAGAAATTACGACCGGGGCGGGGAGGGGTGCGCCTCGGCGACTCGGAAATAAATCCTATTTTTTTTTCAATTTTTTCATTTTTTTTCTATTTTTTACGATTTTATTTTAAAATTTCCGAGGGAATCAAAAATCCCTCTGAATTCCGAGGGAATATTCTAATCCCTCGGTGTTCCGAGGGATTATTTCCCTCGGAAAACCAAGGGATTACTATATTCCCTCGGAATTCCAAAAAATAAAAAAAGAATCATAAAAAATAGAAAAATCGTAAAAACGAAACCGATCCTATCATCTTAGGCACGTGGGGAGGTTTTGACCCCAAATTCGATCGAAAAATACCAAAGATCACGTGCGTTTCCACACGTGTCTTGGGATTCGACCAACAACAAGATACGATCGATCGATGAACTCTTTCGGTTGGAAACGCGAAGCGATGTGTCGTTGTGATTTTTCCATATTGAAGGAGGGGTGCGCCCCGGCGTCGTGGAACCACGAGCGTCGGGCGTCGATCGTTCCGCACGCGTTTTCTAATTTTTTTCGATTTTAGATGAATAATGGAAGAAAACCCGAAAAAATAGAAAAAATAGTAAAAAATAGAAACAACACCCGAGAAATCACAACCAGGGCGGGGAGGGGTGCGCCTCGGCGACTCGGAAACAAATCTTATTTTTTTTCTATTTTTTAGGATTTTTTTTATTTTTTGAAATTTCTGAGGGAATCAAACCCTCGGAATTCCGAGGGAATATTCTAATCCCTCGGTTTTCCGAGGGATTATTTTCCTCGAAATGTTTTAATTAAAAAAAGGAATAAACCGAGGGAGTTTAATTCCCTCGGTTTTCCGAGGGACGGCATTCCATCGGAAACTTTGACCTAATTAAACCAGCGGGCATGCCCGCTGGTGTCACTTGCGCAGCCGTGAAAAAGAACAGAAAAAACAGAGAAGGAGAAAGAAGAGAAAAAAAAAGAAAGAAAAAGGAAGCTCACCGCCCGTCGCCCTACCGCCGCCGCTCGTAGCCCATCGCCGCTCGCAGCCGTCGTCGTTCGTCCCTTCGGTCTCGCCGCCCGCAGCCCGCAGGGAGGTCGCCGCTCGCCGCCCGTCGCAGCAGCAGCCGCTCGCCGTCACCCGCCGCCCGCCCGTCGCAGCACGCCAGCCTGTCGCCAGTCTCGCCGCCCAGCCGCCAGGAGGTCGCCGCTCGCCGTCTATCGCCGACCGCCGCCCATCGCAGGCACGTCGCAGCCCGCAGTCCGTGGGGTCGCCAGCTCGCCGCCGTCCGCAGGTCGACCGCTCGCCGTCCATGCGCCCACGGCCCGTCGCCAATATAAGTTTTTTTAGTTTGTTTTTCAGTTTTTTTTTTTTTTATATTATTTATATGTATTAGTTTCGTTATTAATTTGTAATTATAGATCAATTTAAGGTTTTAATTTAGGTTTTATGGTTAATTTTAGAATTTAGGGTTCAATTTAGGGTTAGTTTTAGAAATAACTTTAGGGTTAATTTATAATTAGGGTTAGTTTTAGGATTAGGTTTAATTAGGGTCAATTTAGTAATAATTACATAATTAAGTTCAATTTAGTAATAATTACATAATTATGATTCAATTTAGTAATAATCAATTAATTAGGGTTCAATTTAGTAATAATTAGATAATTAGGATTCAATTTAGGAATAATTACATAATTAGGGTTCAATTTAGGAATAAGCAAGTAATTAGGGGCCAATTTAGGAATAATTACTATAATTAGGGTTCAATTTAAGAATAATCAATTAATTAGGGGCACAATTTAGTATATTACCTAATTAGGGTCCAATTTAGGAATAATCAATTAATTAGGGTCCAATTTAGTAATAATTACCTAATTAGGGTCCAAATTAAGAAACAATTAATTCATTTGTAATAATTAAAATTAGGGGCCAATTTAGGAATAATTAAACTTGTTGTTTTGCATGTAATTATTTTGTTTTCTTCGTGTTTTTAAATAGATTTTCATATTGATTTTAGTAGTTTTGAGTCATTTTTCATTAGGTTTTTAGGTCGTTTTTCTTGTTTTATTGCTTTTCGTGTTTCTTGCCAACTTTATATTTAATTTGGTTTAATTGGTTCAATTACCTTGAGGTTTGGTGAAATTCTTGGGTTTTTATGTTCAAAATTCCTATTTTATAGTTCAAGGCATTAAGGATAAAAATTCAAGCCAAGAGAGGCTCAAAAATGCCCAAACATTCTGGAATGGTGGCCGTGGCTGGCCGAAGCTCGCCAAAACTCGCGCCTGCGCGCGCCCGCTAGCGCCTGCGCGCGCCATCCCTCCCGCACACGCCCAGTATCTCCCGGCAGCACTCGCACGCTCCCGCGCGCGCCTGTGCGCGGCCTCTCGCCACGTCTCGCGCGCCTGCGCGCAACCTCTCGCCAGCGCTCGCCACCCCTCACCAGCACTCGCCCATCATCGCCTGCCAGCGCCAACCCGCGCGCCAACCTGCGCCCAGGCCTGCCGACCACTCGCGCCCAGCAGCGCCCAGGCTCGGCCATGGCCGAGCCACATCGAGCCATGGTCGAGCCATATCGAGCCAAAATGTGCCAAAAAAGCTAGCCAAAGGTCTAGGAAGGTGCCTCCGGATCAAACTTGGTCAAAACTCGGGAATTTTAAGCCTCTAAGCTATTTTGGCCCTTTTAAACCCAATTAAATGTAATATAAATAGGACCTCACTCTCATTTTGAAGAGGACCTCTCATTTTCTCCCAACCCAAGCATGGGTTTGGGATTAAAAAATCATCTCTCTAGTTTTTAAGATCTAATTTCTCTCTCTTAGGTTTTAGATTAAATTTCAAGTTTTGATGTAATTTCTTTTGGAGATTTAGATTTAATTTCAAGCACCTCCTTGGGTTTGTAAGCCTAAGAATAATCCAAATACTCCTTTGGATTGTTACTTTGATGCAATTACATTCAAGCTTTGTTTCATTTCTTAATTCAAGTAAGTTTCCCTTCAATTTCATGTTTTATGCTTTAATTCCATGCTTATTCTTCATTTCCATGCTTTGTTCTTCATATTATACTTTTTCTCTTAGCTACTTGATTTCATGTTAGATCTTAAGATTTGGCTATGGAATTTAGATGAGTGACACATCTAGATCATAGATCGGCTCTTGGATCATCTTGATTTTGAGTTTTACACATGCTTTATTTTAAATCTTATTTTTGTGCTTTGTTTCATGCTTAATCTTAGATCTACTCTTCATTTCTTGTTATTTTCCTTAAAGTTTTAAACTTTCACGTCAACTTTTATTGCTCTTTACATCCATGCTTTCATTTTTTGTCAATTTGCATTATTTTAGGATTTTATGCATAGTTGTACCTTGTGCATGCATGCTTGTACTTGGTGAAACATTGCATTTTCTTGCTTATTTTCATTACTTGCTCGCATTTACTTATTGATGGCATACGATGAGGCATCCGACCAACTTGTCATTTCGATTTCTAGTTTAGTTTGCTATTTTTAATTGCATTATTTTCATTTTCTTTATTTTTCCAAGCTTGAAAACACATAGATCCTTCAATCGAATCGAATTCCGATAATACCAAGCCATGAACCCGTTGATTTATTTCAACACCACGAAAACTCTACTAACAAAATGGCGCCGTTGCGACTCGGCTTGGTTAAGGCTTTCGATTTAATTGTCGTTTCATTGTGTTTTAGCTTTCTTTGGTATTTGACGCTTTTGCTTTAAGTATGCAAGGTTCATATAGCTATGGTGGATACATTCCCAACATGGGAGGGCATGGTGCAAACCATGTTGGGAATGAGAGGATGTATAATGGATTTGGCAAACGTGGGGAGGGCATGGTGCAAACTATGTTGGGAATGAGCAGGATGTATAATGGATTTGGCAACGTGGGAAGGCATGGTGCAAACCACGTTGCCAATGGTGGTTATGGTTATGGGAAACCCAACATGGGAGGGCATGGTGCAAACCATGTTGGGTTTGGTGGCGTCGCGGGCATGAGTGGTTCTCCCGGAGGGTATGGTGCTTCAAATCCTTATCCGAATATGCAAACTCCATTTCCCTTCTCGTTTGGTGTTCCCCGAATTCCCCCTTTAACCGCTAAAGATCACGAGGCATATGAGGCGTTTGGCGGTCCGAGCTCCTATGAGATAAGTCCCCCCATCCGTACTATGAGGGATCTTAACCAACCTTTTTTGGGATGTGGATGGTGTGGATCGCGTGGTCATGATACCTACTCTTGCCGTTTTGAGGATGTGTATGACGACCATGGATGTCCGGTGGGACCCGATTGTGCCATGTCATCTTTTGCTCCACCGCCGTCTCATTATCCGGTTTTTACTCCTCATGTGGGCCCTTATCATCCGAATATCCCGGTGATTTCTACTACTCCACCTCCCGATCCGGATCCATGGGCCATTACAAGCCAATTCTCAAGTCCATCTTCCCCTATCCCTCCGGTCCCGTTCCCCGATAAGTGTGGGGTACTTGATTTGGTTGCCTCGCCGTCGGAAGAGGACTTGTTTTCATTTTCGGATGATTTTAACTCTCTTGATCCTTTGCCCTTTACTTCAAAAGAGTCTTGTGAAAGAATGGGTATATATGGAATTCGTCAAGGACAAGGTCGAACGGGTTTATATTGAGAATTGGATTAATGAGGACGTGGTTGGCCCGGTTGTCGATGTAGAGGGATGTTGTGAGGATGAGCCCCTT